>CM076583.1:1310127001-1310364982 GCA_034641835.2 Pinus albicaulis | reverse complement strand
AAGGTTAATGTTAGGTAAAGGTTAAGGTTAAGGTTAATGTTAAGGGTTCGGTCAAGGTTAGGGTTAGGTTATAGTTAAGTTTATGGGTTTAATCAGGTTAAGGTTAAGGTTAAGGGTAAGGTTAGGTTAAGGTTAAAGTTAAAGGTTTAGTCAGGTTAAGGTTAAGGTTAAGGGTTTGGTCAAGGTTAGGATTAGGTTCAAGTTATGGGTTTAGTCAGGTTAAGGTTAGGTTTAAGGTTAAGGTTATGGTTAAGGTTAAGGTTAAGGGTAAAGTCAAGGTCAAGGTTAAGGTTAAGGTTACGTTAAGGGTAAACTTCAGGTTAAGGTTAAGGTTTGGTCAAGGTTAGGGTTAGGTTATAATTAAGTTTATGATAAGGTTAAGGTTTAGGTTAAGGTTAAGGTTATGGTTAAGGTTAAGGTTAGGTTAAGTTAAGGTTAAAGTTAAGGTTTGGTCAAGGTTAGGGTTAGGATATAGTTAAATTTAAGATTAAGGTCAAGGTTAAGGGTAAGGTTAAGGTTAGGTTAAGGTTAAGATTAAGTTAAGGGTAAAGTTACTGTTATGGTTAGGGTAAGGTTAGGTTTAAGGTTAGGGTAAGGTTAAGGTTAAGGTTAGGTTAAGGGTAAAGTCAAGGTTAAGGTTAGGTTAAGGGTAAGGGTTTGGTCAAGGTTAGGGTTTGGTTATAGTTAAGGTCAGGTTAAGGTTAAGGTTAAGGGTTTGTTCAAGGTTAGGGTTAGGTTATAGTTAAAGTTAAGGTTAAGGTTAGGGAAAGGTTAAGGTTATGGTTAAGGTTAAGGGTTTGGTCAAGGTTAGGGTTAGGTTATAGTTAAGGTTAAGGTTAAGGTTAGGGAAAGGTTAAGGTTAAGGTTAAGGTTAAGGGGTTGGTTAAGTTTAGGGTTAGGTTATAGTTAAGGTTAAGGTTAGGTTAAGGTTAAGGTTACGGGTTTAGTGAGTTTAAGGTTAAGGTTAAGGTTAGATTAAGGTTAAGGTTAAGGTTAGGTTAAGTTTAAGGTTAACGTTAAGGTTAATGTTATGGTTAAGGTTAAGATTAAGTTAAGGTTAAGGTTAAGGTTAGGATAAGGTTAAGATAAGTTTAAGGTTAAGGTTAAGTTTAAGGTTAGGTTAAGTTTAAGGGTGAAATTAAGGGTAAGGTTAAGGTTAGGGTTAGGTTAAGGTCAAGGTTAAGGTTAGGTTAAGGGTAAAGTCAAAGTTAGGGTTAAAGTTAAGCTTAATGTTAAGGGTAAGGTCAAGGTTAAGGTTATGGGTCTTAACCTTAACCTTCACTATAACCTAACCTTAACTATAACCTAACCCTAACCTTAACAAAACGTTAACCTTAACCTTAACTTAACCGTAACCTTAACCTTAACCTTACCTTTAACCTTAACCTTAACCTTAACCTAATCTTATCCTTGACCTTAACTATAACCTAACCCTAACCTTGACCAAACCTTAACCTTAACCTTAAGTTAACCTTATCCTTCCCATAACCATAACCTTAACCTTAAATTTACCCTTAAACTTAACCTTAATTGTAACGTTACCTTTACCTAACTATAACCTTACCCTTAACCTCAACCTTGACCTTAACTATAAGGTAACCCTAACCTTAACCTTAACCTTAACCCTAATCTTAACCTTAACTTTACCCTTAACCTAATATTAGCCTTACCCTAACCTTACCCTTAACCTTAACCTTAACCTGAGGTTAAAATTATGATTAAGGTTAAGGTTAAGGATAAGTTAAGTTTAAGGGTGTTGGATCCCTGTGATTTACAGGAATGGTAAGAATAAACGCTGCAGGGGGCCACATCAGAACCACTTTGGAATCCTAGGACCTAGCCTTCCTGGATTTAGAGAGGGATCTCTCTATGTAAGTTTTTTTGAAAGATATATCTTTATGCTTTTTTTATGATATTAGGCTAGTTATGAAGCTCTTAGGAACTTGTTTGTTTTGGTTTGGTATTATTAAATGAGAAGGTAATTTGAAGGGTGAACGTGAGAGTAGATTGAAAGAATGTGTCAGTTGGACAGATAGGTCATGAGACAATATTAATCCATTGGGTTATGGAGTCGCAAAAGGATTTAATTGTGCAACAATTCTTCAAGGGTTTCCATAGGGCAAGTCATCTAGATTAAAGGATCTTTTAGATTAATTTGTGAAATGGAACATTAAAGTGTTGTGAAAGAAGCAAAGCTATAGTCAATTAAGAATCTCCTAGCTCTACTAAACAGGAAAAGCCTTTCAAAGTAACTGTTTGAAGAAAGCCAAAGGACAGGGAAAACCATAGACTTCTTTGGGCAGAATTTTATTAAAGCAAACTTTTAAGACAACAATCCAGTAATCCTAAGACTACTTTTAGAAAAAAGAAAACATATAAGATAACAAAGAGAATAGCCTAAGATCAAACAGAAATAATCTAATCTACTTTTGGCATACTCTCAAGGGATCTCTCAAAGAAACTTTTGAAGGTAGACCAGAGGACAGGGCATACCATAGACTTCCCTAGTTTAGACTCTACTTAGCAAACTTTAAGGAAGATCTTTAAAAAAAATTATCTCAAGTTGTACCCAGACAGGCATGGGATCACTGGCTATACTCTATTGAATCATTCTTAAAACAACAAGCTGGATAAAATTGGAGGGAAATTAAGAATCCTCCAATCAAATATTAGCAGAAGAAAACATAAAGATAAAGCTTTCAGACAGAAATAGGGTACTTTGACAGTAAATCCTAATCTAAATTTTCTGTTATTGATCAAAGAAAATGGACAACATGTGATACATAAGAAGAAACAAATACAGAGAGGAAAATAATCACCATTAACATAGATCATGATCCTATGAATCAGCTTGTTTTATTGATGTTAAAACCAGTTACATACTCCAAGTCCAGCAGGTCTTTATAGCTCAAAACTTCTCTATCCAGCCTAGTATTCTTCAATTACTCAGCAGCTCTTCAATAATCAATGACAACCCAACACTCAATAATAATCCAACCCCCTACAATGAGGTCCTCATGCAGTATTTATAGGTAAATGAGGAGGTGGGGTGAAAGAAGGGGCTCTTAATTGTTCATAAATGACAGAGTAAATGTTTTTGACCTTTGAGACCATGCAAGGCCTAAGGAAAAATGTATTTAAGTATAACTTTGCATTACATTAACTCTTTTGAACTACTTAGTTGCTTTTGTTGACTTTTAGGCTTTTTATGTAGGCTGACAATAACTTCTGAGCTATCTATTGGAAATATCTCTGACTGTAATAACTTTATGTGTCTTTTGAGGAAATTTAGGCTGGCAGGTGGCATTTCATCTTTTGGAGGAGTAATTTCTTCAGTTATTTGTCATTCGAAGCATTATTTCTTGTTGATATTTCTGATTATATCTTTAAAACTTTGATTAGGCCTTTGATAATGCTTTTTGGCCTTTCTTTCATCATCTTCTACTTTTTGTCACTTTGTTGACTATTTTAACTTTAAATTGATTTGTCTTCAAACTGTGCTTTATCCCCGAAACATGTTGTTTAAGTCCTTGATCTTCTGAATTTTGACTTTAACCTTTAATCTTCTCTTGAATTTAATCTTCACTGATCTTCATTAATTTTCTTTTGTGTACAGGTGGCTTGGCTTCCACGTTGGGGGTTTTGCTACTCAACCAGTGTTCATGAGACACTGATAAAACTTCGAGCATTGAACCCTAGGTCCCTCCTTCGGCATATTTTGCCTCGAGGATCGTCATCCTGGCCTCTGTGCAACTTGGATTTGTTGTGGGAGGGCCTGCAAACTTCAGGCCACTGTCAAACCTGCAACACAACACAAAATAATTAAATAAAACCTACATTGAGGGATTAAACTATAATCAGAGGTGTTGGTGAGGGCAGAGGAGGGAAAATGCACAGAGAAGGGTTCTGTCACAAAACCAGGAAGAAACCAGAGCAAATTTGAATTATGGCGTGGAAATGGTGATAAGCGGTTTTGGGCTATCAGGGTGGTATTCTCGCAGAGGATGGGTAGTTAATGGTTTCAGCCCTTATGGATGCAATACCATACAGGTGTTGACACCTGTCCCTGGGAAAACCACCCATTTCACGTAGAAATGGGGTGGTAACCCTCTTGGATGAATTGGGCACGATATTGAAGGTAGACCGTTGGATCTAGGGGAGCCATATCAATGGTGGAGAACAAGCGCGACGAGCAAAAGTGCTCGGTGGTGGGACCGGGTGCTTGACATATGCTAAAATATCGGGTAGTAGAGTAGTTTAGTGGGTGGGATTGAATGGTGGAAATAAAATGGGAACTGTTAGATCAAGAAGATCAACGGTCCTTATCTTTTTGTGGGGAGGCATGGATAAGTAATGGTTGGGAGAAAGGATGATAAGTGGGGAGGCGATCACTGTTGGAATGATGAGATCGACGGATAAGATCTTGCCAGGAAAAACATAGTGTGAAGGAGTGAAATAATAGAGGAAGGGGGCTAAACGACGTAGGAGAAAATTTTTATGGAGAAAAGAAAGACCCGGGGGGCTGGGATAAAAAGGGCTGAGACCTAGCCAATGGTCACAGGATTTGGTCAGATGAGAAAAAGGGGCTCGACTTAAGCTAAAAGGGGCTTGAGGCTTGCTTTGATAAAAGGTCAGAAATAAGGCTAAAAAGAGGGTTTTTTAAGCCTTTTAAGAAGTTCTGATAGGGTAAATAAGTGGATTTAAACCAACAAAAATAAGTTTTCCATGGTTTTAAAGGGTTTTGGAAGCATTTTTGGGTGGAATGAAGGGTAACTGAAGGGAAATAAGTTATTTTTAATTGGGGAAATGAATGTTAGGATAGGAATGAATAAAGAGTGACATGGAGGAACTTTGGGAGGAAATTATGAAGGTGAAAAGATGGAAAAAGGGGCTTGAACACAATCTTCTTTTGTAACAGCAAGGCGACTTGGAGGATTGAGTGAAGATATTCTAATGAAATGGATATCCTGAGGATAAGGAACATAGTGAGATTTTGAAAACTCACAAGTTTTTCATAAAAGCTTGTTTTTTGAAATCTGAAAGACTATTTAGCCATCCTGAGGTATAACAAAATTTATAGTTGGCTAAATGTTACACAATAATTTTTCACTATCCCTCCAATCCCCATCTCACACATTGGAGGGTCATTTCTATGACTAATTAGAAGTTTCATGCCTTGAAAATACCATCATTTCATCCCTTGCTATGAGGACAACATTACCTCTGTTGACCATTTCCTGAGAAGACCACTAAAAACAATTGTTTTTGCCTTAGCACGAGTAGCTAGTTACACTCCCGTGCCAAGCTGGAAAATGAACACTAAGCCTGTGCCAGTTGGTGCTCTGTCCCAGTTAAGCACCCACACTGATATGCTTATGGAAAGTATTTTAAAAAAATAGGCGAAGTTTCGATCACAACAACTTCGTGGATGAGTCATAGGGATTGGTTCGACTGAATAACCACGACCTCCCTCCTTTGGCCTCTTGTTTTCACCTTATGGGGGAAACTTCCCAAGGGATAAGGCCTCCCTTCCACTATTGTAGGGATCCAAACCTCCTCCTCTCCTCTATAAATATAGCCATCTTCCATTGATGTGCTAGTTGAACAGATAGGTGAAAAAGTTAGCATAGAGAAGAAGAAATCATAGCTTTGGGAGAATAGTGTAGAGTGTGATTGTTTGTGTGTGTTGAGAACATAGTCAGATATTGGACCTTTTTTCATGAGGGTGTGATAAACGTGTTTGGATAAAGACCTACCAAAGGAGAGACTCAACATCAAGGCTTTGTTGTAAACTCCTCTTGTCTTTATCATAATAAAATGCATCTAATGTTTACCTTGCACTCTTGTTTACATTTATAATGAGATTTCTAGAATTCCTTGATCAGTTAGATAGGTTGTAATTGTTTTATGTTTGTCGTGGTTTTATGCTTGTTGTGTTTTCTTGACTGTCTATACAGGTAATCGAATGTTGGCAACAACGTGTATCGAGCTTGAGAAGAGCGACAGATCAAGAAGCTTTGACGGAAGATGACAAAATAGCATCAAAACGAGGTAGGTCATCTTCCTTGCTCTGAATTTCATTTACAATCTAGGAAGGTAGATGTTAGTATGTTCCCGTAGTTGCTAGACCCACCCTAGGGCTAGAGGGATCACCTCTGTTTGCAGAGGGGATTTACTTGGACAACAATTTGGCGACTCCGCTGGGGAGTTTCCTTTGAGTTCGTCACTCTTTGAGGTCTTAGTCATTCGATGGATTTAGTTGAATGAACATTTCCCTGTTTGTTCCTATATTTTTCATCAATTATGATCTTTTAGTTTTTTCTTGAAGTGGTGAGTCTAGTCTTGGTTGGGAGAAATTCTTTGTTTTTTCCTGTTCAGGCATTGGTGCTTTTATTTTTTTGATAGTCACGCCAATTGGCACTAGTTTTTAGTTAGAAACCCACACCAATTATCCATTGGCGCTAGTTTTCAGTGAGCAAGTCACACCAGTTGGCGCTAGTTTCACCCACAAAAGTCATGCCAATTTCAGGGTGTGTGAAAAATTGAGGTTTTTCCCTAATTCCTCCACTAGCATGTCTTTCCCTTTTGGTATTTTTCTCTGTATGCTTTACACGTTTTCTCCTCTAAATTTTCACCTTTGAGCATAGATTACATTGCTCATTGTTCAACTGAAAACGATTATTTCTTTGATTGCTTGATGTAAAAGGGAATGAATGCCTTGTTTTGAGCTCATGGTTTGGAAGTCCTTTTTGTGCTTGACCTCATATGTCTTGTAGAATTTTGAGGAATTTCGTTACAAAGTGTTTAAAACAACGATTTCATTCTTAGTGTTTGTTTGCATCTCTTTTGCATTCATCCTTCATTAAGAAAATTTGCATTCATTTAGTTTTCGTCTCAAATTTTTCTTTTTCATTTAAATGCATTAGATCACATTGCATTGAAAAGTATTTTTTTGAGATTTATCATTGAAATTAGATTACATTGTTTAATGATTGAAAGCTAAAAATCACATTGATTGCATTCTCTTTCATTAAATGCATGCATTAAGTAGATTCTCATTTCATCGAAAAATGCATTGAGTGCATTCTTATTCTTTCAAACGGAAAAGGAAATTGTGCATAGATTACAATTGCATAGTTTTCAAAAAAGATGATTTTGCATAGATTACATTGCATAATTCACATCTTTGAATGTTTTAGATTAATTTTGGATAGTGAAAGTCATCTAGTTTGGAAAATTTTCCTTTGTTGTTTGTTGCATCATTGTTTGAGACTCTTCCCTTAACTAGATAACATTCATCGAATTGAAAGCTTTCTTTCCTCATATAGCTACATATAGGAGATTGTCAGATGGCATGAGGTAGGGCCTTTAAACTGAGACATAATTGAAGATAAACCATAAAATTTATTCAATTAACCTAAGGCAACATTGAAACTTAAAGAAACATTTGGTGGTCTAAGTTAGAGACGTGTTCTGGCGTCTTTAAACCTAGTAGGTGTCGCTCGCCATCTAGCTTCAATCAGCACTAGTACGGACTTGCGCTCCCCATACCGTCAAGTATATAAAGGGAGACCCCTATATGTTACAATCCTTTTATCCGTAGGAAGCCGATTTTGCCACCTTGTAACCATGATACACCGAGCACAGCATTCGGGGAGACTGCTTGCACGTACGTCAAGTCCTTGGTCATTTCTCTTTCATTTGATCACCAGGGTGTATATCACTGTTGAGTCTCAAATCTGCATTTTTCTTATACATCTTCCTAGACCTTTTTCATTCACCTGAACCTTCCAAGTTGTCAATATCAATGTATATTAATTGCAAAAGAGCATCTAAAATGGTTTTTAAATATATTTTGTGTCTGTTGTTTGATTTAGATTTTTTCTCATTTAGCTGCGGAATCTTGCCACTTTCCACAGCTGCTGCAACTTTCCGCAGCCATTTTGTGAAAGTCTATGTTGCAGGTGTCTTCAGGTAAAATGAGCCACATGGGCAAGTCAGAAATGATGTGGACATGGATCGTGTCCTATTGGCTCGAGCAAATTCACTTAAGGAGGCTGTGGTCAAAGGTGGCCAAGTGGAAGTCAACCGTAGAGTCCCACGGTGACAAGACTCTGTTTCTCATCATGTGAGGATTTGCATGATCGTTTCTAACTTACGGGAGACACATCAACACCTGTACACGGCTCCATAAGCCGAATCCAACATCCACTCCTCATATATTTACTCCTCACTGCGGCCATGATGCTGGATCCCTGGACGTGATGATTTACGTGTCTCCATCAGCACAAACTTTAGGGAATTAGTTATATTACCTTTGTTATAAATAACGTGTTTGCATACGCATATTAGATTAGCCTCCAGATAGCTCTGTAATGTAATTACATTGCCACTGTGTCGTAATATCACCTCTCTGTTATGACTGCATTTTAATATATAAGAAGACTTTGTTTCCAAGCGTAATTCATATTTGAAGGCTGTTGCCAAGGCTGGTGCAGAGGGGCCCTACACACGTTGAGGTTTTGTGCATTATTGTATAGTTCTTGTTTTATTTCTTTAAGCTCATTGTGCCATAAGTCATTCATGTGTTTATACATTACATCTTTCATGGTATTTATGCTTCATCTCTGTTTATAATCTTTCATGCTTTACATCTTACTTCTGTCCATAATATTTCATGTTTTATGTTGTTTTTAACTGATCAGTGTTCCTGTTTCAGATTAAAAATAGGCAGCCCGGGCATTTGCATAACCTTTTGACTAATGACATGGAATTAATATTGTTCTGCTGCTAATTTACTTTTCTTAGTTTCTGTTTAATTTCAGTACTGCTTTGTTTATTTCAGTGTTGCTCATATGCTTCAGTAGTTAGATTTAGATATATTAAATTGCTCATGACATCTTCATTTACCTCCGAAAGCCATAGCTGGACTAATGGCGAGGGATTGAATTATGAAAGTGTAGTTTAATATTAGTTTACTTTCTGCAAGTTAGAAATATTAAATTGCTCATGACATTTTCAGTTACCTCCGAAAGCCATAGCTGGACTAATGGCGAGGGATTGAATTATGAATGTGTAGTTTGATATTAGTTTACTTTCTGCAAGTTAGAAATATTAAATTTCTCATGACATTTTCAGTTACCTCTGAAAGCCATAGTTGGACTAATGGCGAGGGATTGAATTATGAATGTGTAGTTTGATATTAGTTTACTTTCTACAAGTTAGATATCAGATTACTCAAGTTGTTTATGGTTACCTCCGAAAATCATAGTTGGACTAATGATGAGGGATCAAAAGATAAGTTGATGTAATTTGATTTAGATTTACTTTGTTGCAACTTTTGGATTTCTTTAAGCATAGTTTCTTTTGTGTTTGAACAGCAGCAAGAATAATGAGTTTCATGATCAGTAGTTCATTGTTTGTTTGACTAGAGTAGTGATGCAATTTCATTTTCTTCGAAGAATTAATTTTGTCATTGTGTGTTTTTAAAATTCTTTTGAAGTTTGGAAAATCATTAGAAAGACATTGTTGTCTTGAATATTTGTCTCCATACTTGTTTTTCAGAATTTCATAAAAAATCCAAAAATGACCAAAAAGTAAGAGATAGGTTATCTTGCACATATAGTGCGCCACACTTCATCAGCTTACGAATCTCGGATTGATAAATTAATGTAGCAATTTAGGACACACTAAATTGACCAAACATTTTGGCGCCGTTGCCGGGGAAGTGTAACTAGGTAGCCAATTTCTTAAAAAAAAAAAAACAAAATAATAAAAGAAGGGAAAACTTGATAATTTCTTGAAGTATGCTCTCCTCTTGCACCTAGTGTGATCTGGAGGATCAAAAAAGAGAATTATTGGTTTAGTAATTTCTTAAGTATGCTCTCTTCTTGCACCTAGTGTGACCTGGAAGATCAGAAAGAGAATTATTATCCCTACTTTAAAAAAAAAATGACATGCATAGAGCAAGAGATTCTAGGGGAAGGTTTATAGCTAAAGCCAAGAGTTCGATTTTCACAACTCCATCTTCTTCAAGGCATAGAAAAGATTCACCACCATCTACCCCTAGCCTTAAGATTTTTGGAATTCAAGGAGCAGCTGAATTAGAGGATTCTCCTATACCACCTACTAAATCTCATTTAGAAAAGGATCCTTTCTTTACTTCTACGGGAGAGTATATTGTAATCAAAGAAGTAGAATCACCTGAAGAAGAAAAGGAAGAGACTCCCTCTCATCCTCCCTTGATAGAAGAACCAGAGGACTTTGAGGACTCTAAAGAAACTATCATGGCAGAGGAAATAATAGATGGATTTGGAGGTAGAGGTAGAGGTAGAGGAGAAGGAAACAATGGAGACAACAATGGTGAAGGTAATAATGGAAGAAATAGGGAAGGAGACAACTTGGTTTGATTCCCTATAGTTGGATGAGGAAACTCATACAACTATGAAAAATATCTCACCATTTTTTCCCAAATTTTATGGATTATGAAGTAGATCCCGAACATTTCTCGTTTGAGTTTGAAGTTGTGTGCTAAACTTATGACTATATGGAAGACTCAAAAACTCAAATTGTTTCCTTCAACATTGAAGGGAGTCGTTTTAAAATGGTTCATGGGATTAGCCACCCAATCTATTAGGACTTGGAATGATATGCAACAAACATTTTTGGATAGATACTTGGCTTATTGTATGCCCACCAATCACAAGGATGAGGTATTCAAAATGATGCAAAAAGAAGATGAAAATTTGGAAGATTTACTCAAATATTTCAATACAACTTGAAAAGAGAAAAGATGAGTAACTTAGATGATGAAACCTTGAAAGCTCCTCATATTAAAATCCATTAGAGATGAATGGATAGATATTTTAAACATGATGGGGAAAGGAGACATTTCTCAAACTTCCCACTTCGTGACATAAATGCAACTCCGTGTCCATCTCTCAAGAGGAAAAATCTAAAATAAAAGAAAAGGGCCTAGACCTTCTATTAGGGTTAACAAATCTACAACCGGATCGCAAGAGGCGTAGATTGCAATATGCTCTTGATGAATTCAAAACTGATATCTTAGGGAGCCTTAGTGAACAAATCGTACACCCTTAAAATCCAAAACAAGAAGAAAGAAGAAACGTATGCTTTAGCCATCTTTTTGTCCGAAATGTAGGAAGAAACATGCTTTAAGGGAATGTCCCTCGGGATGCAAAAGTTGCAGAAACATGTATGATTTTCTCAGAGAATCATGAGATTAAGGATTTTCTCCTTCACCCCGGACTAAAGCTATTTTTCAAGAAGACCCAAATTCAAGAGAATCTATCTCGTTTTGTTGTACATCTTGGCAGGACAATAAGCCTGGGCGGGTTTAACAACCTCTATATGAATCTTCAAACCCCACCAAATTGGAATCTCTGGCAACAACCTTGGCCCCAACATCAAAATCCATATCACCTATGTACAAGGGATGCAAAATCCTTATGGGAGATTTGTCAATTTTATCAATATCCTCCATTTTCAAAATCAACAAGCTCCACAACTTCCAAACCCAAATCCACAACTTTCATTGCCATTTCCGCAACAACAAGCTTCTCAACAAAAATCCAAATCCTCAATTCATGCTCCCATACCAACAAAAGACAAATCAACTTCCAAATTTCTACCATAGCCAAATCCTAACAATAAAAATCTCTGTATCACTTACATGATAGAAGGACAACAATTTCCTACCTATATGATTGTTCCTCTCAATGATGTACAACTCGCATCTCAGAGAGTTTTAGAAAATCCTTCTATGTATGACCTAGAGCAGATACCTCCGAGGAGGACTTCGAAGCCAATAAGGGTTCTCAAGAAGTATCTCTTCAAAACTCAAATATTCAAAAAGAGAAAGAAAAGTTAACACCCACAACTCCTATAGTTGAGCAACCGCATCTTCATCTACACCTCCTTTTTCCCGAAAGACTACAAATTGACAATGGGGTGGAAAAACAAATCTTGTTGCTTAACCATGATTTTCTGTGATGAATTGAAGAATGTTTGTATCAATATTTCCTAAGCACAGTTACCCGAGATATTCCTATTCTAGCAAAAACAATAAAGGAGTTGAGTTTCAAAATACCAGGAAGGAAACTAAAATACACAAGAAGAATCCACCGTGTGGAAAAATCGGGCAGACATTATGATGGGAAAACTTACCATGCGTAAGTATGTAGATCCTCAGAAGTCCAATTGTCAAGACACATATAAATGGGATAGAAATTCCAAACACATTGATTGGACTTAGGGCTTCTATTAACATTATAAGTAGACAGACTATGGACCGTTCTAAAACTTCCTAACCTTCTTTACACCTGTTTCTGTCTGAATCATAGATCGATCAATTATTAAACCATATGGTGTATTAGAAGATATTTTACTCTCTTAGATTCTCGGAACATCCGATAGATTTTATGATTTTGACTCCAAGAGTAATCTAGGAGGCACCCAATTATCTTAGGAAGAATTTTGGCTAATAACCGATGCTTTTATTAGTTGTAGATCTGGGATATGTACATTTCTAATGGTAATTCGAAAATAAATTCAATTTGTATCCTCCACAAAAGAAATTACGTAAGTAGGAGACAATGAATGGGTCGATGATGAGAACATTATACAACCTCGTCTTTACCATTTTGGAAATTAGTGAGGATAGTCAAATTCTAAACACATTAGAAAATTTTGAGACATCTTCAAAATATGACCCCACACAATTTCAAACTTGAATCAAGCATAGAATATTTATCATCAAGACAAATGTCTCTTTACTCTATGGAAGAGTTTGGTAGTTCTACCATTGAGATTTTTTCCAGGAAAACATTGAATATCAACAAACATTTGGAAAAGTCACAACAAAAAGAACTAATCAAAATTTTGCAAAACATTCTATCGCATTTGTATGAGCATACCTATTTAGTGTATTGATCCTAAGACTGCATCCATCATATCTATATTGAGGAAAACAAGAGACCAATCAGACAACCTCAAAGAAGGATGAATCCAAATCTTAGGGAGATAGTGAAAGAAGAGCTCCAAAACTACTCAATGTAAACTTCATTTATCCCATTTCGATAGCCGATAGGTTTCTCCTCTCGGTTATATTACTCAAAGAATGGTAAATGGAGCGTATGCATTGACATAGGGAATTGAACAAAGCAACTTCTCAAGGATCACTTTCCTCATTTCTCTTTATCGATCGTACGTATACATTAGCAGTAAAAAGTAATTTCTTTTAATTTTGATGGTTTTAGTGGCTATAATCAAATTGTAGCACCCTAAGATCAAGATAAGACCACATTTACTTGTCCATGGGGAACTTTGCCTATCGAGTACTTCCTTTTGGGTTATGTAATGCACTCCAACATTCCAAAGAGCGCACTAGGAATTGTTTCCGATCTAATCCATGATTGTGTAGAGGTTTATATGGATGATTTGGCGCTTATGGTAACTATTCAAGAGGCATTAGAAAATTTGGAAAAAGTTCTCATAAGATGTAAAGAAACAAACCTTTCATTAAGCCATGAAAAGTGCTTTATGATGTTTACCGAAGGGATTGTTTTTTGGGGCATCATATTTCAGGAGATGGGATTAAGGTTGATAGATCAAAAGTTGAAGTCATCTCCAAGTTACCTATTCCAAATTGTCAAAGAGTTGTTAGAAGTTTTCTAGACTCCCATCAAGTTACTATAGAATATTTATAGAAAAAATTCACTAAAATAGCATCTCCACTCTTCAAATTGCTTACAAAAGACCGTGAATTCTAATGGGATCCCGATTGTCAATCGCCTTTGAAACTTTGAAACAAGAATATCCGAAGCACCTATCTTGAGAGGACCAAATTGGAAACTCCCTTTCCATATTTCTACTAGATAAAGCCAGAGTGACAAATTTAGAGTCATGTTGGGTCAAAAAGATTTAGTTCCTTATGCCATTTATTATACTAGTAAAATTTTACTCCCACATGTGAGGTTGAACTATATCATGGATCGAAAAGAGTTTTTAGTCGTTGTTCATGCAATTAATGTTTAGACATTACATAACAGTTAAGTGAAACTTTTATTCATACTAACCATTCTGGTAATTAGATATTTAATGAACAAAACTCATACTAATGGCAGTGCAGTGACAAGATGGCTCTTACTTTTGCAAGAATTCAATATTACCGTGTTGGATAGACCAGAAAACAAAATACAAAAAGAGTCGATTTCTTATCTAGGATTCGTAATACTAAAGAAGATTTCTTGTAGAGGATAAGTTTCCCGATGAATACTTGTTTGCGTAACTATTAAGACTCTTCTGTACAGTGACATTGCTAACTATTTGGTTATAGGGAAACCGCCTTCACATTTATTTCAAGTGAAAAATGAAAATTATTCAAAGAGAGTTCAAAATATTCATGGATTTCTAACGAATTGTTTAAAACATGGCCGCATCTTGTGATCGAAGATGTGTTAGGGAGGATGAAATTCCCCGATATTCTTAAGGCATGTCATGATGAACCATGCGGCGATAATTTTTAATAAAAAAGGGCGCCTATAAATTTTAGGATATTATTGGCCTTCCCTCTTCAAAGATAAAACATGTCAAAAGGTGATGTTCTCAAAGAGTAGGGAAACCTACCCTTTCAAATGAAATGCTACTGCAACTACGTACTCGAATAACCTTGAAATGGGCTTAGATTTCATTGGACCTATTAATCCACCATCTAAGCAAAAGAAGTATATATTGGTTTGTATTGATTATGTTACCAAATGGGTAGAAGCCAAAGCATTAGTATCTCATGCATCGCTGCAACATGACCATTTTCTTTATGAGGATATTTTACTCGCTTTGGTGTTCCAAGAGAAATTGTGACAGATCGTGAAGCCAATTCACATCCAACTTGGTGAAGAAGTTGATGGAAGAATACAAAATCAAGCACAAGATCTACTCCTTACCATCCGCAAGCAAATGGTCAAGTGGAGTCTACAAACAAAGTTCTTGAAAGTATCATCACCAAAATTGTTCATTTACATGTAAGAGATTGGGCGTAAAGGCTTCCCTGCTTCTCAGGCTTGCCGTAACTACATGGAGAAATACAACAGGACATTCTCCCCATGAACTTGTTTATGGGAAAGAAGTCCCGCCCTCCCCATTGAGTTCCAAGTCAAGACCTTCAAGATAGCAACAATCGGAGATGAATTTATCAAGCCCAAAAGCATGTAATGGAGCAATTAAATGAGCTAGATGAGATCATATAAGAGGCAATTCATAGAATCGATCTAGTTCAATATCAAAGAGCTAAATGGCATGACAAGTACATCAAAGAGAAGAAGTTTCAAGAATGAGATCAAGTATTGTTATTTGATTCCAAGTTTAAATATTTTCTGGTGAAAATTTCGACTCATCGTTCGGGCCATATGAGATTGACAAGATTCTAGCAATGGAGCAAGAATCAAGACCATTGATGAGTTTTCAAACTCCTCTTATTGTGAATGGCCACAACATTGAAAGTCTATCATAAGCCACTCTAAAGAGGAATTTATCAAAATGTTTCAAGAAAATTCTCAGACCGGCCGGGTGGCTGCAGAATTCTTCTTCTCCACCAAACCTCAGCCTCTTTGTTCTTCAGCTAAAAAAAAAACCGTATAAGCTCGAAAACCAATCACCGATTGCGTCTTATACATGTTATTGGGTGAAATGTGAACACCCGACACCCTATATTTTCCAAAATCTCTCTTCATTTCACAAGTTTTGTGACCACCCACTCCATTCCATTCCACTTCATTTACCTTCATTTCACTCAGTCCACTTTATTTTATTTGTTTCATTCCATTTCACCAATAAAATTCTTTTTATGACCATTTCCATCTAGTTGTTTGTCATCCGTTCATTTCCATTCACCCAAATAATAGTTGTGTCATTTCCGCAGCTTGACATCTCAAGCTCGGTACCGACACCGCTTCACAAATGTAAGGCATCATAGCCTACCACTTCCGTTTTTCAAAAGAATGTGTATGTACGTATGTTATTTCCATAATCATGAAATAAAAATGCAGGTATGAGGACCAATTATGAAGACATGGAGCATTCAAGATATCAATGAGGAGCAACTAATTGAAGACCAAGGAAAATGGCAAGAATTTAAGGTATGAGTAAAAATTTATTTCAAATAGCATTTAAAACACATTTTTATAGTTATAAACTATAAGCTCCATTATGCGCAATGATTATATTGAAAACCCATAATCACTCCATGATCTCTCGTACAATCCTCCTGGCCAACTAAGCATTCATTCTCAAACGATCCCATAATTAAACCTCCGATCTTCACTCATACTCTCCGATATTCCACTCGTGACAATGAGACGCAGTTGATTTGACTACTTCGCTTTTTAGCCGCATAAACTGTGAGCGCTGTTTAAACGTGCTTACATTTCTCTTTTGCGCCACCAAATTTCAAACAATTCTGCTGATGTGTTATACTCTTCCTATTGTTCTATTAATCTCACGTACCGTATCTCCGCCGTGCTCATGTAACTCCTTCCGTTCCACTTCGTTCGTTATGTTACACCGTATATCCATTCTCTCATATCTACCTCGCGTAATCGTGCTCATTTCCGTTCATTCACCGTCCTAATGCATTGAACCACTTCTACGCAGCAAGTTTTTAAAAAGAAAGAAGGATGGGGAAATTTTGAGAGCAGTAACTTAAGGACCCAAATTCATGGAAGGATATCCGCAAGTCGTGGGATATATTGAAGAAGGCAAAGTGTGGTTGCGTTTATCCAAAAGTTTAGAGGCTGAATATATAAAGAAGTGACAAAATCTTTTGCAAGGTCGTTCAATGGCCTGGAGGTAGAGATTGGAGACCTTAAGTTCACTATGAATGAGGCATCTATAGCAACTCAGCCACAGAACTTCCTCAAGAGGGTGAACGTTGGTTTAAGAACAAAAGTATTAGTGATGAAGCTCGGAGAATAATCTTACAAACCCAGTATGGACATAATCATTTTTAAAAGAGGAATTCTTGTTCATGCTTTGAAAGAGGAATGGGCTACTTTGCTTCGCTAGTTGTTCAAAAATTCATCACCGTGAAGGTCGTCAGTCCATGTATATGTACCATACTGCATCGCCGATGAATTTTTCTAGATAATCAAACTCTCAATCTCCCCATATTTTCTATTAAATAGTTTGAAGAAGATGTCTTGGATCGTTCGTAAACATTTAGGGGATGTAGAACCACATCTATATCACCATGGTCTTGTAAAAATTTTGATTGAAAAATAGTTAAAAGAGAACAAGGATACATGGGAACAATTTTCTTGATCGTAAATTTTCAAGAACCTCAAGAAATTCCTCAAGGTAGCACATCAATAAGTTATAGGAGAAAAAGAACAAATGATGAAACTCAAATTACTCCTACTACTACAATTGAAAGAACTAGTAGGGAAGAGAGACTCACAAAAAGGAAGAAGAAAGAAAAACCAAGGGTAAAAATAATAACATCAAAAAAGAGAGAAAAGTATCGAGGCTATACATCAAACCCTTCTTCCGAAGAAGAATATCATCAAGTGTTATCCGAGAGATTGGTTCACCAAGAACATTTATCTATAGCCAAGAAGAAAGAGAAAGGAAAAAACAAAAGAAAAAGATGTTGGTCCACAAGCAACAAGGTGAGAAGAAGTTCCAAGCTTAAGGGGAAGTTGAGGAAAACGCAAATGAAGGACCTCATTTTATCGATTTGGGAGAAGAAACATCTGAACAATCCCCACCGACCATAGTCCATCTCACTCTCGCCCGCTAGTGAACCTAGTTCAGCCATTCTCGCCGACATTGAACATAGTCCATCCCATTCTCAACGTATGTTGATGTGAGCCCTTCTGTACTCGCATTTTGAAGACAACTCTCCTCCACGCATTTTGGGGACAAACAATAAAAACGACAATTCGATATAGACCCAAAGCAACAAGAAGTATTATGATTATAGAATCTTTAGAAAGAGTAGCTACTAGTCCCGCATTTCGTCCACCTACCTCACACAAGACAAGATGATCTAAATTAAATCACTAAAACAAGAAGTATTTGAGCTAGAGCTTTTAAATAAACACATTAAGAATGAAAAAATGAGGCATTGAAGGAACAAAGAAAATTGGACAAAATCATTCATGATAATACCATGCTACATCCGGGAATATAGGCGAAGAAGAACAGAAATTGAAAAAGAAATGCCGTGTTGCTGCAGAAAGTACTGGGCTATCATCAAATTCGCATGCTTAATGAAGAAGCCCGTGATGTTAGCAAGACCAAGGAAGAGGAGGAGAGGATTGGATGTACCTACGTGGCGGTCAAGGCATATGAAATGAAGAAGGATTATCAAAATTTTGGTTGCATGAGGACATGCAACACCTTCACAAGTGGGGGTATGTTGAGTCTCAAATCACATTTTTCTCTTATACATCTTCCTTAATTTTTCATTCCCCCGAACCTTCCGTTGTCATCGACATCATTGTATATTAATTTCAAAAAGAGCATCTAAAATGGTTTTTAACTATATATATTTTGTGTCTCCGTTTTTTGATTTATATTTTTTCTCATTTAGTCAGCGAATCTTGCCACTTTCCGCAACAAGCCGCAACTTTCCGTCTCCATTTTGTGAAAGTCTATGTTGCATGTGTCTTCAAAACGAGCCACATGGGCAAGTCGTAAATGATGTGGACATGCGGATCATGTCCTATTGGCTCGAGAAAATTCACTTAAGGAGGCCGTGGTCAAAGGTGGCCAAGTGGAAGTCAACCGCAGAGTCCCACTAAGGATAGACTCGTTTCTCATCACGCAGGATTTCAGATGACTGCTTTTACATTTCGGGAGACACATCAACACCCGTACACCTACCATAAGCCGAATCCAACATCCACTCTTCATAGATTTACTCCTCACCGCGGCTCATGATGCCGGATCCCCGGACGTGATGATTTACGTGTCTCCATCGCACAAACTTTAGGAATTAGTTATATTACCTTTGTTATAAATAACGCGTTTTCATACGCATATTAGATTAGCCTCCAGTATAGCTCTCGTAATGCAATTACGTCACGCACCGTGCCGTAACATCACCCTCCCGTATATAATTCGCATTTTAACAGAGGTAAGACGACTGCTCCGTTTGCCATAGCGTAATTCGTATTTCAAGGTCGTTGCCAAGGCCGGTGCAGTAGAGCGCACACGCCGAGGTTTTGCGTATTATTGCATAGTTCTTGTTTTATTTCTTTAAGCTCGATTGCGCCTACAAGTCATTCATGTGTTTATACATTACATCTTTCATGGTATTTATGCTTTCATCTCTCGTTTATAATCTTTCATGCTTTACATCTTACTTCATCGTCCATAATCTTTCATGTTTTATGTTGTTGTTAACTCGATCGTTGTTCCCGTTTCGTATTACAAATAGGCAGCCCTGGCATTTCGCATAACCTTTTCGACTAATGACATGGAATTAATATTGTTCGCATTTCGTTAATTTACTTTTTCTTAGTTTCTATGAATTTTCGCATCGATCTGTTTTTATTTTCAGCCTAAGCTCATTTGCTTTCAGAAATAGTTGGATTTAGATATATTAAATTCGCTTCATGACATCTTACGCTACTCTCGAAAGCCATAGCCGGACTAATGGCGAGGGATCGAATTATGAAAGTGTAGTTTTAATATTAGTTTACTTTCTGGCAAGTTAGAAATATTAAATTGCTCATGACATTTTCGCTACTACCTCCGAAAGCCATAGCCGGGACTAATGCGAGGGATTGAATTATGAATGTGTAGTTTGATATTAGTCTACTTTCTCCAAGTAAGTTAGAAATATTAAATTTGCTCATGACATTTTACAAGCTACTCTCCGAAAAGCCATAGCTCGGACTAATGGCGTAGGGATTGAATTCCGAATGTGTATTTTTGATATTAGTTTACTTTCTACGTTAGTTAGATATCAAAGTTACTTCACGTTTGTTTTATGGTTACCTCCGAAAACCAGCATGGACTAATGGTGGGAGGGATCGAAAGATAAGTTGGATGTAATTTGATTTAGATTTACTTTGTTGCAACTTTTGGATTTCTTTAAGCATAGTTTCTTTTCCGTTTCAACAACAGCAAGGACAATGAGTTTCATGATCTGTAGGTTCATTGTTTGCTCGACTAGAGTAGTGATGCAATTTCATTTTCTTTGAAGAATTAATTTTTGTCATCGTGTGTTTTAAAATTCTTTTGAAGTTTGGGTAAATCATTAGAAAGGACATTGTTGTCTTGAATATTTCGTCTCCATACTTGTCAGACTTTCATAAAAAACCAAAACGACCAAAAAGTAAGAGATAGGTTATCTTTGCACATATAGTAGGCGCCACACTTCATCACCTTACGAATCCCGTGATTGATAAATTAATGTAGCAATTTAGGACACACTAAATCGACAAACAATGGCAATTTCACTGGGAAACTTCGGTATACCCTCTTGCTTAGATTACCCGAGTAGTCATTTCGATCTTTTCATGACTCTTTAAAAAGAGAAGAGATCATCGAGCGCTTGTCCTTTTCTACGCTTTGCCTCCAACTCCGAAAGTGATAGAATCACCTTTCGTTTCTCGACTCTTAAAATATGAAACAATGAAGTTTTGTTTCAATGTCTTAAAAAATTAACTCAGCCCACAAAAATATTCCTAGTTAAAGTTATCTTCTCTTAGCCGTTTGGTTTTAGAGTTGTTTTTTGATGGCAATGTTTCTAGTGAGCTTTATCAACCAAAGGAATCCCTTCCGAAGGGAATCCCCGGGTCCTTTTCCTTCTTTTCGAATGTTGGTGCTCCTTATATGGCAATTTCTGTCCCTACCCGGGTTAACCGTTGGGTTTCCCGTTTGACTATGCCCTGACCTCTCGTGGTATTGGAGTGTTCCTGCTCCAATCGCACAACCATCTCCTCTACCCGAACAACTATCATGTTGATTCTAAGGTAGAAATCTCCCCTGCCCGCCTATTTCTTCATCCTCCTCTTGTACTTTCGCCTAGTGAAAGTCTAGATTCCAAGAACTGTGTGGCCACGAAGAAGAAGAAGAAGCCGTATAAAGGAGAGGCTAGCCTCGGCGGCTATTGCGCCCAAGAAACCTTCCAATGCATAAACCATCCAAGCCTCCACTGGAAAGTAAAAATTCCCTCGCATGTTGTGCAAAGGTGACCATCTACTTTCGAGACCGGCCTCCGGCATTCCCAAGGTACTTGAAGTATGGTCCGATCGATCGTCCGTCGTTTGCCTTTGGCTTTTGGAAGTCATATTGGTAGCACATCTTCGACTAGTGGCCGATAAGACCCATACAGTGAAATGCAGAATATTACCAATCGCAGTTTGTGTGAAGGCATCATCCCATTCACCTTTTGTCCATACATGGATGAAGCCAAGAGAGTGTTGGAAAACCCTACTTATTTCTCCGCGCTCTCTGCCTTCCGACCGGTTACCAAAAGTCTTTCTTCGAGTCCTCTGATATTAGTTGATTCCATGATCGCCAAGCGTCATCCTTTGGTCGATCCCGCTCCGGAAATTCACACGCTAATCCATTCCCAAACCAACCATTGGTCGAGGAATCGTTTCGATCTAATCCCACCTACATTTCCATCGGTATTTTCCGTTGAGAGTGGATCTCATCACGGTTTCCATCGGTTTCACCGCATTCTTTCGACTTGGAGAAGAATTCTTTCCTGGCCCTCGTAGTTCACGAAGTTTGCTCCCTCTACCCATGTGATGGAAGTCTAGGAGAGAGTGATCCTCTTTGCCTCCAAAGCAACACCTCGTGGGATGACCATCTCAGCTTCGATGGTACTTCCTTCTCCAAGTAGTTTGGTCGCTTCCTTCGATTTGGAGTCGATTTTGGCAGTATACCGCCTTCCTTCTTATATGCATTTTGAGATCACGATACATACCTTTTGATGTGGTCATACCCAAAACCATTGCGCATGAAGGCGCATCCGTTAGTATCTCCGTCTTCCACTACTGTGGCAAGTTTCTTTGTGTTCCCCACTACTTATGCCTCGTTGCAGCAGCACTATTTGGCTTTTAACATGCAGGAGCCGACTAACCCGTTTAGGAGATCCTTCACAAAGTTTCCTATTACTTTGGGAGGAAAAACCTTCCATCACCAACGTGATGGTTGTTCCGTAGCTTTGGATTTTAATTTACTCCTCGGGGTGTGAGTATACTTATGTCATGGGGGTAGTTGTCTCTTTCTCTTTCGTGTGATCTATTTTCCACACAAAGGTCAAATCGCGACCATTGAGCGCCTTTCATTCTTTGGTCTCTTTTCATGACATCTAGTCCACCATCATCCCTTCCGGGTTTTTATCTCGCTAGCTGTATCTTCCTCAGCCGTAGGTTTAATTATGTGGCTACCTGTCCCATGCCCGAATTCAAAGGATAGCGTCGTCAGTGCATCGTCCGTCGCATTGGGTCCCGATTTCCAAGATGTTGTTCTCCCATCAAATGCGAACTCTCTCGAGTCCATGACTTTTTATTCGACATGATAAAAGGTTTTCAGCAGTAGAGTTCATTTTCTTTGTGTCAAGCTCCTTAAAAATGAAACAAGGTCTGCTTCGATGGCATGGTCTCGCTTTTCTCAGTGTCAAGCTCCTTAAAAAATGAAACAAGCTCTCCCGAGGATAGTTCGTCTTCTATGTAAACCTCGTTATGAAATTAGCTCACGAGGATAGTTCTTTTTAATTATGTCAACCTCATTAAAAAACAATGAAACACATCTCCTGTTCAATTCGACCTTCGATAAGATCTCATAAAATCCCTGGGCCGAGTCTTTCTCTTGATCTCGTAACGAAACCTTCACTCCCTCCATCTCTGCTTTACCTCGCTGCTATGGACTGAAGCCTGTGGGGCATGAACTCAAATTGAGTCACCATGCTAAGCGCATGCAAAATCATTTCAAGCTATAGCTTTGTTTCCACCTCAAGCTTGTGTAAAAATGAAACCGGTTTCCAAGCATGTAGTGCTTCTAGATTTCAAAGACTAGAGTAAAAAATGAGAAACCATTGTTATATTGCCTCTCATGATTTCTTCACTTTTTAATCAGCGTTTTTCTCAGATGAACCTTGGTTTTCTATTTCCATCAAGTTCCTCATCTCGCTGCGCCAATCATAATGCCTTCACTTGTGTATTGTTTTTGCATTCTTGGATGTGAACCGCCGCAAATGAGTGGTATTGTTAGCCGTGCCTCTCGACCTTTTACTTGTTCTGACAGCAAGACTCACGACACGTACTGTGCCGTGGCTTACCCTTAAGACCACTCGTGCCTCTAGGAGGAGTCATCTTTTAGCTCTTTTTCTCATCTCAAAAATTTAAAATCATTGCTCGAGACTCTTTGCGTGAACCTCATTAAATGGTTGCGAAAATGATCTACCCACAAGATACATTTAACCCTTCTTTCGGGCCGGGGATGGATTATAGACAGCAGTAGGAACACCTTAGCCTCATCATGAATAAGAGGTTCTCTCGTACATATTTTTTCTACCTTTTTGGATCCGTGAGACTACCCACGGAAAGGGACTAATGGAGTTTTTCTTTCTTTCCGCCTTCTTTTCAAAACTCTCTTAAACATGAAAAGATGCCGAGTTCTCCCTTTCGTCGTACCTGACTCGTTAAAAACCTAAATGACATCGGAAATTGACAATCATGACATCACCGAGTTCCTCCTTCCTAGGGCTCGTAAAATGTACTAGGTTGGATTTGTCCGAAAGGCAAAACTCATAAGACAAGCATATGCTATCCTCTCTTCAGGCTTGTGTAAAAATAAAGAGGTACCTCGTCCTGAAAATGCAGTGAAAAATGGAAGTTGTTCATCAGCTTGTGCCGCTAGCATGTCACTCTTGAACATGACACTTCAGCAGTGCAGTTTCATATCTCAGTTAGGACATCTCTCACTATGTCACTTTGCCTCCATGGGTTTGGGAAATTCATTTTGCCTCTCATTCGATTACAAATATTTGTCAACATGACCTCGTCGATCCTATTTCGAGGCCAAATGCTACCAAATTTCCGTGAGTCGTGTCACGTACATATGTTCAAGAGCATGGTCCTTCGTAGCTTGTACATTCCTCGATCCTCTTCTTCAATCTTCGATTCACACTCATATTATCTTCTCTCGTTTCGTATCAATGATGTGACTATTGCATGACCCTCCTTCGATAGATCGTCTCCTGCCAACTTCAGCTCATTATCCAGAAGTTGATCTCGTAGACCTCTTTCTCGGTACCTTAGAGCTTCGTATGCCTCTAATACCGACAAGTTCTTCGCATTCGACGAAAAGGTTCACAATTTCATCGCCTTCGATCCGGGTGATTTCATGGGTTTTCGACTTCAAAATCACCTCGCTCAAATTCCTCGATCAAGGCATTGTACTAGTCGTACCTTCCGCGAGCCATTGAAATTGTGGGTGGTTTCTCTTCGCACTTGTTAATGGTTCACATCATCGACTTAAGTAATCAAGTGATTTTCTAGCTTTGCTCAAACTTCAACACGTCTATTCACATGTTGGAATTTGTACTTTGATCAAGTGGTGTTGGATCACAAGCACCTCTCGCTTCTGATCACAAAAGTCCAAAGGTCATGTGAGGAGTGATGAGTCATTCATGATTATACACATGATTCTTTAGATGGATGGTCGCGACCATACCGTGGGTTCTCTTGTTTTCGATCCTCTCGAGACGGGAGGGTTGCACCCATACCGTGGATCTATTTCATATTATCCTTTTATTCGATGTGCTATGGCCATGCCGAGGATCCATTCACATGATCCTTTTCTCGATGGATATTTCCGTGCCTATACCATGGATTCATGTATTTTCAACAGTAGATTTCAGCTTATGTATATGTATCTATTCCTGGTTTTGTAGGTCTCCCTGACGTACAGCCGATCTCAGTTCCGCACGTACTTGTAAAAGCATTTCACCCCTCACTCATGTTCGACTTCATACTTTAGCATCCGTTACACCTGACAATTTTTCACTATCCCTCACAATCCCCATCTTGCACATTGGAGGGTAATTTTCTGTGACTAATTATAAGTGTCATGCCTTTAAAATACCATCATTTCGTATCCCTCGCCATGGAGGACAAACATTCCCTCCGTCGACCATTTCCCGAGGAGACCACTAAAAACACCGTTTTTGCCTCGGCGTGAGTAGCTGGGGCCACATTCCCACGCCGAGCTAGAAAATTAACACCGAGCCCGCGCTAGCTTGGTGCTCTGTCCTAGTTAAGTACCCACGCCGATATGTTTATGGAAAGTGCAAAAATAGAGGCGAAGTTTTCCATCACAACAACTTCGTGATGAGTCATGGCGGTAGTGGTTCGACCGAATAACCACAGGCCCTCCTCCTTCGCCTCTCGTTTCCACCTTATGGGGGAAAACCTCCCAAGGGATAAGGCCTCCCTTCCACTATTGTGGAGAGATCCCAACCTCCTCCTCTCCTCTATAAATATAACCATCTTCCATTGATGTGCTAGTCGAACGTGATAAAGCCGAAAAAGATAGCATAGAGAAGAAGCAACTCATAGCTAGTGGAGAATAGTGAAGAGTGTGATTGCTCAGTGTGTGTTGAGAACATAGTGAGATCTTGGACCTTTTGTTTCATGAGGGTGTGGCAAACGCATTTCCTGATGCAGTACCCTCGCCGAAGGAGACGCCTCAACATGAAGGCTATGGCCGTAAGCTCTCGCTTGTCTTTATCACAATAAAATGCATCTAATGTTTATCTTCCACTCTTGCTTACATTTATAATGATATTTCTAGCATTCCGCTCGACCAGCTAAATAGGTTGTAATTGTTTCTATGTTTTTTCGTGGTTTTACGCTTGTCGTGTTGTTCCGTTGTCCGTATCGTGTAATCGAACATCAGAGCGCTGCAGTATCGAGCTTGAGAAGAGCGACGGATCAAGAAGCTTCGATGGAAGATGACAACATAGCATCAAAACAAGGTAGGTCATCTTCCTCGCTCTCAAATTTCATTTACAATATAGGGAAGGTAGATGTTAGTATGTTCCCGTAGTTGTTGGGACCCACCCTAGGTCTAGAGGGATCGCTTTGTCCACAAAGGGGATTTACTCTGGACAACACTAACAATGGCTCCACTTGGGTAGGGACGTACGGGAGGTGTCAAGAACCCTCAGCAGAATAAATCTCTCTCGGGAAAGTAGCACCAAAGCCTCTGTGTTTTCGCACTCTGACAAATCCTCCTTATATTTTATGATCATGCCGTTTAAAAGATGATCTCGTTAATTACAACAAGATGATTTTTCTCCCAAACTTCTACCTACACAACCTACTTTCCTAACATTTTTTCTTCAAAGGAGTGCACTTACACTTGCAAAACTCTCGTAACATCAATTTTAATTTCTTTTATTTGAAAAGCATGAAACTAATCTATTTCTATTCTTATATCATCCATGAGTTCATATTAGACTTACGAACTCATTATTTCTCTACCTTAACTAAATATTCCTCGCCAAGATTAGACTTTTCATGTATTTTCATTCTATAATCTAAAAATGCAGGAAATTGAAATCATCAGTCAAATCAAAGATTAAACTCGGCTCGATTTGTTATGGGGCTACGGAAATTTTGCAGCAAGTTGCAAAGCATAGACTTTATTTGTAGAAATTTTAAAAAATAAAAATTGTGAAGGCTTAAGATATGAAATTAATAGCCATCCTTACTTTCTTTCTTTGGTTCATATTTTGAGCTATTTTAGAAACCATTTCTTTCTTTCCCCATTTAGTCTCACCGATAAGCCAAGTTTACATTATTTGCGTGATCTTCATTCACTAACATATCACGAATCATTTTAAACTTATTCAATCAAGGCAAGTTTAGACCGTATGATTGAATTAATATTTCTTCTTTCAAAGTAAAGGGCATTTGGACTTGCACACTTTTAAATTTTTCTTCTTTTTTGGTATGGGACCGTACCCATTCTTTTAATGTGTCACTTTTCTCTTTTTCTATTGTTTTTGTAATTTCACTCTTTTCCAATATTTCAATAAGAAAATGTTATTTACAATGAATTAGAAAGCTTCGACGTAGATATTTTAGTCAAAAATACGTTTCTGAGCATCCTACCATTGGTAGGACCTCCAAAAATTTCTACTCCATCCATCTCTTGAAGAAAAATGCATCAAGGTTCCCATAAAGAGACTAAATGAGATAAGGGCCTTTCCATAAATTTTCAAACTTTCCATGTTTGCCCTTATCTTCTCTCCTAGAATCCCACTTCAACACTTTGTCACCAATTTTAAAAATCACTTCGTTTTTGTTCTTTTATCAAATAGCTTCTTTATATTTTCTCGTATTTGTCAGGTTTTCTTTTGGTAGTACTCTCCTCCCTAGTTTGCCGTAATTGGTACATGCTTTGGTTTATTCTTCAGCCATGTCATCTTCTTCCGACCGTACTTCTCTTGGATCAACTTTCATTACTAGGACTCCTAAACCGGTTGTGGCCACTGGGATCCGCCCCATAAACTAGTCGATAAGGGGACATCCCAATTTGACTTTTTGGAATGTCAATCTCTGCCTTACCCAAAGTGCATGTACTAGCTCGTTGTGCAATGATTTTTTATTTCTCTTCCAAAGAATCCTTTCGATTATGTTTACCAAAACATCTTTGCTCGAGGATTCTACCAACCCATTACCTCGAGGGTACAGCCGTGGAATGGCCCAATGTAATCTGATATTTACAGACAGAAATCAACCATATTTTTGGATCCAAATGCAGCAAGAGCATTGTCGTTGATAATTTTCCTAGACAACCTGGACCTAGACAATGTGACACGATTTTCAAGAAAATAAATGATGACTCAGGTTCCGTGGCATTCCTAGCAGCGGATGGCTTCTATCCATTTTGCTAAAGTAATCACAGCGTGCCATGTGAGGATCCATTTTCAGTGTTGGGAAGATGAAGCGGATGGATTTCCAATGAAGTCTCAGACTCCCACTACTCGAAAAGGAGCTTCTCAAATAATGATAGGATATAGAGGTAAGGGAAGAAATTTTCTTTTGCCTTCAAATATTTGACATTTGTGACAAGTAATGACTATTTTTGTGAATATCTTGAAAAAGGGTGGGCCAATAGTAACCATCTCTAAGGATTTTGTTCACAATGAGCTTTCCAATAGAGGTGGACTCCACATTCTCCTTCATGGAACTCATGCTTGATCTTATCTGCATCACTCTCGTGCAAAACATTTAAGCAATAATCCACTAACATTTTTCCAATATAAACATTTATCTAAAATGCAAAGTAATTTATAGCTTTTAATCCTTTAGAAAACTCCTTGCCTTTGTTTTAGAAACCAGGAGGTACGATTAAGATTAAGAAGCACATACAAAATATCAAGCATACCAAGATGAATTCGTAAAATGATCTTCAATAAGTGGAGTTTCCAACTCTTCCCTGCTCATCTAATGCATTAAACATGTTTATATCAAGAGCTTGAAAAGTTGTATCCAACCATTAGTTTTTTCTATTCCTCGACCTTTTCGAGGGATCTTAGTGGGTTTAATTTCTAAATCATATTCTAGTATAAACAAACAATTCACTTTCCTCTTTTCTCCATCGCGATATCAGTGGTCAAAATGTCTTTCACCACTCGAATAAGGCACAAATGCAATGATGTGCGAGCGGTAAAATGTAAACTCTGAAATCTTTTAAGGCTTTGACTAAGGCAAAAGCCTATTTTTCCATTATGTTGTATTTCAGAGGAGCATCTCTTAATGCCTTGCTGAAAATTGCAGAATAGGCTCGCTCTTGTCCCTTTATGTTTTTCCGTAGTAGGACAACAACATCGTATGTTCCGATGCAAAGGATAAAATGAAGAAGTCTTTAGTAAAATCAGTGGCTAATAAGAAACTCCGTTGTCTGCAAGTGTCGGTGTTTTTGTTTTTACCAGCTCAAAGGGATTTCTTTTCGTTTGAAGGTCCATTTAACTCCTACTTCTCTTTTTAAGCATGCTTTGTAATGTTTCTAAGGAGTTTAGCCTAGTGTTGGGTATGAACACTCTCAAGAAATTTATCTTTTCCAATGAAAGATTGAAGTTCCTTGAAATTTTCTAGGATGATTGATTTTCAATATACCTTTCAATCCTTTTTGGGTCTATCTTTATCCCTTCTTCAGCATATGATATGGCCTAGAATTTTAACCTTCTTGGAGACCAAACGAAAGTTTTCTTTGGATTTAAGGATAAAAACCATATTTTTCTCGCGATTTCTCAAAGGCCTTTCTTTAAGTGTAATAGGTGTTCTTCATCTATTTGAGAATAGACTGTGATGCCATCTAAGTAAATCACAATGAAGTATCATATTTCTTCTTAGAAAGAAATATCCATGGCTCTCTGGAATGTGGCACCAACATTCATTAAACCAAAAGGCATTTTCACATACATGAAAGTGCCCTAAAGTGTGGTGAAGGCTATTTTAAGTTGATCATTAGGGTGTACCAATACTTGGTTGTATCCTGAGAAGCCATCTAGCAAAGAAATTGTGAAACCTACTACCCTTTCGTAATATGTGATCCATTTTGTGCAAGGGATAGTTGTCCTTTAAAGAGGCCTTGTTTAAGTTTCTAAAGTCAATACAAAGCCTTATTTTCTCTATTTTCTTCCTTACATAAGACAAGATTGGATACCCATTCTCGGGTATCTCACAAAGGACTATAATTCCAAAGCATCATACATTTTCTTGATTTCTTTCTCAACGCAGGTAATTGCACATGGTTTATTCTGTGCAATTTTTGCCTCAAAAGGCTTCGGTTTTCGTGAGGGGTATCTTATGCTCAATTATTTTTTGTATCATATGATTTTAAATCTTCATAACTCCAAGAAAACACATCGTAAAATTCTCTAAAAAGCTCAAGATATTTCGGTTTTATGTGAGCCGTGTAGTGTTTTGGATAATTTGATCATTTTAGGGCTTTTCCTTACCGCCTATATTACATTCTTCAACATCAGCCTCGTTGGGATCTATTTTTCGATTTTGGGGCAACATGATTAAAGTCAAAAAATTCTTCTGTGAGGGACTAGTCCTTTTGGCAAGTTTTCATTGTTGGACCGCAACACTTCTAGATCTTGGCTTTTTCCTAAATCAGTGCATATTTCTATTTTATGTTTGAATTCTTTCGTTAACAAAGCATTTATATCAAGAATATTAGAGTCTGGCAAGATTTGTCTCCTCGCAGGACAATATTCTTCATACTTCCGAGTATGAATTTTGCACTTCAAACTCATTTCTAGACTCGTAGGAAGTCTTCTACTGGTTTATCTCCTTTTTAAAACCTCGCCAGCATTTTTCATTATCTAGGACTCGCCGGTCTATATTTGAATTGGATCGAATATTTTTTGTTTTAATAAGGTTTTAAAAACATGTACTAGCACCAAAGGCTAAACTCCGTTAGCCATCACGTTAAATTTTTGTCAAGGAAAAATGATGAGCTAAATTAGGTCCTAAGCCCTTCAAGAGATCGTTTTCATACAAAACTCAAGCTCATTCTTGAAATATGTTGTTCCCCAACAAGGTTGTTCCCTCAGCGTTGCACATTCCTCAGCAAGCCGTTCCCTAGAAGTGTTGTTCCTTATTGTTGTTCCCTTTCAAAAAGTCCACCAAGAAAACCTCGTTGTTCTCAAAAGAAAATTGTTTCCTAAAAAGCCACTTTTCATCATTTCATTTCCATTTTTTCATATCATTCATTTTCCTTTGTAAAAATTCCCCTTTCCTCTATCGTTTATCCTTATTCCCCTCGAAAAACCTCTTTTAAACCACTTAACCCTTTCTTAATTTGGTTTTAAAATCCTTTCACTTCATCCATGACACCAAAATCCCATAAAAACACATAAAACCCTCTTATTTCGCTATTAACCAACAGAGCTTTAGCGTCCCTCTCGCGCTTAGCGCCTCTTTCTCCATCGTATGTATCGAGCGTGACCTCAATGCTAGTGCTTATCGCATCGCAACATGCTACATTTCATCGCGTCTCGTCACGTTTCTCATCTCCCATTTCCCTTTGCTTCGATGCCATAAGCACCTTTCTCTTGGCCCCCGGTCACATACCCCTCCACACGACCATGTCCCGTACTCCTCCACGGCTCCTAGCCCCCATCGCACCTGGCTTTTTCCTTCTTGCCATCTTCTCTTTAGCAACCTAGCTTTCCTTTCACTCCCTAGCCCTTTCTCCGTCATGAGACCACCGCCCAACACCTTGCTCCTTGGCCCCTTTCCCCTTCTCCTTTACATTTTCCCCTCGCTCTATTTGGTAACTCCCACATCAATCGCGGCCATCGATCTATATGATGCAGCCGGCGATCAAACCCGATACCCAACCCGCCGCCTACCTCCCATTACTCGCTCGCTCATCTAATCATTCGCCGACACTCGCTTCCACTAATTTCTCCCCGTCGTGCACTTCTCTCCATTGTGATCCCCCCGTAGCCATTAGATCTAACCCCCAAATCCAATCTGGCTCTACATTACATATCGCGCGAATTCACCCATCCGAGGTTTAACAATCCAAAATCGCACGATACCGTCATGCATTTACGCAGGCCATCCGTCCCATTTCAATCGGATCGCGTTCGACTGGGTGAAAACCATTTACCACCTTAAGGGTCACGCAAAAACCACCAAAGCACGAGATTTCAAAACCGCTTTCGCTAAAATTCACGCCAAATACGCTCTAAACCGGATTTTCGCTCATTTTCTTCACGAAACCTCTCCCGCCCGCATATTCACCCCCTTCTACACCGGCTTCTCTACCTCCGACAGCCACCGTATGCATTTCTTCCAACTCCGCCGTGGTTTTTATAACATATTTTATTGTTTTTCGTAGGTTTTATGATGGTTTTTCGAGCATAAATTTTGTCCACAAGCCACAATCTGATCAGCAGCCAAAGTTTTCTATCTCTAGCCAAATCACGAAGGAAAAAGGCCGCGGCTTTCGTCCGATAGTTTGTTTCAAAGTGTTGCAGGATTTCATCGGTCATACCATTAAACCTTCCACTCGCACTAAAACCACCTCGCACATAGCAAAGAAGAAGAACTAAGAGGGTAAAGCTTGCAGACTAAAGGTTAACGACAAAACCAAAGATGTGAAGATTTAACTAATAAATTAAAGGTGGATACAAAGAAGCTAAAGAAACAAGATTAAAGCACCAAAGCCTAATTTCAGCTTGAAAAAGGCAAAAAGGCAGATGACTAAAGTAAAAATCAAGTAAAGGCAACAAGTAGCATAAAGTTTAAAGACTCAAAATGTTTCTCAAAGGCCTTAAAGAAAAAATTAAGGCATAATAAGTGTTTTAAAGCCACAGATCATGAAAAAAATTAACAAATAAAGCTCTCCGAATGCCACATCATCGAAGCTATTACTCCTAAAAATGCCACCCACTCAGCCTAATTTCACCTACAAAAGAATGCATATTAATTACACAACATTTTCGCAGATATTTCTAAGGACAACTCAAAGATTAATTACCAAACCTACCAAAAGCCCCTAGAGTCAACAAAAGTGACCGAAGTCCATGAAATTTAAATGTAATAATCAATTAGAAAAGTTAAAATATTTTGAAAACTTCTCCCATTTGGCCCTTCAAAGGTCGAGAAGCTCTTACTCGTCATTAATTCAACAAGATAGGCCCTTTCTTTCACTCCACCTCCTCTATTTTCTTTCTATAAATACTTCTCTAGAAGACAAAGTATAGAGGTTGGTCTTTGGATACTTGTTGAATTTAAATAAAGCTTTTTGAAGCATGTTGCAGCTCTCGTTAGGAATTGAAGATACATAAGCCGAGATGAGAAGTTTGAAGCCGTAAAGACCCGATTGACTTGAAGATTGTAATTGGTTTGAACATCAAAATACAATCGCTGTCTTTCGATCCCGGTTCACGTCAATGGTGATGTGTTTCTCACCGTAATTGTTATTTTCTTTATGTTTTCATTCCGTCCACTTTTCCCTAATAAAGAACAACAAATATAGATTAGGATTTACTCATGAAGTACCCTAAATCTCACTAATAAATCTTTATCCTTTATGTTTTCTTCTAATTTTTTATTTGAGGATAATTCAATAGAGTATAACCACGTGAAGTGTTGGTAAGCTTCCATGTTTCTCGAGTACAATCCTGAGATTATTTGTCTTTGAATGTTCTTGAAAATTATGCTCACTAAAGCCGAGCTAGAGAATTTTATGGTTAGCCCTATCCTCTAGTTTATTCTCTCATGCTTGCTTTGAAAGGTTCCCTTAAAAGCATGTCAAAAGCAAAGCTAGGCTAAAAGTCCTTACCTCCGATCTTAGAATACTTTTTGTGTTCATCATGAATGTTTCCTCGAGAATATGGCTCGAAAGGTGCTAAGTTAAAAGTCTTTACTTTGATCTTAAGCTATTATTTGTTTCTTAATGTTTTCTCTTGGAAGTATATCAAAAGAAGTGCTACATGAAAAGTACTGCACTAATCTAAAGGTTACTTTTGTGTCTCTTCCTCTATGCGTGCCAAAAGCAGGATGGTTTAAAAGTACTTACCTCGACTAGGCTTTTCTTTGCCTTTCTTGTGTGTTTGTTCTTTCATAAACTTTTGTTTGTCACCTCCTAGAGATAGCCTTGAGTTGCAAAAGACCAAAGGCCTCAGGACATTTTAATTATCAAGGAGCAAGTAGTCCAACTTGTAAAGGTTTGTCAAGGAAAAAGTGCTCTCATACTATCAAATCCGAGTAGATAAGTTTGGTGTAAGTAGGAACCAAGACTTTCAATACTTAAAAATAGCAAAGGTAATTTCGTGACAATGTATAATGTGAAACTTTTATATAAAACATATGCACGATTTTAAGACAAAGCCTGCCGCAAAAGGGTGGCCGGATTCTAAAGTGGTTCGCAGGTGAGGTAACAATCGTATGGTGGTAATTCTGTAAGAAAAGAGGAGGATATCTAACAAGAATCGTAAACGAGATCTAGAAATGAGTATAAACATGTACCGGGCTTATATAGTGATAAAAATCCATACATGAGAATAAATTTTAAAAAGGATAAAGTTCCATCGTCGCAAATATCAGGAGAAATATGGTAGAAGTGAAAGATGAAACAACATATCTTGCCCGAGCCATATTTAAAGCACTAGACATGAAGAAATATGAGTATCAATCAATGATAAATTCACACCCGAACATGTGAGCACTCGCATTCCGGTAATACGTATATAAGAAATATGGAAATGAACGAGATGAAAATTTATGCTACAAAACATAAGAGAGAGTTACGTACTATGAAACATTCAAAAATCGTAATCGCAGAAATGAAACTCCTTATCACCGAAACCCAATGTGCTCTTCAACATTAATATCAAAATATCACCAAAAATACACACAACTTTCTCTCTTTAGTCAATTCTCTTGAAAATCTAGAACCTTTATCTCGTCTTCGCCATCGCTTTTATAGAATTCTTCTTAAGAACATACACACAGAAGATATTTTTTGGGAAAATATCTTCCCCGCATACTAGCCGGGCTTGTTACCAGCCCTAATCAAAAATAAAAAAATTCATAATGAGGTAGAACGCTTCTCATCATTTACACAAGGCTCATGGTCGTTTCAAAATAAAATATTAAAACTCGTTCTAACAAAAGTAAATGCGAGAGTGAAATAATAATTTCACTCGTAACTTGAAAGTAGTAGAGCTAAAAACAAAGCTAAAGGCCTCATGGGAAAAATCATGAGTTAACAATCTTCACCGGTGAGAAGGGGTCGAAGAAGCTGGTCGAAGTGTGGCGAGACACTATGCGAATGAGATGGATAATGCTAGCATAATCTGTGCACCTCTACCAAGTGTCTCATCGTAGGTTCCTGGCATCACCGTGAAGCCTTCTACTCTGATGTAAGCTTTCTTATAAGTTCATCATAGTTTGCATCGATAGGAATTTTATGTTTCACTTGGTGTAGGAGTGCAAAAATACTTTATCGAGGACAACAAACTATGGTCTCGAGGTCGGAGAAGAGTAGATTTCTCGCAGGTTATGTTGGTCCGATTCATTTCCTCTTTCGTACGGGCCTCAGTACTACTCGGTAATCCCGCCGTAGGACCGCATCGTGGCTCCCGAAACGATGATGGGAGTCCCGCAAGTGTTATTTCTCAGCTCAATCCACCTTAAACCGTTCTAAAATGGCCGCAATTTTTTCTAATACATTCAAGGCCACACTACGATCGTACTTCTTTTTTCCATTACCTTTTCGACACTCGCGGCTTCCATGAACCTACTCTTTGATACCCTTATTTACCACGGTCCTCTCCGGTTTTAATTCTTTCAAGAAAGAGATATACCTTCTTGCGCCTTTCAACTCTATTGGATGCATCGAGTATTTTCCTTCGTGGAAGCTTCCTTCTAAGAAGGCACACAACTGGACTTTGATTTCATCGACACTTTAGAAATGCTCCAGCGAATTTTTTCACCTCTCGTGATGATCTCAACCCGCATCAATCACCCGACGTCCAGGAGGGTAATGTTTTCTTTTTCATGCGACTTGTGAGCTCACTTCGATGGTTTTTTCATGTCAGTCTTTTCGTTTCACTCCTTGATTTCCTTCTACATAGCGTTAAGCTTCTTGGAGTTCCTCAAAGGAGTGCTTTCGAGCTTGCCGATCCTTTGACGCACTATTGAGATCTCTGCTGTTTCCACTGTGGCCAAGCAGGTAGTTAATCGCTAGGAAAGCGAGCTAGTCCTTTCGGGGGTGTGTGCGCATACATGAGTGTCCCAGCTTATCTCCGCAATTCAGCCTATCTTTCCTCGTAGAATGGCCATCTCTTCCGAGATCTTTTCTTTTTCCCTCCCCTCTCCTTTCGCAAGAGAATCCCGCCAAGCTTGCCCCGTCTTTTTTCAACTTTCGGACTAACTCGACTCGTCCGCACATGATGAGAGCAGCATATTCACTTTTTGTTTCAATTTCCGCTGGATCGTGCGCACTCGATAAGATGTGACTCCGTCTCGCTATGCCCTCCTTTATTTCCCCTTTCATCGCTCCTATGCATGTCAGTAAATCGTTCGTGAGTGCTACAGGAATTAGTCTTCTCCCTTCGAGGTTCGCCAATACTTGGTTATGTTTACTCCGCAATTTTCTCGCAGTAATGGAGAGCCGTGATCACTTCATCTTTCGAGCATGTCGCCAAAGCACTCGAATAAATCAAGCATGTCTATTTTTGGGACCCGCGACATATCCCCGTAGTTGGTGGTACTAGCCTCTCGGGTTCAAAATGGCTTCACGCTCATAGCCATTACGAGCCGATCCTTATCCAAAGTCTATCATAGGATGAAAACTTGGTTTGGTACTTTTTCAACATACCCTTCAAGCTCGACTAGTGTTTATCTTTGATTGCTATGTTCTCTTGTCCTACCTTTGCTCGCTCCCCGAGAACTACTAGCCACGATGGCTCAGTGAAACTTCTGAGAAGTAAAAGAGAGGTCGCACCATCCCGTAGCACCTCGATTTCTACTTTACTCCGTTTGATTCCCCACAAGGTATTTCTTATCCTAGAAAGCAACAGCTACTGCCTCCGATAACCTCTTCTTCACCGGTCCTTATTCTTTCTCCCTCGAAAGTAGAACCCTCTCCCCGATGCACCTATCTCCTCTACTCCGTTTCTTTGCCTCGCTTCTCGGTTGAAGCAAGCATCTCGCTTTTTCTCCGTCGCGTATGAACCGCCTCCATCCGCGAAAGCAAAAGGCTAGTTTTCAAAGATTAGCTCTCGCCACTCAATGAAAGGCCTCTGCTTTCATGAATATAAGGGGTTGATTTATTCTTCTTCCTTTTGTTAGAAATGATGCTCTTCGATCTTACGGCCAAGCTTTCCCTCAGCGTCAAATCCATGCCTTTAAGAAGATATTCCACCACGGAAGGGCGTGCCTTGAATTAACAACGAAAGGGCCAATGGTTGCGGGAAGTTTGAGGATAAACCCCTTTTTCGGCAGGAGGAGATGAATTTGGTCAACTTTTAAGGTTTTCTGAGGTGGTTCCAAAGTGTAAACTTCAGTAGGGAAGGAAAACTGGCACCGATAGGGAGAGACTTCACCTCCATAAACCCCGATCTCAAAGGTAATTATCAAAGAGGTACCGCGAAAGCTCGAGCTTCACCGTACTTTCAACCACTTTCGCCCGCTCAGGAAAAACCATAGGTGGAGGAGAACTCGCGGATGATGGTGTAAGCTATAGGCATGAAATCATTTAGGAAACTCGAGTAGCCCACCCCATTTTCCACCATGAGTTGCGGTGGCTCCGCCTCACTAGACTTGGTCGAGAGTTTATTCTCAGTAGGACCTTATCTAAACCCAAACCCTCAAATTTATCGCGCATGTTGGAAGAGGAAAAAGATAAAAGACCATAGATGATGGCAATGTGTCTCGAGAGCTCATGGAACCGAGTTTGCAAATGTGGTGGAGGCCGTAAAACCAGAATATCTAAAATGGCGAGCCGGAGACATTAACCATAGAGCTATGCAATGTTTTGAGGCTCGCCCAAAACCTTCCACACCTAGGAGACCCGCGATAAGAGCAACGATAGGCCGGATGTCTCTACTTGAATAGGGTCAAAGTTGCACCGAATCCGTGGTGGGGAGAGTGGCAGGAAATGGGAGCCGCTATGGCGGCGATGAAATTTCACTCGCTCGGCTCCATGGAAATTTTGAAAACCGATGAGACGATGTTATTTCTCTATTAAAAATGACATAGTCCAAACCGGGTAGGAACAAAGGGCCTTTTTTGATGGTTTCAGAGATAGTCAGTGAAGATTTTGCTCCTCTAGCCGAGAGGAACATGCCTCGACATTCATCGTAGGCATCCCGCAGCTACCGCATGAATTTCGACCACCGGGTATACCGTTATTTTGATGATGGCTGCACTGCGTACAAAAATGACCCGAACCTATCTTTATTTTCCACATGTTTTCTAAACAAATTTCAGTGCTTGACGCTCGCTTTAATGGGAAATGGGTATTGGCAGTGTCGTCGTATGTCGCTCTGCAATTATGTGAACTGGACTCGTGCCTAGGGACAAATGCTCGGGACTTCCATGTGGGCTTGGGGAGTTTCGGTGCTCGTCTTCTTGGCTCGTGAATTTACCCATGACCCACTCATAGAATTTGAAAAACAAAAGGAAACTCAGATGGAATGAAAGGGATGGAATACCTCGCGTTTAAGTAGAAAAATGCTCGAGAAAGTGACGTTATGGTTACAAACAACGACTAGGAAGACTTGGTATCAGTGCACTTTGCTTTTTCTTATACGCTTATCATAAGCCAAGATTATTTTACCATAGTAATTTATGGAAAACAAGAGGTAGTGTGTCCTCGAGGCAGCTCGAGAAAAGAGGGTGGGGTAAAACGAGTAGGGCCGACGCTCGTAAGGACGCTTTCGACTGTGAGACACACGACATAAAGGCATTGGGTGTTAGACTCCTCGTTAGGCGACACCGTGTGCTCTAAGTTAAATGCCAGCACCGCCTCTCGTACTCTGGCCGTCCTAGGACTTATCTTACCGTTGGATCATGGTAATAGTCAGTACATCGACCCAACCCACTAGGGACGCAAGGCGATTTCCGTAACAACTCTATAGTCCATGTCCTTTTCTCTCAGGGAAAGCACTCACCTCGTGTCCCCGCTCTTTGACACGACATCGAGATTCTAGGGGAGGGAAGGCTTTTGTCTTTACCTCTCGTCTCGTGACGGAATTGTGCTTGCAAACTCCTTTCCATGTATGTATAGTAGTATACGCAGCCGCACCTTATGTTTGTTTCTTTGCGCCTTTGAAACCTTTGCTATTTCGATCAGAACCTTAGACATATTTCCACTTTATTTCAAAGTGTTCTTTGTCCTTTTTGATATATGGCTCAATTATTCGTATTTCCTTCACAAATCAAAACCTTAGCCATTTAAATGCATTCGGTACCTCGCTCTTATGATATTTCTCAAAAAAATTAAGGGGTGAACAAATAGTGACCAACATTGGCTCTACCTAGGGGTGGCACGTTCATCCCGAAATGTGTCGCGAAATTCGTAGACCACGCCGACCCTCATAGACACCAGCCTCCTTTACACTTTCTTTTTCTTCATGATTCCTCACAACAAACATTATTAAAAATAAAGATAAAAGCAATGCTAATAAATGTACAATATAATGCATCCCGCCCTCTCGCCCGAATCATAACCGGAAGTATGGTTTTAGGAACCGACTCATTTACGTGGGGTGTCAAGCAAGTCACCCTACAAATTTTCTATCTTGAATGTGTTGTTTCCCCCTTGTTCCACAATTTTGAAAGGGCCAAACCATAAAGTGGATTGAATTTACCATGTTTCCCCTTCTCTCGCTCTTTTTCAGTATATCCCATCCGACTACTAAATCCCCGACCCGCATATTTTTGTCTTTTTGCGTGCCGGTCGAACAAGTCCTTCATTTTTTTCGATATTCTAGTCAACCTCTAATTCACCCGATTTCTCGGTCTATTCTAGTTCTATCAACTCGGTTCATTCTCCTCGGTAATATCATTAGGATCCTCCCCGGCACTCCCCGCATGAATCTAGCCACCGGTAATGCCAACTATATAGGAAAAACTATTGCCCTCCCATATACCAACTCATACAAAGATTTCCTGCTGATCTCTTGCCGGTGATCTTGTTTGCCCACAAAGCGAACTTCTACCGAGAGTCCCAATTTTTTCCGATTTTCATTTATGGCTTTCTTTAGTGCTCTCACCAAAGTTTTATTGGAAGAATCGCTAGACCATTTCCCTATGGGTAGTAGGTAGTGGAATGTCCCAATACAATGTTATATTGCCGGCGTGTCGATCAAACTTAGCCGACCTAAAGGCCTAGGCATTTTTTAGTGACAATATTTGTGGGGGCAAATATACCTCGAGATGATGTTCTCTTCCCGTAAAATTTATTACTACCGAGTCCATTACATTCCTTGCTAGCACCGCTTCCACCCACTTAGTGAAATAATCTGTGGCAATTAATATCCACTTATGCCGCCCACTAGATGCAGTGGGTGGATTTCACCAATAAAGTCAATCCCCCTATCGCTAGAATGGTTCATCTATATGTACAGCGATTATGGGTAAAGGTGCAAACTTCTTTCTCTCTACAAATTTTTGGCACTTCTCACATGTGCTCGACCTAAGAAAACACATCTCCAAAGAGTTTGGGCCAGTAGGAAAACCAAACTTTTTAGAATTTTATGAGCAAAGTAGCTCTCCAAATATCGTAGTGGCCTCCACAAATGCCTTCGTGAAACTCCGTCATTATTTCCTCCACTTCGTTCTTCGTAAGACACAGGAGCAAGATGCCGCGAGGGGTCTCTCCAATACATACGACCATTGGGAATCACGAAATTCCGTGACTTCACCTTAATGTTTTGTATTTAGCTTTATCACAAGCCTAGGGGGGCATCTCGAGAGTCAAAAGATATTCAACAATTTCCTTATACCAGTGGACTCGAGGAGATACTTCATGTGAGTCTTCCGAGTAGCCATTTCTATTCCACACCGTTCATCCGTGTTTTCAGATTCTTTTTGTTTGCTATCATAGAAAGATTTATGCTCGCAGCCCGGAAATTCTATTCGATAGGATTTTAGCTAATCCATGTCCTTTAATTAACTTGTTGGGGCATATTTCCAGCCTCATATTCCTATCTCTTCACAATCCACTTTCCCTTTTTTCCTTCACTATCCCCCTTAGATCAGATATCGTGCTATGAGCGTCGTGGGCACAAATGAAATGATGGAGGATTGGAGTACATACATCCGAAATGCCTTGAGGGACTTTACTAAGGCATAAGCTTGCTTTTCTAGGATGTTGTATTTCAACTCCGCATCACGGAGCACCTAGCTGAAAAAAGCAATAGGTTTCTCATATCCTTCCTCATTCTTTTTCAATAAAACTCTTCCCACTGTATGAGGTGATGCAAAGGAAAAAATCATGAAAGGCTTAGCGTAATTTGGTCCAGCCAACATTGGAGCTTCGCAAAAGAATTTTTTTTATCCTCGCTAAAGGCCTCTCGTGACTCGGAGACCACTTCACTTCATTATTATTTTTAAGCATGTCAGTTATAGGCCAACCTATCTCTGCATAATTTGGAATGAACCTCCTAAAAAAATTGATGCGCCTGAGGAATACTTGCACCTCTTTTTTATTTTTGGGGAAAGAAATGTCGTTTATAACCTCTACTCTCTTAGGGTAAATTTTTACCCCATCTTTCTGTTAGCCGCCTATGAAATTTGTTATGCCAAAAGGTGCCTAAAACTATTTGGAGCCTTCAAGGAACAAATTTTATTGCTAAAAAGTGCTGGCTCTTGAAGACTCTCGAAGGCCTCATGTCTCTGACCAAACCTTCACTGTTGTTCCTGTCTTAAAAACTCTAAAATCCTGCTAATTTCATTGAGAAGACTACTGATGCAAGCACCATTTTCCTTTCCCCTTTCTTCCAAAACTGACTTCATCTTTGCCTTTTCTTTTCCCATGAAATCCTTCATTTTCATGTTTTACCCCTTTTCCTTCATAAAAATACCTTTGATAAGGTTTAAGACCCTTTCTTGCCTTATCAAAATCCTCAAACTCCGTTGCAAACCATTGGAAATATATAAAATCATATTTTTTTATGTATTATAGACTTAAGCCCCCTTGGGCTAAGTCTTTAACCCTTCCCTCCATACTCCCTAGTGCCAGAACTGGGTGGCCGGCCCTCGAAGTGCTTATCGTGTCCTCCGATGTTGATTAGCCCTTTGTTATAATGCCCCGTGCATATTACATTCCATACATCCACAGTTCTACCGCACGGCGTCTAACCATATTATATATATACTCCCGCCCATGCCAAACCTTTGTTTTATTAAAATTTTTGGGTTTTGTATGTCATAAAAGTTTTCTACCATCGATCCGATCCGCAAATCGATGGTGCGCAATCTATCACGCTTGGTGGTCCCCCGCCATCATTCACTCGTTCAAAACCAAGAGGGATCCATCGCACCACTTTCAAAAGGAAGGTGGTTTTTCCCCGACTCTGCTAGCCGATTCCATTCATCGCTTGACACGTGGCCTCGAGCATTGTTCACAAAACGCCCTCGATCCCGCACTAAAGCTCGGACATGGGCGCAGTGATATTGATGTGCGCTATCCAATCTAAGACCGCTCACCTGATGGTGATCGCTCACCAAAGAAGCCCGACAGCTTAACCAGGATACGACGCGGCCATCAGCCATCTCCACCGTCAATCCGAGCCGCATATCGACGACCCACAATCCATCGCCACGACTCACTCGTTTTGGCTTTTCGCCTCCGCTTCTCAACTATCGATCTCTCGCGCGATCGACCCGCTCCGATTCAAATTCCTTTTTCACTCCTCCGACTTTCCTCTAATCGATCTTCGACCGTCGGATGATGCCATCCAACGGTACCCATGCTCTCTCCACCGTGCCTTCCGAAAGCAACGCTTAACCTATACATGCAAGATTTTCCATAATCATTTTTTGTATTTTGTAGGGTTTAAAATGGTTTTTCCGCTATATCCGAAGAAAATTCGAGGTTGCAGGGTGACGATCCTCCCGCTCCGATCCATCGAAAGAAAATCATTTGCGTGCTCGAATCCACGTTTCCGTCAATGATTCATCAACCATCGATGCCACATGATCCCTACGCATCCCCGCACACCAAGAGAAAACATAGTAAATCAAGCACAGCTAAAGAGTATAACCGCCAAAGATAAAATCTACCAGCACGAATGATTAAAGACGTACTTTTGTGGGGGTTACGCTTTTAAGATGGTTTATCAAAAAGCCTAATCCCCAATTAAAACACAAGCTTTTGAAGAAAAATCTTTGGGTGTTTTATCAAACAAAACGTAAGCCCTCCATCACCACATTTGAGGCAAATTTATTCCTCCCAGCCTACCAAAGTGCCAATCGCGCCTCAAAGCATTCAAATGCTGAAAGCCAAATTTATTGATCAAGACTCGTATATCTACCTCACAACGCAGCCTAGGAGGATAAAATCTGCAGACAAAATTAATGACAAAATATCAAGAGGAGTTACTTTCGCATTACACAGTAGCCTCAAAGGTCAAAAAGAGCTCCCACCAAGCCTAAATCTTCATGTGAGTCATTTACCGCGCAGAAAACCTATGTAAGCTTCTTCATCGAGCTTCCAAGGGCCGAGGAACCATTAAGTCCGTATTAATTGTCTTTAGAGATATTTTATCGCATCTCGCTTCCATATCCTTCCATAACACACACCGCGTAAGATGAGAGAGGGGTTGGTTGATGTAGTTTGCCGAACGATCGAAACGTAATTGAGCTCTCGAGATTTCTATCGTCAGAATAAAGGTTCACTAGCTCTCAGAGCTCTTCTTGTAATAGATAAGTTAGTCCGGGAAGTGTAAATGAATGCTAAACCAAAGCATTGGACTTAAAGCCTAGAATCGGTTTGGAGCATCAATACAAGTTGGATTTATGTGGATCCCGGTCTATGTTGACGGTGACGTTTTTCTCATTGTAACTTGTTATTTTGTTTATGTTTTCACTGTGTTTCATCTTCTCTTATAAAGAACAACATGCATAGAGTTAGGACCTACTGTATATTAGTACCCTTCTCTGACTGAAAAATCTTTATTTGAACGTTTTCTTCCAATCTGTGTTATTTAGGAATGATCTAATTTAGTTTAAGCATAGGAATGTTGGCGTTCCCTCGCCTTATTGTCTTAGCTGAATATTATTATTGAATGTGATGTTTAGTATTAGTTAAGTAGAGATGAAACTAAGGAATATATGGTGTGCCCTGGTCCTAGTTTTATCCCCAAAGACTGTCTCAATATTTCGCTTAGAATGTGTTAAAAGTCAGGCTAGTTTCAAAGTACTTACCGCATCTTAGGCCATTCTCGTGTTATCTTTGTGATGGTCTTGAAAGTAACCAAGTAAAGCAGTAGCTAGGAGAGGATTTGTGGTGAGCCCTGCTCGCTATTTTCTACTCCAACAAGCTTGCCTTCAAGTTTCCCTTTTGTTTTAAAATGTTTTCTATTGAAATTGTATCAAAGGCTAGCTAGTTTCAACATACTTACCACATCATAGTTTTCTTTTCACATTTTTTCTTAAGTGTGTGTCAAAGGTCGGCTAGTTTCAAAGCACTTACCGCATCCTCGGGGTCGCTCTTTGTTCTTCATCTATTTAATTCCCCTTCTTGTTGTATCATTTCATTCCATAAATCGACTTTAAAGAGACCCTTAGACATAGATGACTTGCCCCATGGACCACTATTGCCTCTTGCTATTCCAATTAAACCCTATTATGACTCCATAGCCCAATGGAATAAAACCCGCAATTATCCGTCTTCCTAGCCAAATCTTATTCTATTTGTCTCGCAACTTCACACCTTTGAAACTCTTTTCATCTCGAACTCTTCCACCTCAAACAAGCATGGGTCATGCTCAACCATCCAAAAAACAAACAAAACCCTCGCCTTCATAACTAGCCTAATATCATTACCCAAAACTTCAAAGATAAATCCATCTTTGCGGTTATTGGAGACATCCCTCCCCGATTCGAGGAGGGCTAGATCCTAGAATCCCAAAGTGGTTGAAACGATGTTTCTCCCCGTGGCTCTCGACTTTTGCCAATCTCGATGATTATGGGGAAATAACATTTCGGGAAACTCCACCGGGGAAATTTGAGTGTTTTTGGTTTAGATACCTTTAAAGACCTCGTAAAACCCTTGATTTAAGAAAATTTTGTAGTGAGTAAAAAGCAACCTTTTTCAAGCATTACCAAGAAATGGTAATCATGATGAAAATTGCTTCGAACCAATGACAAACTAGGTAAACCCTAGGATTCTCATAAGACTTTATCTAACCTTGAAAAAATCAGCTTAGCTTAGCCATAAGAATAGACCGTCTTTGTATCATAACCGTAGCTAAGTTTTGAAGCAGATTTAGGACATTCTTAGAAAACCACACAACCGAAAAATAACTCAAAAAAACACAAAAATATTTCAGTATTGGTATTTAATAAACATGGTAGTGAACCATAAAACCTTTTACCTCCGAAAGGAGCTAAAAAATTCCACTGGGTGACTCCACAATCCCGAACTGTACCTTAAGACTCCACCGGGAACAACCCTTATCATTGTAATATCATTCAAACTCGCTAGAGGACTTTAGGATTAAATTTTTGTGTAAACGTATTAACTAACATTTTAAAGATCTGTCATACTCCAGGTCGAAATTTTTCCCGTTTATTTGGGTCTAAAATCACAACATAGTGGCTCCTAGAAAGATTCACACTAGAGCCTATCCCGACCCCGATCCACCCTCGCTAGTTGATAACTCTAAAGTATCCTTAGGAAGTCTCCTAAGATTAAATTATCAACTTTTTTAGATCACCTTTGAGAGCCGATTCCGCTCGTGAAAATCTTTCAAATCTTTCACAAGAATCACAAGTTGAATTAGTAAATCCCTTTAGAACTAGGTCTCTTGGTGATTTAGATCAATTAGATTCCGAGTCTTCACTTTCATCTCCTAAAACAAGTGAACATCCTGGTAATAGAGAAACAACACCTCCTGATTTACATTTCCTTCACAACTTAGGTGTCTCTCACCCGAGATCAGCTCAGCAATCTATTCCTGGTCCATCCACTTTTGGTCACCCTATATCCACTATTCAAACCACTCCACTCCAGCCCACTTTCCCTTTTGTTAATCCACCCCCACCACATATCATGGCAACATGGTATGCTCCCTTGGTCCTTCCTGTACCATTAGTCAATCTTCCACAGGACTATCAATCCAAAATTTCATTATATGATGCTAGTAACGCTACTATTGCATCACAACATGTGGATAAGATGAATGACTACTTTGACATAAATGAAATTGATGACGATTCTCGTCAAGCTTAGATTATTTGCTCGTAGCTTAGGGGGGAGAAGTAAGGAAATGGTTTAAAGGCTTAACCCCCCATAGTATCAATGATCTCCAAGCCTTCCATCAAACATTCTTAAACAAATGGGAAGTAAAGAAAATCCTCTCCAAGTACTTTTCCGATTATAAAAACCTCCATAGAAACACGGGTGAAAGTGTACAAGCATATTGCACCAGATTTAATAGTGTATATAATGCACTTTCCCCAGATCTAAAACCTCCACAAGGCTTAGCTTTAAACAAGTTTTCTAAAGGCTTTGACCTTGAGATGGCCTATTAGCTGAGAGAAAGACATTTTGTAACTCTTGAAGAGATGAAAAAGGGCACTCTTTCGTGGAAGTCAACCTGATGGAGAAGAGAGCAAGAATGAAAAAAATGAAAAGAGAGTATCTTTTAGAGAGGAATCCACACTTTCCACTTCCAACTCAAAGATGGAGAGAATGATGGAAGAAATGATGAAAGAGATGAGCATAATTAAGAGAGCGCAAGCAAGCCTAAAACCAAACCGCTCCTCAAAATAAAAAACCGCAAACCAAAATCGAATTTTAGAAGGAACCAACCTCCAAACACCTAGGGAAGATGATAAGAGATCACTCCTCCCTTTCATCAAAACTATGTAAGTAGTGCTGAGGAAACATATGAGATAACAAATGAGGAAGATGATATCAATATGTTTGGGGTAGATAATGATGACTTTGAGATTCATTATGATAGAAAACAAGGTCTTTATACACCTTATGATGACAAAAGAGATGATGATGAGAGTTATTATCAAGACATGGAAAATGTCATCATAGAGTCTCAAAGAGAATATGGCCTTAGGAAGCCATAAACCGTACAACAAACCCCCAACAACAAAACCTCGACAAATCTTCACAAAAACAAAGACCGTAACCAAGCCCAGAGTTGTCAAACAAAGGGATAAAACAAACTGGGTTGTAAATTCCGATAATGGTAAAAGAGAAAGGCACTCAAAACGTTACAAAATCGAAAGTGCAAACCTTAGTAGTACTAACACTTCAGACTAGTACTCCTTTTTAAAAACCACTTTTTCACAAATGTAAATAGACAAATCAGCAAGCTCGACACCACGATAGATTGAGCACTAGTAAGGTCGAGACCAACACTTTAAAAGAGTCAAATTCCTTTCCGTACCGCTAGGACGGGCAAATTTCAAAGATCAAAATCTCTCATGTCTCTCGATCGAGTTAGCTTTGCCCTAGCCGTGTATATAGGACCCAAATTTTGAAGGCTTTAAACATCGAAGAGAATGAAGATACTTTCAATCTTAATGATGACCAACCGTAGCTTATTTTTGGTTCAAATATTGAAGCTGTATGACTCAAGAGGACCCGTTCTCCCTTTTGTAGAGCTTTAAACGTTCATGACAAAAATTTTGCACAATGTTATGCATGATCGTGCGCTTCTCATAATTTAATGCCAAAAGCTGTAATGGAGAGCCTGGGTCTAGAAATCACCGCACCCACAAAGATTTGTACTCCTTTGACTCAAGCAGAGAGTAAAATGTTTAGGATTAATCAAAGACCTCTATGTTAACTTAGCCCAAATTCTAGCCAAATGATTAGTAATGGATATTTGTTGTGGCCGATGTTCCCTCCAAATATGGAATGTTGTTATCAAGATCGTGGGGGCTAAGCACAAGTGACTATGCAAATGGACATGACCTATGCGACTATCCCCGTTTTTCAATCGTACTAGAAGACTTTACGGTGAGTCTCACATGCAATACATGTCAAGTCAAGATCGGACTACAAAACTCCTCCTCTCTATTCTCGTAAATACGAGACTTCATTCTTTCATTATGTTCGATGATGAAACACCTAGTGAACAAGCCACCTTAACATGATTAATGGTCAATAGAGGGGAGAGGAACACAACGTGTATAGTCGAATCGCTTTGTTGAATCCGAAAAACTCTAGCAAACAAAACAAAGGTCTCGAGCACAAGTCATGTCTCCATTACTCTTAAACCCGGAAAATCAACGAAAACAACCCCTCTACCCGAAAAACCCCGAGGAGTCGAAACAAATCCAACTAAGTGTTGATGTTCCACAATAATCGAAGGCACGTTAGTTGACAAGTACCAAGATGAAACCGAGAATAGTCCTCTCGTGGAGTATGTATTTTGACGGATCATGCACCAAAACTAACGCCGGTGTAGGTGTCTCGGGTTTCCAACACTCGAAAAACCAAACAAAAATCATTTCTCACAAATTAAACATTCGCTGTTCTAACAATATGTCGGAATATGAATCCCTTCTCTTAGGCTTACGTTTGTTGAAGAAGTTAGGAGTCGAAGAATCAATGTGCATGTGGGATTCAGAGTTAATTATTAGCAAGTCAATGGGGAATATAACGCAAATCATCCCTGTACTTAGGGCCTATCGAAATGATGTCATAGACCTTTTAAAAACATTCGAGGAGTCCAACCGACTTTTTGTTCCAAGAAAAAGAAATATTGCGGCCTCACAATTTAGCCTCGTAGCTAGAACATGCTTATGCCATATAATACTGCATGATTGCACAACTCGGTAAAATCTAGACTACCTGTGCTCGATAATAAAAAGTATCAAATGTGTTTTCGATGGAGACAAACAAATAGAAGACTTCATGGAATCTCGAAATGAATTTGAACTACATATTTCGCACTCAGACTATGATACAGATCACCCTAAAGAAGAAAATTTTTTCTTTTGGTGAAGAAGAGCCATCTCCCGAGCTTGTTAATATTAACCTTCTATCTCAAGCAAACTCAAAAGAAAAAATAGGATTGAATGCGAGTGGAAACTCGCACTCTAAAGATGAAAGTTTGCCCAAAGCCGGGTTTGGCACCTTTAGAAGAGTTGTTTGATTTTAACGATGTGGCCAAACAGCCAAAATCGGAACTCGAGAGACCGAAGTGGAAGAGTGCAAATATAGAAGAGGAACTTAAACCTAAAATGATTAAACTCGCCTGAAAAACTTTTCCAAAACTCACATCAAACTCAAATACATAGAGCTGTTTAAAGATTTTTCCGATGTTTTTTGCGTGGAGTTACGAAAATCTTAAATCCTATGACACCGAAATAATATAGCACAAAATTCCCCTCAAAGAGAATAAACAAAAACCATTCAAACAGAAAACCCACATAATAAACCCCCGTTCACTGCCTTTGGTTAAGAAGGAGATCATGAAAATGCACGATGCTAGTGTTATTGTCCCTATTAGTTATTTTGAGTGGGTGTCTAATCATGGTGTCAGCTAGAAGAAAACTAGAGAGATCGTGCTTTTGTATAGACTTTAGAGACTTAAAGCAAAGCTTCATTAAAAGACAACTACCCTTTTGCCTAAGATGGACCATATTTTACAAATGGTGGTAGGGTTCAGAAGAATTTCTTCGCGGATGGCTACTAGGGTACAATCGCATCCTACCACCCACCCCGTCGATCAATTAAAGACAACCTTTAATACACCATGGGGCACTTTCATGTATGTGAAAATGCCATTTGGTCTAATGAATGCTAGAGCAACCTTTCGTAGAGCTATGGACATAGCATTCTCAAAGAACTGGGCTACTTCATCATTATATACTCTCGATGATGTCACCGTGTTTTAAAAACAGATGAAGAGCACTTGGAACATTTAAGGAAATGTTTTCGAGAAATGCAGGAAGTTTGGGATATCTTAAACCCTAAGAAGACACTATTTGGGCTCCAAGAAGGTAGACTTCGTGGGCACATTATTTCCGAGGAGGGTATAAAGATAGATCCAAAGAGGATTGAGGCCATATTGCAAATATCTCATCCTCAAACATCAAAGGAGTTGCAATATTTCATTGAAAGATTAACTTTAAGAAGGTTCATCCCCAACTTGGCCGAGCTCCTTAGAAGTATTACAAACATGTTAAAGAAGGAGCAAGGGGGTAAAATGGACCTTAGAAGCAAAGAAGTCCTTTGAGCCGGTGAAACAAACATTAACCAAAACACCGGTTCTAATAAGTCCTCGATTTTTTTCAAAATATTTTTATATTTTTTCATTTGCACTCGAACATACCATACCGTCATTCCTACTACGTAAAAAATACGCAAGGACAAAGAGCATCCTATTGAATTCTTTAGTAAGGCATTGAGGGATGCTCCTTTGAAGTATAACATTATGGAGAAGCAAGCTGCCTTTGGTTAAGGCTTTGAAAGACTTCGAATATACATCCTTCACTCACATATCATCGCTTTATCCCAAATTTGCTGTAGACATTCTAACACAAGACCCGTATGGTAAAGAGAGGTAAGTGGATCATATCCTTGAATATGATCTAGAGATAAAACCCACTAAACTCATCAAAGGCCAAGGTCTAGCTAGATTAATGGCTGAATCCAAATTTCTTCAACTTCTTGATATTAATATGATTAATGCTTTGGATGACCAAGAAGGATTCTCAACTCTATCATTGAAGACCATTTTGTGAATTCTCCTCAGTATGCCGATATAATTTATGTTTTTGCTTAATTTCTGAATACACCCCTTGGTTTGATCAAAGACAAAGGCAAGGTTTCTTAAAATTGAAAGTCGTAAAACTATTTCATGATATAGATAAATGTCTTTATTGGAAAAAATGCAAGTGGTGTATCGCTTAAATGTTTTCCCTGAGTTTGATGCAGAAGGTTAAGTACCAGACTTCCATGAAGGAGAATGTGGAGGTCATTTGTGACTGAAGACAACAGCCAACAAGATTTTTGAGGGCTCGGTTTCTATTGGCCTACTCTTTTTCCATGATGTGCACAAGATGATCATATACTGCCATAAATGTCAAACTTTTTGAAGGCAAGAGAAAACTCAGCTACCCCTACCTCCCGCATCCAATCACCGTTGAAGCTCCATTTCAACAAGTGGGGATTTGACTTCATAGGAGAAATCCATCCACCATCTTCTCGCCCTAGCATAGATGGATTCTCACCGCCATAGGACTATTTCACTAAGTGGATAGAAGCCATACATTGTAGGCAAAGCCAATGATTCTCGTTTATTATAAAATTTATGGAGACTAATATCTCTCCATATTTGATTGTCCTACCAAGATTATCACTAATAATGCAAAGAGTATTTGGATCAAAGAAGATGGTTGAATTTCGTCATGTATATTAGATAACATCGGGAATTTGCGACCTATTACCCTCAAGGTAATGGACTTGGCATGTATTCTCAAACAAAAGCTTTAGTGAAACATAATCAAGAAACTCTTTTGGAGGACAAACAAAAATTCTTGGCACACAAAGCTGCCCATGTACTTTGAACTGACTAGTATTGACTTTGAAGAAATCTATTGGTATGTCACCTTTCCATCCCGTGTATGGTACCGATGTAATTTTTCCAAACAACCTCTGGTGTACCATTGATGAAGTTGATCCAAGAGTTGCGAAACCGAAGAAAAATGACATGATCGAAGAATAAATCAGACTATCTATCTTCTAAAGAAACCTAGGGAGGAGGTTTATAATAGAGCATTGGCAAAATCATGTGACAAAGATTAAAAAGATTTTTCAAAAAGGCCATGAATTTCAATATTGGGGACAACGTTTTAAAGTGGACTCAAGGAGGGAAGACAAGGGACAAGCATGGGAAATTTGACAACTTATGGCTTGGCTTCTACTCTATCCATTCGACCATTGCAGCAATAATGTCTTTTCTCTACAGGAGTTGGATGGAGTAGAATTGTTTGGGGGTCCTGCGTCAATGTGCGTGATCGCTTAAGCATTACATTTTGATCTATGTTATGTTCGTAAGCCTTTTATCTTTTTTCCCATTATAAATACTTCACCCACCTATCGAATTCAAAGTTATGAAAAAATTCAAAAAATGCTAAAAACAAATAAAAGAAAGAAAAGAGGGAAGATTGAAAACAAGAAAGGTATAGCCCCATACCAAAAAAGAGAAACAAATCTTGAAAGTGCAAGCTCAAATGCCACTCTCAAGAACACACTTCTAGTTAGTCAAACTCCGTGCTTAATCTTGACTAACTAACTTTAAATTTTTCTATCATAGGAGCAGTGAATTCGATTTTCCAAACTCGTTTAATCTCGCTTATCACAGATAGTTTAGGATAGAAATTAAGGTTCATACATGCTTAAAATCTGAACCCCAGGTTTCCAAAAGAGAGATGACTCAAATCGTTTTCAAAATTTTCCGTGTGAGAAACATGATCTAGTTCTAATCACTCAAAATAACCGACCAGACAAAATAAAGATAGCTTTCAAAAACAAAAAGTCAAAACTTAGATATACAAAAGAGGAAGGAAGTCTATTTCAAATTTCATATCTCGTACCTTCCATGATTTGAAAATTTTTCGCGAAAATAAATGTCTATGTGCACACTTTTGTTTTTTATTCCATAGATCACGCAAGTCAAATAGCTTAATATTGACTTGACTCGTTTTTAAATTTATGTCGTAGAGATGTAGAGAATAAAACTATCTGGGATGCGCTTTAATCCCAAATAGATAATAGATCGGTAGAGAAATCCTATGGGCCTCAACTCGTTTAACCTCATTCCGATGGAGAAATAAGGAGTAGAATAGATTAGATTTTATGTTTTCAAAAGAATAAAAATGTTGAGAAAAGAGTTTGCCAATCCAAGTGCACTCTCACGAAGAAAAATGTTAGATCGCCATGGATCGGGTAGGCAGGAAAGATTGTATCGATAAGGTTCCATCGTTGGATCCAAGAATGTAGATAACATGTTTCAAGAGCAAAAGAAGATCATCCAAATAAAGAAGGGTATCCCAATGGATAATGCATAGGTCGGGCTCGCTCGGAGAATCCAAGTTTGGAAGCTCTTCGATGCCTTCAAGAAGGCACCATCCCCAAGTGGATACCGTTAGCCACTCTATGAATTTTGTTATACCAAAAGGTGGCTAAAATGTTTGGAGCCTTCAAGGAACAAATTTTATTGCTAAAAGTGTTTTCTCTCGAACACTTTTAAAGGCCTCATGTCTCTAAATCCAAAACCTTCGCCTGATCGTCTCCTGCCTTAAGAACTCGGTAAATCCCGCTAATTTCACGAGAAGACTCACCGATGCAAGCAATCCATTTTTCCTTTCCCCCTCTTCCAAAAACTCGACTTCATCTTCGCCTTTTCTTTTCCCATGAAATTCCTTCATTTTCATGTTTTACCCCTTTTCCCTTCATCAAAATCCCCTTTCGATAAGGTTTCAAGACCCTTTCTCGCCCTTTATCAAAATCCTCAAACCTCCTTCGCAAACCAGTTACTTCAGAAATCTATAAAATCAAATTTTTTATGTATTATAGACTTAAGCCCCTTTCGTGGCTAAGTCTTTAACCCTTCCTCCATACGCCCTAGTGCCGCAACTGTGCGCTCGGCCCTCCAAGTGCTTATTGCATCCTCCGATGCCGACACAGCCCTTTTTGTTTATAATGCCCCCGGCATATTACATTCCATACATCCACAAAGCCCTACGTACGTGCGCCCAACCATAATATATTTATACCGCCCGTGCCAAACCTTTGTTTTATTAAAATTTTTGGGTTTTCAGTATGTCATAAAATTTTCCTCCATGGATCCGATCTCGCGCAGTCGACAAGTGCGCAATCTATCATGCTTCTGTGGTCCTCGCTTACCATTCACCTGCTCAAAACCAAGCGGGATCCATCGCGTCCGCTTTCAAAAGGAAGGTGGTTTTTCGATCGACATCGATCTTCCATTCACCGCACGACGCGTGGCATTCAACACTCGCTCAAAAACCACCCTCATCACGCATTAAAGTTCGTACATGGGCCCTGGCGCGATATTGATGTGCGCCGTCCAATCTAAGGCCGTCGATCGTACTCCGTGATCACTCACCGAAGAAGCCTCCAATAGTTAACCAGGATACGCGCGCAACACTCAAATCATCTCCGCTGTCAGACTGGATCCGCACATCGACGGCCCACAATCCATCGCTCGATTCCTCCGCTTTTGACTTTTCGCTCCACCTCTCGCAACTCGTCGATCTCCGCGCGATCGACCCGCTCCGATTCAAATTCCTTTTTCTACTCTCCGACTTCCTCTAATCGATCTCGACCATTGGATGATGCCATCCAATTCGGCCATGCTCTCTCCACACGCCTTCCTCCGCGCGCTTTAACCCATGCCATGTAGGATTTTCTAATCTTTTTCGTATTTTCGCAGGGTTTAAAATGGTTTTCTCGCTTTACATCCGAAGAAAATTCGTAGGCATAGCAGACGCATCCTCCTCGCCTCTCCGATCCATCAGAGAAAAATCATTTGTAGGTGTTTTGAAATCCACGTTTCGTCAATGATTCATCAACCATTGATGCCATACATGATCCCTACGCGAGATGTCTCTGCATACCAAAGAAACACAAGAAACTCGCTACGTTCGCAGAGTATAAGTGTCGAAGACAAAATCTACCGGTATCGCAAAGATTAAAGACAGAATTTCCTTTGGTGGGGTTACGTTTAAGATGGTTTATCAAAAAGGCTAATCCCCAATTAAAACACACTTCAAGAAAATCTTAAGCGTTTTATCAAACAAAGTAGCCTCCACCGCCACATTTGAGGAAAATTTATTCCTCCCGCCCTATCATAGTGCCACCGTGCCTCAAAGCATTCAAATGCAGCGCAAATTTATTGATCAAGACCGGAATACCGCCTCACAACGCATGCCATGGATAAAATATGCGGACAAACTTAATGACAAAAATATCAAAGAAAGTTACTTTGGCATCACACAGAGCCTCAAAGGTCAAAAAGAGCTGCCACCGAGCTTAAATCTTCATGTGAATCATTTAATATAGAGAACACCTATGTAAGCTTCTTCATTGAGCCCCCCAAGGGCCGAGGAACCATTAAGTCTGTATTATTTGTCTTTAGAGATATTTTATTAGATCTCACCTCCTCATCCTTCTATAAATACTACTGCAGAAGATGAGAGAGGGGTTGGTTGATGTAGTTGCTGAACATCGAAATGAAATTGAGCTCGAGATTTCTATCTGTAAATAGTGTTCATTGGCTCTTGGAGCTTCGCTGTAATAGATAAGTTAGTCCGGAAGTGTAGATGAATGCTAAACTAAAGCATCGGACTTAAAGTCTGTAACTCATTTGGAGCATCAATATAGCTCGATTTATGGGATCCTCGGGTCCATGTTGACAATGACGTTTTCTCATTGTAACTTGTTATTTTGTTTATGTTTTTCACTATGTTTCATCTTCTCTTATAAAGAATAGCATGCATAGATTTAGGACCTACTATATATTAGTACCCTTCTTCCCGACCGAAAAATCTTTATTCCGAACGTTTTCTTCCATTCCGTGTTATTTAGGAATGATTTAATTCGCCGCATAGGAATGTTGGCGTTCCCTCGTCTTATTGTCTTAGTCGAATATTATTCTTGAATGTGATGTTCGATTAGTTAAGTAGAGATGAAACTAAGGAATATATGGTGTGCCCCGGTCCTAGTTTTATCTCAAAGCACTGCCTCTCAATATTTCTTAGATTGTGTTAAAAGCTAGCTAGTTTCAAAGTACTTACCGCATCTTAAGCCATTCTCGTGTTATCTTTGTGATGGTCTTGAAAATAACCAAGTAAAGCGTAGCTAGGAGAGGATTTGTGGTGAGCTCCGAACCACTAGTTTCTACTCCAGCCAAAATGCCTTCAAGTTTCCTTTTGTTTTTAAAATGTTTTCTATTGAAAGTGTATCAAAGGATAGCTAGTTTCAAAGCACTTACCGGATCCTAGTTTTCTTTCACGTTTTTCTTAAGTGTGTGTCAAAGGTCGGCTAGTTTCAAAGCCCTTCATCGGATCTCGCTACTCTTTGCTCCGCATTTGTTTAATTCCCTTCTTGTTGTATCATTTCATTCCATAAATCAAACTTTAAAGAGACCTTAGACATAGATGACTTGCCCCATGGACCACTCATGCCTCTCTTTGGCTGCTCCAATTAAACCCTATTATGACTCCATAGCCCAATGGACTAAAACCTCGCAATTATCTCGTCTTCGCTAGCCAAAGCTTATTATATTTGCTTGCAACTTCACAACTTTGAAACTCTTTGCATTCGAAATTTCCACCTCAAACGAGAGAGTCATGCTCAACCATCCAAAAACAAACAAAACCCTTGGCCTTCATAACTAGCGTAATATCATTACCCAAAACTTCAAATATAAATCCATCTCATTTATTGGAGAGATCCCCTCCTGGGATTTCAGAGGGATAGAGCCTAGAATCCAAAAGTGGTTGAAATCGATAGCTATCCCCACCGATTGACTTTTTCCAATCTTGTTGATTACGGAAACTAACACTTTCGTCACAATGTGTCCCAATATTTTATCTCCTCTAATGCAAACAAGTGGTTTCGAGGGTTTAAAGAGAGACCATACCTCCGACATTTCTCAAAATTCCTACGCAAATGTTCGATATGTCTCTATGTCATCCTTCGAGAAGACAAGGATATCATCAAGGTATACCACTACAAACTTATCCGCTGCTCCCCAACAAAGGAAATATCCATGACCCTTTGGAAAGTGGCCTCTACATTGGATCAAACCGAAAGGCATTCGTGCATACATGAAGGTGCCCCTGTGGTGGTGAAGGTAGTTTTTTCTTTTGAGTCTTCCGGGAGCACATCCACTTGATTGTATCCATATGAACCATCCATCATTGACATCTGTGAAGCTCCTACTACTTTTGCAAAATATGATCCTTCTTGGCAAAGGGTAGTTATCCTTTCAAGGATGCCGATTTAGATTCCGAAAATCAACACACAACCTTATCTCTCCATTCTTCTTCCGTGACCGAGACTATATTGGCCACCCACTCAAATTATCTCAATGGCACAATGATTTTTTCCTTTAATAACTTCTCTGATCTCCTTCTCTATGGAAGGAAAGCAGGAGGGTTAACTGCCTGAAGCTTCGCTATGTGGCTTCGCATCTCCTGAGGAATCTTATGTTGCATGATGCGATGTCGAGTCTTCGAGTCTTGATAAGACCATGAAAAAACATCCTTTTATGACTCGGAATAGTTTATGGTAGTTCTAGGATATATTTCTCCGGGAACTTTCTGACAAATTCACAATTTTTTGGATCAGCATCGTACTCAAGATTTAGGTCTTCTATCTCGATTTTTCTTCTACCACATTGTTTGGATGTAGTGGGACATCGTTTTTGTCGAACAAACTTTCTAGAGGAACCAACCCTATAGGATAAAATTTCTAGCTTGCAACACTTTATGATCAGCCACCTTTTCCTCCCATTTGTTTTGGGAAATGTCTTCAGCTTTCTTCTTCTTCACCAACATCTATCTCCATGTTTGAAAATTCTCTAACCTGTTTCCATGAATCTATTTACTTGATCTTCATCCTCAAACACTTGCCCTCGTGTTTGATATTGTCGAGAATTGAAGGTCGATAATGAACTTCAATTTCATATCTTTGGGAGAGGATTCTATAGAGGCCTACATCTGGATGGCTTTGGCAGCATAATCTGCCATTCTATTCTATTATTTAGGCATAAACCGAATGTTAAATGCCGAGAAAATTTTCCCACCAAGTCCCATAACTCGTTCCTATAAGCCCTCAAATTTCGGGTGTTTATTTTGGCATCGATTTTTCACTTGCCTCACTACCGCTATGAATCTCCGAGAACTTTTAGGCTCTCAATGTTCATGCTTCACCTTCAATAGTTCGACCTAAGGACTAGGATTTTGACTTTCTCAAGCTCTTTTTGTAGACTAAAGACGTAAGGAGAATTTTCTGTTATATTTTCTTTTGACTCTTTATTTTCAACTACGGTGTTTTCGCACCTTTCAACACGGCTGTGGATTTGGAGTAGTGGCCAACTTTGAAGAGGAAGGAATTTGGTCATTTGAATGTAAAGGCTCATTTAGAGGCCTCTTACCTTTATCTCGTGGCTTTCGCTATCCATTTTATCCTTTTTGTATAGTGGCTTCTGAGGCACTTCTTCCTCCTCGATCCTCGTGTACTGGGTCCTCTTCCCGGAAGACCTCGAGGTCATATTTCCTATGGAACTGCGCTTGCATGAAATCAATGAACTATTTACAATAGTCATCAATCTCTAGATCTCTCGCTTACTCCGACCCTTTCTTCTTATTCTTGTAATGGAATCCCCATTCCATGACCTTCTTGCAAAGGACTCTCAATTTGTCACCATTTCGAATAAGAAAGATATGGTTCATCTCGCTCATATGTAGTGTTCGGTGGGACCATTTACTTGACCTTCCAAGTACAATGGGTGTGGTACTCCGATCTTTTCTCGCTCCTTCCATTCTCTTTGCAGTATTTTCGCGTGGATTTCTATACCGTATCGGAACCCCCGCTTTGGAGTATTCTTGGAATGTTTTAGAGGATGAATTCTTGGCTTCAATTTCAAGGGTTCACCAACTCTGCTTGAAATATTTTTAATCATTTTTTTCATCTCTTTCAATCATGTTCTCACCGACTCTCCGTCCTCGCCGTATGTAGATACCTCTTCCTTTCCCCTTCTTCCAGCATCTTGTATCCCGATCTCCCCATTTGATTTTCATATGGAAGAAAAATTAGCCTCACGCTCTAGTGCATCACTCACGGGCATCATCTAGTGTGGCAGATCTCCTTTCTCTTAGAGAGGACCCAAATTCCGAATCAAAAGCTTCGCTACAACTACACTTGGGCAATAGTCCGGGTGAGGTTTCATCTCGCTGGAAAGGTCGAGTATAATTTATTGAACCTCTTAATGAACTCGGTACTCCTCATTATGTATTTTCCTCGAGTGCATTGAACTCTATGAGGCAGACATGATCTTTCTTTTCCCCCATTTTCTCGAGAAAGGAGTTTTCCCATCTCCTCCCAAGTAGTGATGGAGCAGTCTCCCAATGTTTTAAACCATTTTCCGGCTTCTCCATCGAAAGGGATTGGACAAAAAGTCTCAAGACTACATCTAGATGTTCAACATTAAAGTTCTCTCGCAAAAAGCGACGTAAAAACTTCAAGATGTTTCTTAGCCTCGATCTCATTTTCCCCGTTGAACGAGGCAAAGATCTTCGCATAATCTTGAGGCATATCATTTAAGACTTGGGAAATGCCGGGGAGCATATTTGTTCAAAAAGAAACCCGTAACAACCATCGGGGTCGTGGAGGTGGTGGGAGAATATGATGAGTGAGAGGAGGTGGTGGAAGCGAAGTGTGTATGACAATTGGTATGTATTGGATAAAGGTTTGGAGGTGCTAATGGGAAAGATGGACTGTTAATAGTAGACACTTCAATGACTTCTTTGACTTCTTCAGCTTCAGAGTGGGATGAAGAAAGAAGTCAGGGTATCTACAGATTCAGCTTTTTCTTTCACTTGAATGTTTCGGGGAAGGATTATGTGAAAAGTAATCGTGGGTTTCTTACAAAGGAATCGGGACCTTGATTTTGGGCTATTTGGGAGGAGGAGGATGGTGAGCTCTTCCAAAGAAAATTTAGGGATATATGTATGGACAAATTCGTCTTTCTCTCCAACCCCTCTTATGTAAAATCATTTCGGGTCGACACCGAGGGTGTCTTCGATTCGGATGTATCGACCTCGTATATGGCTTTCGTGGAAAGCCAGACTACAAATAGATTTATCTTATAACTAATAGTGGAGTCGCCACGATGAGGAATCAACAACTCTTAACTCTTCGCTTACTTGTTTCGAATATTGAATAAATATTTTTGTCGAGGCCAGGATTTATCTTTTCTCAACTTCTTACAACAACAGCGCCATAAAGATCTTGTCACTCCTAGAGACTAGACTCTTGAATTGCAAAAGACCAAGGCTTAGGACATCTTAATTAGCAAGGATAATGTAGTTCAACTTGTAAAGGTTGTCAAGAAAAGGGGCTCTCATGCTATCAAATCCGAGTAGATAAGTTTGGTGTAAGTGGAACCAAGACTTTCAATACTTAAAAAACAACAAAGTTAGCTCCCGTAACATGAATGTGAACTTTGATATAAAATGTATCCGACGATTTAAAGATAGCTTGCCGCAAAAGGGTGTCGGGATTCTAAAGTGGTTCGCAGCAGGTAAATAATCGATGGTGGTAGTTTATGTAAGAAAAGAGGAGGATACTAACAAATAGCACAAACGAGATCTAGAAATGAGTATAAACATGTATTTGGGCTTATATATCGATAAGAATACATACATGAGAATAACGTTTAAAGATAAAGTTCCATTGTTACAAATATCAGGAGAAATATGGTAGAAGTGAAAGATGAAACAACATATCTTGCCCGAGCCATATTTAAAGTGCTAGACATGAAGAAAATATGAGTATCAATCAATGATAAATTCACACCGAACATGTGAGCACTCGCATTCTAGAACACATATATAAGAAATATGGAAATGAACGAGATGAACATTTACGCTACAGAAAAACATAGAGAGAGTTACATACTATGAAGCATTTCGACATCGTAATCCCCTGGTAGAAACGAAACTCCTTATCACCGAAACCCACGTGCTCTTCAACATTATTATCAAAATATCAACAAAAAATACATACAACTTTCTCTTTAGTCAATTCTCTTGAAAATCGGAACCTTTTCTCTCGTCTCTGGCTTACTTCTTTTATAGAATTCTCTAAGAACATACGCGGGAAGATATTTTGGGAAAATATCTTCCCCACATACTAGTGAGTTACTACCGATTCCTAATCAAAATAACAAAATTAATGATGAGATATAACACTTCTCATCATTTAAAATTCGGGCTCATGGTCGTTTCAAAATAAAATATTAAAACTATTACTTAAACAGCAAATTCAAAGAGTGAAATAAGAATTTCACTCGTAACTTGAAAGTAGAAATGAAAACAAAGCTAAAGGCCTCGAGGGCCGAATCATGAGTTAGCAAATCTTCACCGGTGAGAAGGGGTCAAGCAAAGTGGGATGAAGTAGGTGGTGGACGTTTGCGGAAGAGCCGGCTAACAAAGTAGCATAATTTGTGCACCTCTCGCCGTGTCTACCACAGGTTTTGGCATCATTGTGAAGCCTTCTGCTCGAATGTAAGATTTTTTAAGTTCATCATAGTTTGCATCGAAAAGAATTTTATGTTTCACTTGGTGCAGGAGTGCAAACTCTTTACTGAGGACATCAACTATGGTCTCAGGTTTGAGACGAGTATATTTCTTAGAGGGTATGTTGGTCTGATTCATTTCCTCTTTTAGACAGGCCTCGTACACTGGTTACAGCTGTAGGACTGCATTGGTGGGCTCCCAGAATGACGGGAGTCCCACAAGTGTTATTTCAACCCAATCCACCTCAAACCATTCTAAACTGTCCACCATTTTTTCTAAGACATTCAAGGCCTTACTATGAGCAGACTCTTTTTCTAGTACCTTTTGACACTCCGCGGCTTCCATGAACCTACTCTTGATACCTTGCTTTACCACATCCTCTGGTTTTAATTCTTTCAAGAAAAATATATACCTTCTTGCGCTTTCAACTCTGTCGGATGCATCGGTATTTCCTTCGTGAAGCTTCCTTCTGAGAAGGTGCACAACTGACTTGATTTCCTCGACAACATTTAGAAATGCCCAATTATTTTTCACCTCTGTGATGATCTCAGCCCAGATCAATCGCCTGGCGTCTAGGAGGGTAATGTTTCCTTTCATGCGACTTGTGATCTCACGAATGGTTTTTTCATGCTGCGCCTTTTCCTGTTTCCCCTCCTCGATTTCCTTCTGCATAGCGTTACTTGGAGTTCTCGGCAAGAAGTGCTTCGAGTTCATTGATCCTTTGACGCGCTATTGAGACCTGTTTTTCTGTTGTTTCAATTGTGGCCAATGCGGAAGTTAACTTCTCAGAAAGTGAGCTAGTCCCTTCTGGGGTGGGTGGAGCGCATACATGAGTGTCCTAGGTTATCTGCAATTCGTTCATCTTTCCTTGTAGAATGACCATCTCTTCCGAGATCTTTTATTTTTCCTCCCTCTCCTTTGCAAGAGAATCAGCCAAGCTTGCCTTGTCTTTTTCTGCCTGGACTAACTCAGCTGTCTGCACATGATGAGAGCTCGGTATATTCACTTTGTGTTTCAAGGCTGCGACCTTCTTTTACTTCTACCTGATAAGATGACTTTGGGGGTATTCTATGCCCTTTTATTTCCCATTTATCACCTCCTGGAGACTGTGTAAATCTTTCATGAGTGCATGGGAATTAGTCTTCTCCCTTTTGAGGTTCACCAATACTTGGTTATGTTTACTCTGCAATTTTATCAGAGTAACGGAGAGTCGTATCACTTCATCTTTAAGCATGTCACCAAAGCACTGGAATAAATTACATTTGTCAATTGTTGGGACCCATGACATATCTATTGCTCTCTCCAATTCTCTATAGCTAGTGGTACCAACCTCTGGGTTCAAAATGGCTTCAGTCATAGCCATTACTAGCTGCTCCCTATCCAAATCTATCATAGATGAAAACCTGGTTTGGTATTTGTCAACATACCCTTCAAGCTTGGAAGAGTGTTTATCTCTGACTTCTATGTTCCTTGTCCTACCCTCACTTGCACCCTGAGAACTGTTGGCTACGATGGCTTGTGAAACTTCTGAGAAGTCAAAAGAGGCCATACTATCCCGTAGCACCTTGATTCCTTCTTTACTCCTATTTGATTCCCCATAAGGTATTTCATCTTGGAGCAATAGTTTGTCTCCTGTAACCTTTGCTTCAATGGTCCATGTTATTTGTTTCTTGAAAGGGGGAGAACCCTCTCCTGATGCGCCTACCTCCTCTACCTATTTCTTGCCTGCTTCCCTGGTTGAAGCGGTATCTGCTTTTTCTCCTATCGTAGATGAATCAGTCTCCATCTGCGAAATCAAAGGCCAGTTTTCAAGATGAGCTCACCACTCAATGAAAGGCATTTTTTCATGAATATAAGGGGTTGATTTATTCTTCTTCCTCCTGTTAGAAATGATGCCATTCGGATCATAGGGCCAAGCTTTCCCTTGCCTCAAATCCATGCCTTTAACCAGATCTTCCACCACGGGAAGGGCGTGCCTTGAATTAACAAAGAAAGGGCCAATGGTTGTGGGGATTTTGAGGATAAACCCCTTTTTCGCAGGCAGGAAATGAATTTGGTTAGCTTTTAAGGTATGCCTGAGGTATTCCAAAGCATAAATCCATAGGGCAAGAAAAATTAGCAATTGATAGGGAGAGACTTCAGCTCCATAAACCTTGATTTCAGTGTAATTATCAAAAAGGTACCAGTCCCTAGTGCTTTGAGCTTCACTGTAATATAACCATTTCCTTAGGTCAGGAAAAAACCTAGGCAGAGGAGAATCATGGATGATGGTGTAAGCTATAGGCATGAAATCATTTAGGAAACTTGAGTAGCCCATCCCATTTTCCAGCTGATGAGTTGCAGGGCTCCAGTCAAAAACTGGTCTTGGCTAAGAGTTTATTCTGTAGAACTTATCTAAACCCAAACCCTCAAATTTATCAGCATGCTGGAAGAGGAAAAGATAAAATACCATATAACAAAAATGAAAACGACCCATGTCTGAAAGCTCCTGCAACTGAGTTTGAATGGTGGAGGCCAGAAAACCAGGAATATCTAAAATGACCCTGGGCTGAGACATTAACCACAGAAAAGATATGCCATGTTTTGAGGCTTTCCCAAAACCTTCCACACCTAGGAGACCCGCGATAAGAGGAAGGATAGGCTGGATGTCTTCCTTGAATAGGGTCAAAGGTACTGAATCTGCGGTGGGGAGAGTGGTGAAATGGGAGTCGGTTATGGCGGCGATGAAATCGCTCTGCTGTCTCCATGGAAATTTTGAAAACTGATGAGACAGTGTTATTTCATTAAACTGACATAGTTCGAACTGGTAGGAAAATGAAGGGATTTTCTGATGGTTTCAGGAGAAACAATGAAGATTTTGTTCCCCTGAGCTGATAGGAACATGCCCCGACGTTCATCGTAGGCATCCCAGAGCCAACAGATGAATTCGACCACTAGGTATACTGGGGGGTTATTTGATGATATAGACCAGACAAAACGACATGAAACCTATCTTTATTTTCCACATGTTTTCTAAATAGCTCAGGCTTGACGCTGCTAATGGGAAATGGGTATTGTGGGTCATAGATGTCAGCTTGCAAGTCTATGAACGGATTGGGCCCAGGGATAGCCCTGGACTCACAGGCTTGGGGAGTTTCAGGCTCTGTCTTCTTGGCTGTGAATTTACCCATGACCATCATAGAATTTGAAAAACAAAAGTAAACCAGATGGAATGAAAGGGATGGAATACCTGCGAAGTAGAAAAATGATTGGAAAAGTGACGCAGGGGTACATACAACGACTGGGAAGACCTGCTGCTATGCGCTTGCTTTCGCTTATATAGTTATCATAAGCCAAGAGTATTTTACCACATTAATTTATGGAAAATAGTTATATAGGCCTGAGGCAGCTCGGGAAAAGAGGGCGGGGTAAAATGAGTAGGGCTGACGTCATAAGGACTCTGACTGTGAGACACGTGGCATAAAGGTATTGGGTGTTAGATTCTCATTAGGTGAATACCGCGTGTCAGGTTAAATGCCAGTACTGGTCTCTGTACTGGCCATCCTAGGACTTACCTTACCGTTGGATCATGGTAACAACTATACATTGGGACTCGACCCACTGGGGATGCAAGGTGATTTCCGTAACAGCTCTATAGCCCATGCCATTTTCTCCTTAAAGCGCTCGCCTCGTGTCTTTCTCTTTGACATGTCATCGAGATTCCGAGGGGGGAAGGCTCCGGCTTACCCGTCTCGTTTGTGACCCCCCCCCGGAATTGTGCTTGAAAACTCCTTTCCATGTATGTATAGAGTATACACGGGCCTCACCTTATGTTTGTTTCTTTGCGCCTTTGAAACCTTTACTATTTCGGTCAGAACCTTAGACATATTTCCACTTTATTTCAAAGTGTGCTTGTCCCTTTTTGATATGTGGCTCAATTATTCGTATTTCCCCTTCACAACTTTTCAAACCTTAGCCATTTAAATGCATTCGGGTAATCTGCCCTTATGATATTTCTAAAAAAAAAATTAAGGGTGAATGATATAATCAATATTGGCTCCACCTGGGGACAACACGTTCATCCTCAAATGTGTCGAGAACTTCACAGACCACTTTTTGACCCTTTTGGCGTAGACACGGCTCATTTACACCTTTCTTTTTCTTCATGATTCGTCACAACAAACATTATTAAAAATAAAGATAAAAGCAGCTAACTAATGTATAGTATAATACATCCAGTCCTCTCGCCCTGAATCAGAACTGGAAGTAGGGTTTTAGGAACTGACCATTTACAGGGGTGTCAAGCAAGTCATCCTGCAAATTTTCTAACTTGAATGTGTTGTTTCCCTATTGTTCCATAATTTTTAAAGGGCCAAACCATAATGGATCGAATTTACCATGTTTCCCCTTCTCTTCTCTTCATATATCCCATCTGAGTACTAAATCCCCAACCTGCATATTTTTGTCTTTTCTGTGCTGGTCGAACAAGTCCTTCATTTTTTCTTGATATTCGGTCAACCTCTGATTCAACTAATTTCTGGTCTCTTCTAGTTCTATCAACTGGTTCATTCTCTTGGTAATATCATTAGGCTCCTCCTGGCACTCCTGCATGAATCTGGCCACTGGTAACACCAACTGTATAGGAAAAACTACTGCCCTCCCATATACCAACTCATACGAAGATTTCCCCATTGATCTCTTGCTAGTGATCCTATTTTCCCACAAAGCGAACTTCAGTTGAGAGTCCCAATTTTTCTTATTTTCATTGATGGCTTTCTTTAGTGCTCTCAACAGAGTTTTATTGGAAGATTCTGCTAGACTATTTCCCTATGGGTAGTAGGCAGTGGAATGTCCCAATACAATGTTATATTGTTCGTAGAATCTGAAAAACTTAGCCGACCTAAAGGCCTGGGCATTATCAATGACAATATTTGCAGGGCAACCATACCTCGAGATGATGTTCGCTTCTAGAAACTTTATTACTACTGAGTCCGTTGCATTCCTTGCTGGTACTGCTTCCACCCATTTAGTGAAATAATCTGTGGCAGTTAATATCCACTTATGCTGCCCACTAGATGCAGGGTGGATTTCACCAATAAAGTCAATCCCCCATTGCTGGAATGGTTCATCTATATGTACAAGGATCATGGGAAAAGGTTAAAACTTCTATCCCTCTACAAATTTTTGGCACTTCTCACAGGCTCTGACCTGAGCAAACACATCTCCAAAGAGTTTGGGCCAGAAGAAACCAGCTTTCAAAATTTTATGAGAAGTAGCTCTCTAGCTGTAGTGGCCTCCAAAAATGCCTTCGTGAAACTCCACCATTATTTCCTCCACTTCGTTCTCTGTAACACATAGGATCAGGATGCCAGAGGGGTCTCTCTAATATAGACGACCATTGGTAATCACGAATTTTTGTGACTTCAGCCTCAATGTTCTGTATTTAGCTTTATCACAACTATGGGGGCATCTGAGAGTCAAAATATATTCAACAATTTCCTTATACCAGGGACTGAGGAGATACTTCATGTGAGTCTTCTGAGTAGCCATTTCTATTCCACACCATTCATCTGTGTTTTCAGATTCTTTGTTTTCTATCATAGAAATATTTATGCGTAGAGCCTGGAAATTCGATTATGATAGGATTTTAGCTAATCCGTGTCCTTTAATTAACTTGGTGGGGCATATTTCCAACTCATATTCATGTATCTTCACAATCCACTTGCCCCTTTTTCCCTCACTATCCCGTTGGATCAGGATATCTTTTACAGCTACTGTGGGCACAAATGCAATGATGGAGGATTGGAGTACATACATCCGAAATGCCTTGAGGGACTTTACTAAGGCATAAGTTTTCTTTTCTAGGATGTTGTTTTCCAACTTCGCATCATGGAGCACCTAGCTAAAAAAAGAAATAGGTTGCTCATATCCTTCCTCATTCTTTTGCAATAAAACTCCTCCCACTGTATGAGGTGATGCAAAGAAAAAAATCATGAAAGGCTTAGCGTAATATGGTCCAGCCAACACTGGAGCTTCTGCAAAATCATTTTTGATCCTGCTAAAGGCCTCTCGTGACTTAAGAGACCACTTCACTTCATTATTATTTTTGAGCATGTCAGTTATAGGCCGAAATATCTCTGCATAATTTGGAATGAACCTCCTCAAAAAATTAATGAGCCCGAGGAATACTTGCACCTCTTTTTTATTTCTGGGGAAAGAAATGTCGTTTATAACCTCTACTCTCTGAGGGTCAATTTTTACCTGATCTTTCGTCACAATGTGTCCCAACAGTTTACCCTCCTCTAATGCAAACAGTGATTTCTGAGGGTTTAAAGAGAGACCATACCTCTGAAATTTCTCTAAATTCCTACGCAAATGTTCGATATGCTCTGTGTCATCCTTCGAGAAGACATTGATATCATTGAGGTATACCACTACAAACTTATCCTGCTCCCCAACAAAGGCAATATCCATGGCCCTTTGGAAAGTGGCCCCTGCATTGATCAAACCAAAAGGCATCCATGCATACATGAAGGTGCCCCACAGTGTGGTGAAGGCAGTTTTATTTTGATCTTCTAGGAGCATAGCCACTTGATTGTATCCAGAGAAAACATCCATCATTGACATCCATGAAGCTCCTACTACTTTCTGCAAAATATGATCCATCTTGGGCAGTGGGTAGTTACCTTTTAAGGATGCTCGATTTAGATTGTAGAAATAAACACACAACCTTATCTCTCCATTCTTCTTCCGAAATAGGACCAGATTGGCCACCCACTCAGAGTATCTAAATGGCACAATGATTTTGACCTTTAATAATTTCTTGATCTCCTTCTCTATGGAAGGAAGAAGCAGAGGGTTAATCTGTCTGAGCTTCTGTTTATGCGGCTTCGCATCTCCTTTTAGAGGAATCTTATGTTGCATGATGCTGATGTCAAAGGTCTTCAGGTCTTGATAAGACCATGAAAAAACATCCTTGTATGACTGGAATATTTTTTGGTAGTGCTCTTTATATTCTTCCGTAACTTTCTTGGACAGCTTCACAATTTTTGGATCAACATCGATACCAAGATTCAGGTCTTCTATCTGATTTTCTTCTACCACTTTGTTTGGCTGCAGTGGGACATCATTTTTATCGAACAACCTTTCTAGAGGCACTAGCCCTCTAGGTATAACATTTCCCTTTAGTTGCAACACTTTATGACTAGCCACCTTTCCCTCCCATTTCTTTTGGGAAATGTGTTCAGTTTCTTCTTCTTCACCAGCATCTATCTCCATGTTTGGAATTTATCCAACTGTTTCCATGAATTTATTTACTTGATATTCATCCTCAAACACTTGCCTATGTTTGATATTGTCAGGAATTGAAGGTCGATAACGAACTTCAATTTCGTATCTTAAGAGAGGATTTTACGGAGGTCAAAAAGTACTGGTAGCCACAGCAAGAGAATCTGCCATTCTATTTTGTTCTCTAGGCATAAACTGAATGTTAAACACCAGGAAAAAGTTTTCCACCAGGTCCCATACCTCGTTCCTATAAGCCCTCAGTCTCGGGTGTTTGGTTTGGCACTGATTTTTCACTTGCCTCACTACCAGTTCTGAATCTCCCAGAACTTTTAGGCTCTGAATATTCATTCTTTTGGTTGTTTGCAACATAAGAGCAGTGCTTCGTATTCAGCTACATTATTGGTAGCTTCATATTCTAGTTTAAAAGATAACAGAACCCATTGGCCAGTAAGGGAAATCAGGAGCACCCCATCTCCATTCCCTTCTCTAGAATTTGCTCCATCAAAGTGTAACGTCCAAACTCCAGCTTCTTGATTTTCTAAGGATTGTTCTACCTTAATTTGATAGAATGATGGCTCTTGCGCATAGTCTTGGTCTTCCTCCAACATTAGACATGAGAATTCACCTTATTTACTATACGTTGGTGAATTAACATAGTTATCAGCCTTTGTAACCGTCTTTACAAACCTTGTCTCCCTATACAGCCTCCTTTCTTTCCCTCCAAAGACAGGGATAGTAGCATAAGTCAAATCCAATTTTATTGATCCTCCAATTTGGTTTCCCATGACCTTGATAATAGCATTCTGAAACGATCATGGATATCAGCCACCACTATATCCATCACCATACTCTTGGCTGGGATTTGGGCCAAATTGACTACCAAGTCTTTGATCATCCCCAGGCACTTGACCCTTTTGGAATCAAAAGAATAAAGGTCATTGTATGGATGGGTTATTTGCAGACCCATCTGCTCCATAATTGACAAGGGAAAGAGGTTTTGGGATGCTACAGAATCCAACATACAGTTATGCAATAGTAAATCATGGATTACTAATGACACATAGAAAGGGGGGGTCAAGGCATCTAATTCTTTAACATGGGGGCCAAACACGACCATGGGAATTTCTTCCTGAAGGTTCAGACTATCTGGGATGGGAGCTATTTCTGGAGGAAGAATAAAAGAGGATACCTGGGACTGATAGGCTAGCTGCTTCAATAGTTCAGTCAGAGGGACTGGGATTTTGACTTTCTCAAGCTCTTTTTGTAGACTAAAGACAGAAGGGGAATTTTCTGTTATATTTTCTTTTGACTCTTTATTTTCAACTACAGGTTTCATCTCTTTCAACACAGGCTTGGGATTTGGAGTAGTGGCCAACTTTGAAGAGGAAGGAATTTGTTCATTAGAATGTAAAGGATAGTTTAGAGGCCTCTTACCTTTATCTATGGCTTTCTACACCATTTTCTCCTTTTTTACAACTGCTTCTTTTTGAGGCACTTCTTCCTCCTGATCCTGTGTACGGGTCCTCTTCCTGGAAGACCTGAGGTCATATTTCCTTTGGAACTGCGCCTGCATGAAATCAACGAACTGTTTGCAGTATTCGTTGATATCTGGGTCTTCAGTGACTCTGACCCTTTCTTCTTTTTCTTGTAATGGAATCCCCATTTGATCACCTTCTTGCAAAGGACTCTCGATTTCGTCACCATTCGAATAAGCAAGATATGGGTCTTCTTGCTCATATATAGTGTCTTCAGTAGGACCATCTACTTGACCTTCCAGATACAATGGGTGTGGTACTTGATCTTGTTGCTCCTTCCGTTCTCTTTGTAATATTTGCAGGGGTGGATTTCTATACAGCGGATTGTAACCCCTGTTTGGATCATTCTGGAATGTTTTATAGGATGAATTCTTGGCTTCAAGTTGAAGCTTCACCAGCTTGCTTGAAATATTTTTAATCATTTTGTTCATCTCTTCAATCTTGTTCTCAGCTGACTCTCTATCTTGGCCAAATGTAGATACCTCTTCCTTTCCCCTTCTTCTAGTATCTTGATCCGATCTCCCCTTTGATTTTCCTGTGGAAGAAAAATTAGCCTCTAGTTCTAGTGTGTCAGTTTGGGCATCATCTAGTGTGGCAGACTTCCTTTCTCTCAGAGAGAACCCAAATTCTGAATCAAAAGCTGCTACAAATACCACTTTGGCAGTAGTCTGGTGAGGTTTCATCTCAGCTGGAAGGCTTGAGTATAATTTATTGAACCTCTTAACGAACTTCGGTACTCCCTCATTATGTATTTTCCTAAGTGCATTGAACTCTATGAGGCAGTAATCATGATCTTTCTTTTCCCCCCATTTTCTGAGAAAGGAGTTTTCCATCTCCTCCCAAGTAGCGATGGAGCGGTCTCCAAATTTTTTAAACCATTTTCTGGCTTCTCCATCAAGGGATTGGACAAAAAGTCTCAAGACTACGTCTAGATGTTCAACATTAAAGTTCTCTGCAAAAGAGCAAAAAACTTCAAGATGTTTCTAAGCTTCGATCTCATTTTCCCTGTTGAAACGAGGCAAGATTTTTAGATAATCTCGAGGCATATCATTTAAGACTTGGGGAAATTCCAGGGGGGCATATTTGTTCAACAAGAAACCTAGAACAGCCATCGGGGGTCGTGAAGGTGGTGGAAGCGATGTGTGTATGAAAATTGTTATGTATTGGAAAGAGGCTTGAGGTGCAAGTGGGAAATATGGATTGTTAATAGCAGACACTTTGGTGACTTATTTGACTTCTTCAGCTTTGGGAGTGGGATGAAGAAAGAAGCTGGTGGTATCTATGGATACAGCTTCGTCTTTCACTTGAATGTTTCCAAGGGAAGGATTATCTGAAAAGTAATCAGGGTTTCTTACAAATGAGTCAAGACCTTTATTTTGGGCTATTTGGGAGGAAGAGGATGGTGAGTCTTCCAAAGAAAATTTAGGGATATCTGTATGGAATGACTATCTTTCTCTTCAACCCCTCTTATGTTAAATATTTTCTAGGTCAGACATCGAGGGTGTCTTCGACTGAGATGTATCTGACCTCAGATGTGGCTTTCAGGAAGCCAGGACTACAAATAGATTTATCTTATAACTGAAAGTGGAGTCGCCAAGGTGAGGGATCTACAAATCTCAAATCTTCTTACTCACCTATTCTGAAGAGTGAATAAAGATTTTTTCGAGGCCCAGGGATTTATCTTTTCTCAACTTCGTATCCCCGGCAACGGTGCCAGAAAGATGTTGTCACTCCTAGAGACAGCCTTGAGTTGCAAAAGACCAGTGCCTAGGACATTTTAATTAGCAAGGAGCATGTAGTTCAAATTGTAAAGGTTGTCAAGAAAAGGGGCTCTCATGCTATCAAATCTGAGTAGATAAGTTTGGTGTAAGTGGAACCAAGACTTTCAATACTTAAAAACAACAAAGGTAATTCTATAACAACAGAATGTGAACTTTGATATAAAACATATCTGACGATTTTAAGATAGCTTGCTGCAAAAGGGGGCTGGATTATAAAGTGGTTCACAGAGGTAAATAATCATATGGTGGTAATTGTGTAAGAAAAGAGGAGGATACTAACAGTAACAGAAACAAGATCTAGAAATGAGTATAAACATGTACTGGGCTTATATAGTGATAAAAATCCATACATGAGAATAAATTTTAAAGATAAAGTTCCATTGCTACAAATATCAGGAGAACTATGGTAGAAGTGAATGATGAAACAACATATCTTTCCTGAGCCATATTTAAAGTGATAGACATGAAGAAATATGAGTATCAATCAATGATAAATTCACACCTGAACATGTAAGCACTCGCATTCCAGAACAAAAATATAAGAAATATGGAAATGAACGAGATGAACATTTATGCTACAAAACATAAGAGAGAGTTACAGACTATGAAGCATTCAGATCAAAATCCCTAGTAGAAACGAAAATCCTTATCACCGAAACCCAATGTGCTCTTCAACATTAATATCAAAATGTCAACAAAAATACATACAACTTTCTCTTTACTCAATTCTCTTGAAAATCTGGAACCTTTTCTTTGTCTCAGTTTACTTCTTCTATAGAATTCTCTAAGAACATACGCAGGAAAATATTTTGGGAAAATATCTTCCCCGCGTACTAGTGAGCTGTTATCAATCCTAATCAAAATAAAAAAATTCATGATGAGGTATAATGCTTCTCATCATTTACAATCAGGCTCATGGCCGTTTCAAAATAAAATATTAAAATTGTTCTAACAGAAAGTAAATGCGAGTGAAATAAGAATTTCACTTGGAACTTGAAAGTAGAAAGTAAAAACAAAGCTAAAGGCCTCGAGGGCCGAATCATGAGTTAACAATATTCACTGGTGAGAAGGGGTCGAAACAGTGGTTGAAGCAGGTGGTGGGACATTTGCGGAAGAGCTGGTTAACAGGCTGGCATAATTTGTGCACCTCTGCCAGGTGCCTACTGTAGGTTCGGGCATCGCTGTGAAGCCGTCTGCTCTGATGTAAGCTTTCGTAAGTTCATCATAGTTTCCATCGACAGGAATTTTATGTTTCACTTGGTGCAGGAGTGCAAACTCTTTACGGAGGACAACAACTATGGTCTAAGGTTTGAGACAAGTAGATTTCTCAGAGGGTATGTTGTTCTGATTCATTTCCTATTTTAGACAGGCCTCGTACACTGGTAATGGCTGTAGGACTACATTGGTGGGCTCCCAACATGACAGGAGTCCTGCAAGTGTTATTTCAGCCCAATCCACCTCAAACTGTTCTAAACTAGCCGCCATTTTTTCTAAGACATTCAAGGCCATACTACGATTAAACTCTTCTTCTATTACCTTTTGACACCCTGTGGCTTCGATGAACCTGCTCTTGATACCCTGCTTTACCATGTCCTCTGGTTTTAATTCTTTCAAGAAAGAGATATACCTTCTTGCACTTTGAACTCTGTTGGATGCATTGGTATTTCCTTCGTGAAGCTTCCTTCTGAGAAGGCGCACAACTGACTTCATTTCCTCGACAAAATTTATAAATGCTCAGTGATTTTTCACCTCTGTGATGATCTCAGCCCAGATCAATCGCCTGGCGTCTAGGAGGGTAATGTTTCCTTTCATGCGACTTGTGAGCTCACGGATGGTTTTTTCGTGCTGCACCTTTTCTTGTTTCCCCTCCTCGATTTCCTTCTGCATAGCATTAAGCTTCTTGGAGTTATCGGCAAGGAGTGCTTCGAGCTCACTGATCCTTTGACGCGCTGTTGAGACCTATTTTTCTGTTGTTTCAATTGTGGCTAGTGTAGAAGTTAACTACTCAGAAAGTGAGCTAGTCCCTTTTGGGGCAGGTGGAGTGCATACATGCGTGTCCTAGGTTATCTGCAATTCGTTCATCTTTCCTTGTAGAACAGCCATCTATTTCGAGATCTTTTCTTTTTCCTCCCTCTCCTTTATAAGAGAATCATCCAAGCTTGCCTTGTCTTTTTCTACCTGGACTAACTCAGTTGTTTGCAAATGATGAGAGCCTGGGATATTCACTTTGTGTTTCAAGGCTGCGACCTGCTTTTGTAGCTCCTCGATAAGATGACTCTGGGGGTCTGCTATGCCCTTTTATTTCCCCTTTATCACCTCCTGGAGACTGTGTAAATCGTTCGTGAGTGCATTGGAATTAGTCTTCTCCCTTCTAAGGTTCACCAGTACTTGGTTATGTTTACTCTGCAATTTTCTCAGAGTAACAGAGAGCTGTATCACTTCATCTTTGATCATGACACCAAATCACTAGCATAAATTGCATTTGTCAATTGTTGGGACCCGTGACATATCTATTTCTATCTCCAATGCCTTGTATCTGGTGGTACCAGCCTCTGGGTTCAAAATGGCTTCAGTCATAGCCATTAATAGCTGCTCCTTATCCGAATCTATTGTAGATGAAAACCTGGTTTGGTATTTGTCAACATACCCTTCAAGCTCGGACCAGCGTTTATCTCTAATTGCTATGTTTCTTATCCTACCCTCACTTTCTCCCCAAGAACTGCTAGCTACGATGGCTTGTGAAACTTCTGAGAAGTCAGAAGAGGCCATACTATCCCGTAGCACCTTGATTCCTGATTTACTCCTATTTGATTCCCCATAAGGTCTTTCATCCTGGAGCAATAGTTCGTCTCCTGTAACCTCTGCTTCACTGGTCCCTGTTCTTTGTTTCTTGAAAGGGGGAGAACCCTCTCTTGATGCGCCTGCCTCCTCTACCTATTTCTTGCCTACTTCCCTGGTTGAAGCGGTATTTTCTTTTTCTCCTGTCGCAGATGAATCAGTCTCCATCTGCAAAGCAAAGGCCAGTTTTCAAGATTAGCTCGCCACTCAATGAAAGGCCTTGTTTCATGAATATAAGGGGTTTATTTATTCTTCTTCCTCCCGTTAGAAATGATGCCCTTTGGATCGTAGGGCCAAGCTTTCCCTTGCTTCAAATCCATGCCTTTAAGCAGATCTTCCACCACAGGAAAGGCGTGCCTTGAATTAACAACGAAAGGGCCGATGGCTGTGGGGAGTTTGAGGATAAACCCCTTTTTCATAGGGAGGAAATGAAGTTGGTCAGGTTTTAAGGTCTGCCTGAGGTATTCCAAAGCGTAAATCCACAGGGCGGGAAAAATTGGCAATTGATAGGGAGAGACTCCGGCTCCATAAACCTTGATTTCGGTGTAATTATCAAAAAGGTACTAGTCCCCAGTGCTTTGAGCTTCACTGTACTATAACCATTTCCTCAGTTTAGGAAAAACCCTAGGTGGAGGAGAATCATGGATGATGGTGTAAGCTATAGGCATGAAATCATTTAGGAAACTTGAGTAGCCCACCCCATTTTCCTCTTTCCAGCATGGTCTTGACTGAGAGTTTATTCTGTAGACCTTATCTAAACCCAAACTCTCAAATTTATCAGCATGCTGGAAGAGGAAAATATAAAAGACCATAGAACAAAAACGAAAATGGCCTGTGTCTGAGAGCTCCTGGAACTGAGTTTGAATGGTGGAGGCTAGAAAACTAGGAATATCTAAAACGACCCCGAGCTAAGACATTAACCATAGAAAAGCTATGCAATGTTTTTAGGCTCACCCAAAACCTTCCACACCTAGGAGACCCACGATAAGAGTAAAGATAGGTTGGATGTCTTCCTTGAATAGGGTCAAAGGTAATGAATCTGCAATGGGGAGAGTGGTGAAATGGGAGTCGGTTATGGCGGAAATGAAATCACTCTGCTATCTCCATGGAAATTTTGAAAACTGATGAGATAGTGTTATTTCATTAAAACTAACATAGTTCGAACTGGTAGGAAAACAAAGGGATTTTCTGATGGTTTCAGGAGAAACAGTGAAGATTTTGTTCCCCTAAGCTGAGGGGAACATGCCACGATGTTCATTATAGGCATCCCGAAGCCAACAGATGAATTGGACCACTGGGTATACTGGGGGGTTATTTGATGATATAGACTAGAAAAAATGACACAGAACCTATCTTTGTTTTACACATGTTTTCTAAACATCTCAGGCTTGATGCTGCTAATGGGAAATGGGTATTGCGGGTCACAGATGTCGGCTTGCAATTCTGTGAACGGATCAGGCCCAGGGACAGCCCTGGACTCATAGGCTTGGGGAGTTTCAGGCTATGTCTTCTTGGCTATGACTTTACCCATGGACATCATAGAATTTGAAAAACAAAAGGAAACCAGATGGAATGAAAGGGATGGAATACCTACGAATTAGAAAAATGCTCGGGAAAGCGATGCAGGGGTACAGACAATGACTGGGATGACCTGGTACTGTGCGCTTTCTTTCGCTTATACAGTTATCATAAGCCAAGAGTATTTTACAACAGTAATTTATGGAAAATAGTTATACAAGCCTGAGGCATCTCAAGAAAAGAGGGCAGGTTAAAACGAGTAGGGTTGAAATCATAGGGACACTGACTGTGAGACACGCGGCATAAAGGTATTGGGTGTTAGACTCTGGTTAGGCGAATAGTGCGTGTCGGGTTAAATGCTAGTACTAGTCTCTATACCGGCCGTCCTAGTACTTACCTTACCGTTGGATCATGGTAACAACTGTACATTGGGACCCGACCCACTGGGGATGCAAGGAAATTTCCATAACAGCTCTAAAGCCCATGCCCTTTTCTCCGTAAAGCACTCACCTCATTTCCTTCTTTTTGACACATCATCAAGATTCTGAGGGGGGAAGACTTCGCCTTACCCCTCTCGTCTGTGACCCCTGTGGAATTGTGATTGAAAACTCATTTCCATGTATGTATAGAGTATACGCGGGCCCTGCCTTATGTTCGTTTCTTTTCGCCTTTGAAACCTTTGATATTTTGGTCAGAGCCTTAGACATATTTCCGCTTTATTTCAAAGTGTGCTTGTCCCTTTTTTATATATGGCTCAATTATTCGTATTTCCCCTTCACAAATTTTCAAACCTTAGCCATTTAAATGCATTCGGGTAATCTACCCTTATGATCTTTCTCAAAAAAAAATTAGGGGTGAACGATATAATCAACAACTTTCTTAGTGTTTCATTCCATAAAATCAACTTAAAGAGATCCTTTGACATAGATGATTTTCCCCATGGACCACTCTTGAACCTTGTTGTCCAATTAAATCCTATTATGACTCCATAGCCCAATGGATTAACACTGTTTCTTACCTCTCTTATCAGCGAAACATTCTTTCACTTACTTACACCTTCACCCTTCATACAGACTTCCTTTATCTTCATGTTATCCTGCCCAACCAAAAAAAACAACCTTGTTCTTCATAACTAGCCTAAAATCATACTTAAGCTTAAAGAAATATCTTTTGAGAGAACGTACATAGAGAGATCCCTCTCTGAATATAGGGTGGCTAGATCCTCAAATTCCAAAGTGGTTTTGATGTAGGCTCTGCAACATTTGTACTTTCCAATCTTGCAAACTACGAAGTCCTAACAGAGTGGCAACCAAACTGGGGAGATCTCTGAGAAAAATCCTTAAAACAAAACACTCAGTATTCATTCAAGCAAGATTAGCTTTCTTCAAGAACTCCCAACATATTGGTGATCATGATAGGACTTGTTTGAATCAGTGACAATCTAAGTAAACCTTAGAATTCTAACAAACCCTTATAAAACCTTGAAGAAATAAACTAGTGAACCACAGAGTAGACTTTATTTGTCTCATCACCATAGCTAAGTGTTTAAATAGATATAGGACACTCTCACAACCATAGGACTGTAAAAAACTCAGAAAACCCCAAAAAATTTCAGATTGGTATTCAGATAAATTACTGGTGGTGGACCATAAAACATTTTACCTTCTAAAGCTATAAATTTCCACCTGGCTACTCCACAATTCTGAATTGACCAAAGACTCCACTGGGAAACTGATCTGAAATTGTGAGAACAAAGTATTTCTCATACAGAGATTGACAGTAAGGGGCTTTTACTGGTTATTTCACCTTTACTAGAAAGGATGAAACCAGAAGCTTCTGGCCCACAAATTGGCTCTACCTAAAGAAATAAAATGTAAACAATAAAATAGATCCGATCAATGAAAGTATTTTTTTATGTGCAAAGTATTCATTAATCCAAATTTTATGTGTGAATAAGCAAGTTCAAGTATTCTGCAAATGAAGTAATGTGGTTTGAAGATGAACTAATGAGTTTTGTTCACTGTATAAGCCTGATTGGGAAAAGTGTACTTATGAAAAGCTACCCTTTAATGTAGTAGAATCTGAAATAATACAGCAAAAATACACAGCATGACAATAAGAATTTGTTTAGGAAATTCACCCCTCTCTTGGGCTACCTCTACTAGGTCCAAAAGCCTCTAATTAGGCTTTTCCTTTTTTCATTAATGCTCAAAATATGAATTACACTGTGTAGAAAGCCTCAAAAGGAAAAATAAGCTACAAATTTAGAAACAAATGGCTGAAATTAGTATAAATTGACTATTCATTCACCTCCATTGGATGAATATAGTCCAAAACAGTTGATCTTTCATTAGGCCCTAGTGGCTCCACAACCAAAATCGCTGGTAAAATCACTGATAGAGTGCCCTGATGGCTCTGTAAACACTCTCAACAGCTCCAGAATGATTCAATACCCCAAAATCAAAAAAAAATCGTCCCAAAAGGACTTCCCTAGCCAAAGTTATGGCTAACTGAAGTTTGCCTAGATTCACTCCAGCTAAGTCTGGCTAACTGCCAGATAGCCTGACAAAAATGGAGTTCGGCGCTAAATTTAGGTTACCGCCAGTCGTGGGGGCTAAAAAATTGGGCCACGTGACCGTAACCTCTATAGTATGTTGAATAAACTTTAGTTTATCTCAGCATAAGATAAGGTTTATAACAATATGTATTAATATATTCGGCTCCAAGCGCTGGGCCCGCGTGACCAAGACCCCACCACCTGCGTGCCTAAACAAAATTTGAATTTTAAATTCTAATTCATGCCAATGGATAAAAAAAACCACCACCGTAGCCTGTTGGTCAGGCCTATGCGTTGTGTCCGCCCGGACTCGGGGTCTAAACACACCGCGACCAAACAAAAATTTTATAACGCCATTCCATTTGCCTTGGGGACACATGGCGGCCTCCGAGCTAGCCACGTGGTGCCCTTTCATTGGCTGCACTTAGAATATTCCAAGAATATTTTGTGGAATATTCTTTTTTTAATAAAAATATTTTTTATAAAGTCAAATTTTGGCCTTCCTTTTACTGAAATTGGAAAAATTCAAAGCTGAATATCATCTTCATACAGTGTCGATTTTCAGTGCTGTTCATGTCTACAGGATCATTTTTACGAGATCTTTCCAGTTGATCTAGTTTGAACCCATTCTGAGCAACTTCATTTTTTAGCATTTTTCTACAAGAGACTTGATCTCCTAATCACACCTCCCAAATGGAAATCTTTTGGACCCCAAAAGCTCTCTGATTACTAAAATTGATGATGTGGAGACTAATTCTCCACTCTTCCACCCTTGAATAACTAAAATCTACCCAATTTCATCAAATGGAGCTTTTGCGAAAATGATAATCTGTCTCTGGAATCAACTGATCGACCATTACTAAGATTGACGGAGTCATGATGCAAATGATTAAAATTTGCAGAACAACAATTGTAATCTACAAAAAACAAACTTTTTCTACACTGATCAAACTTCCAGAAAGACTTAAAATAACTGTCACCTTGCAAACTATTCCCATGGTGAATTCTACCATTCTGAAACCAAATTTTTCCCATGCTGAATTGTGTGTCCTCCTTGCTTCAACTGCTTAGCTTTGACACTTCATTCTCTGCACTAGCTGACCCAAAAGGTAATTTGTGCAACATAACATCATCTTTCTTCAAACATAAACTATTATCAAACTGAGACAAATCATTAGCAACATCATAAAAATGCGAATGCTCAAAATCTAGTCGTTTCAACATTAACAAAGTTAGACTTTGACTTGCATTAACCAGTATTCTCAATTGAATTGCATGGAGTAAAGAAGATTACAACTTCTTTTTTTGAGCTCTCACAATGTACTCTTTACCATCTTTGAACAATTGATACTTGTTTTCATGGCGATGAAAGATAGCCTTCCTATCAAATAAGTAAGGACTTCCCAAAACAATTCCTGAGATATCAAGCGACACCACATCAAGTTCCACTGTGTCAATAAAATGTGCTGTTATTTCAAAGCGCAATATGCACTTCCTTGACACTTGTAAATTGGCATCCTTACATATCCATCCAAGTGGATAAGGCTTTGGATGTGGAATGGTCTCAAGTTTAAGCTGTTTGACCAAGTCTTCAGATATGAGATTTGTGACCCACTGTCAAATAGTGTGTCAATTTTGGTATGTTTTGAAATTACCCTCACATGGAAGAGCTCTATTCTCCTCTTTTCTTCATGAGTATCTTTGTGAAAATTCAAAGAGCTAGAACTAGGAATTGTGTCTTGCACCACTTCTTTCCCCTTAATGTTCTTTAAAACCATGGCTATGCTTTTTGTCTCATCTCCTGAGTTTGACCCTAAGTCTTGCTCAACTGTTGCAATAGTTTTCTCCTTTTCTTTGGTCTTGTTTTTGTTCTTGTATTTTTCTAGTTTCAATTCAGGATGAAGCTTCCAACAATGATCTTCATCATGACTTGTCTTTGAACAGTTCTTGCAAAAGAACTTTCCTTTTTCTTTTCTTGAATTTGCAACTCTCTTCTTTCCTTTGTTTTTGAAATTACTATCCTCATCAAAAGTATTCTTTCCTCTAGCTTCTAAATGTGTAGCCTGGACACAGACTTCATTTAAGCTGGTAGGATTGAACATTAGAATAGTATGTTGCAGATAATTGTGCAAACCTCCTATGTATTTCAACAAGGTTTCTTAACTTTGTAAGTCTACCCAAAGTAAGAGTGCTCTCCTTCTAAACTCTTGGGTATAATCTTGCACATTTTGACCCTTAAGTTGCCTAAAATTTTTCCAATTCATGATTTCTTTCTGAATATGAGCAAGATGATAAAAATTTTTCTTAATAGCAATAATAAACTCATTCCAAGTTAGAGTTATCTTACCATGATTTTTGATTTCCTCCTTGGTCTTGGCCTCCCACCAAACCAAAGCTGCTCCATCCATTCTCAAAGAGGCTAATTGGATTTTTGTGTCATCATCATGCAAATTCTGAATTCTTAGATAGACTTCCAGCTGTCTAATCCAGTTATCCAATTTTTCTGCATTCACGTCACCATTAAACATCGGCAACTCAAACTTCACATCAAGCTTTAACAAAGGATTTTTAAGAGATGTATTTGTTTTGTGTGACTGATTTTCAGAAGTTGAAGAGGATGATGTGGAGGATGAGGATGACGATGGAGATGGTGGATCACCATTTCCTCCATTCCCTTTCTTAGACTCATCTTTGTATTTCTTCCCTCCTGAAGAATATCCTTCTTCTCTTTGGTTTCTAGACCCTTCTCCAGCAATCCTATCATTTCTCTCCTAGTATAGGATCCTAACCATCTCAGTCAAGTCCAAGAAAGCTTTTCTAAAGACTCTTTCTTCTTCCTTGGGATCCATTTCCTCATGTACTTCTCCTTCTCTGGAAGACATGTTTGTGGCTGATTCTAAGGGTATTGAGGATGAAATGGAAGGTGGCTGTAATGGCACTCTAGCCCTCCTTGGCTGAGGATTAACTTGTTCTCTAACCAATTGACCTTCCCCTCTTTTCAATTTCAGCCTAGTAAGCATCAAATTTTGTAGAATAACACAATATTCTTGCACAAATTTCACAAAATCTTAAGCAAAACCTAGAGCTCTGATACCAACCTGATCTAAAATTGTGAGAACAAAGTATTTCTCATACAGAGATTGAAAGTAAGGGGCTTTTACTGGTTATTTCACCTTTACTAGAAAGGATGAAACCAGAAGCTTCTGGCCCACAAACTGGCTCTACCTAAAGAAATAAAATGTAAACACTAAAATAGATCCGATCAATGAAAGTATTTGTTTATGTGCAAAGTATTCATTAATCCAAATTTTATGTGTGAATAAGCAAGTTCAAGTATTCTGCAAATGAAGTAATGTGGTTTGAAGATGAACTAATGAGTTTTGTTCACTGTATAAACCTGATTGGGAAAAGTGTACTTATGAAAATTTACTGTTTAATGTAGCAGAATCTGAAATAATACAGCAAAAATACACAGCATGACAGTAAGCATTTGTTTAAGCAGTTCACCCCTCTCTTGGGCTACCTCTGCTAGGTCCAAAAGCCTCTAATTAGGCTTTTCCCTTTTTCATTAATGCTTAAAATATGAATTACACTATATAGAAAGCCTCAAAAGGAAAAATAAGTTGCAAATTCAGAAACAGAAGGCTGAAATCAGTATAAATCGACTATTCCTTTACCTCCATTGGATGAATATAGTCCAAAACAACAGATCTTTCATTAGGCCTTGGTGGCTCCACAACCAAAATCGCTGGTAAAATCACTGATAGAGTGCCCTAATGGCTCTACAAACACTCCCAACAGCTCCAAAATTCTTCAATACCCCAAAATCAAAAAACAATTCGTCCCAAAAGGACTTCCCTAGCCAAAGTTATGGCTAACTGAAGTTTGTCTAGATTCACTCTAGCTAAGTCTGGCTAACTGCCAGATAGCCCGAGAAAAATGGGGTTCGGCGTTAAATTTAGGGAACCGCCAGTCATGAGGGATAAAAAACTAGGCCATGTGTCCATAACCTCCGAAGTATGTTGAATAAACTTTAGTTTATCTCAGCATAAGATAAGGTTTATAACAATATGTATTAATATATTCCGCTCCAAGCGCTGGGCCTGCGTGACCAAGACCCCGCCACCTGTGCACCCAAAAAAAATTTGAATTTTAAATTCTAATTCACACCAATGGATAACATGAACCACCACTGTAGCATGTTGGTTGGGCCTATGCATTGTGTCTGCCTCGACCCGGGGTCGAACCACACCGCGACCAAACAAAAATTTTATAACGCCATTCCATTTGACCTTGGGGCCACGTGGCGGCCTCCGGTCTGTCCACGTGGCGCCCTTTGATTGGCTACACTCAAAATATTCCATAGAATATTCTATGGAATATTCCACAGAATATTCCCAGAATATTCTGTGGAATATTCTTTTTTTAATAAAAATATTTTTTATAAAGTCAAATTTTGGCCTTCCTTTTACTGAAATTGGCAAACTTCAAAGTTGGATATCTTCTTCATACGGTGTCGGTTTTCATTGCCATTCACGTCTACAGGATCATTTTTCCGAGCTCTTTCCAGTCGATCTGGTTCGAACCAATTCTGAGCAACTTCATTTTTGAGCATTTTTCTATAAGAGACTTGATCTCCTAATCAGAAACCCATTCTATCATAACATCATACAAACTCAGTCAAGGAAACTCTGAGGATTAAGTTTTCTTTCTAAAGATCATTTATCCTATTAAATATTGTCATACTTGGTTGAACTCTTTTTATCATTGGGTCTGAAAACACCACATAGTGGCTTCTAAAAGAATTCATACTAGAGCCTATCCTGACCCAAATCCTCCTGAGACAGGTGATAATCCAGAAAGTATCCTTAGGAAGTCTCCTAAGCCTAAAACTTCAACTGTTGTCGAAATATTCCATAGAGCTAATTATGTTCCCAAAACTCTCTTAGCTCTCCAAAATACACAAGTTGACTTAATAAACCCATTCAGAACTAGGTCACTTGATGATATAGATCAGATAGACTTTGAGTCTCCACACTCACCCTTTCATAGTGGTGAACATCCTGGTAGTAGAGAAACCACTCCACCTGACCTTCATTTCATTCACAATTTTGGTTTCTCTCATCCTAGATCTGCTCAACAGTTTCTTGCTGGTACATCCACTACTGTCATCCATACTCCCACTGTTCAAACTACTCCATTCCATCAACCCCCTCCTATCTTACATCCTCCACCTGTAAACCCCCCATTTTATCCACAACCTCCTATCATGGCAACATGTTATGCTCCCCTAGTCCTTCCTTTACCTTTAGTCAATCTACCATAGGACTATCAGTCCAAGATTCCATTATATGATGCTAGTGGTGCTACTATTTCTTCACTACATGTGGACAAGATGAATGACTATTTTGATAGAAATGAGATAGATGATGAAATTTTCAAACTCAGATTGTTCACTCAAATTTTAGGGGGAGAAGCAAGAAAATGGTTCAAAAGCTTAACCCCTAATAGTATTATTGACCTCCAAGCTCTGCAGCAGTCATTTCTAAATAAATGGGAAGTCAGAAAAAACCCTCTCCAAATACTTTCAGATTACAACCTCAAAAGAAACACTAAGGAAAGTGTTCAAAATTATTGCACTAGATTCAATATTGTTTATAATGCACTACCCCTAGATTTCAAACCTCCACAAGGCTCAACTTTAGCCAAATTTCCTAAAGGATTTGATCCTGAAATGGCATATCAACTAAGAGAAAAAGATCCCTTGATTTTGGAAGACATGTAGAAGGGAGCTCTTGCTGTGGAAGTTAATCTGATTGAGAAAAGAGCTAGGATGAGGAATGAAAAGAAAGTATCATTTAGGGAGGAAACTGCACCTTCCACATCTAGTTCAAAAATGGAGAGAATGATGGAGAAAATGATGAAGAAAATGAGCATACTTGAGAGAGCACAATCTAGGGAAAATCAATCAGTTCCCCAAAACAGAAAGCAGTCTCAAAATAAAAATCAGAAGTTTAGGAGAAATCAACCTCAAAATGGACAAAGAGAGGATGATCAGCAGATCAGACCCCCTTTTCAAGAAAATTATGTGAATGAGGATGAAGAAACCAATGGAAAAACAGAGGATGACAACATAAACATGCTAGAAATAAGCAATGAGGATTATATTTTCCTCCATGAAAGAAAACAAGGTATATATACACCTTATGATGACAGAAGAACATAAACTGATTATTATGAACAAGACTCTGAAAATTTCATCGTAGGATCACCTAAACAATATGACCTAAGAAGTAAAAAGAATCAAGAGACTCCCAGGAACAAAACCTCTGACAAATCTGCCAAAAACAGCCCTGAAAATGTTTCTAAAAAGACTACAGAAATTCATAAAATAGTGGCTGTAAATTCTGATCGAAACAAAGGGAAAAACACCCAAGCCAATGAAAAATAGAGTGTTAACCACAATAGCACTATCATCTCAGCTAATGCTCCTGAAAAAACCATTTTAACTGCCGTAAATACTAAAAATCAGCAAGCTGATTTTGTTGAACAAGGAGTGACTAACAAGGCTGAATCAAACATTTTAAAAAATCAGATTCCTTTTAGCCTAGAGAATGAAATTTCCAAAATCAAAATCTCTGTCCCACTTACTGAGTTAGTCACTCAAAATGTATATAGAGGTCAAATTTTGAAAGCTTTAAACATATAAGATGTTCATGACATAGTTAACTTAAATGATAATACCTCAGAGCTCATTTTTTGACCAAAAAATGAAGGAAAATTTCAAGGAACTACCCCTCCATTTTACATCAATTTGAACATCCATGATAATATTTTACATAATCTCATGCTTGATTCTGGAGCATCACACAACCTCATGCCCAAGGTAATAATGGAAAGATTAGGCTTAGAGGTAACTATACCCCACAAAGATTTATATTCCTTTGATTCAAGTAGGGTAAGATGCCTAGGCCTAATAAAGGATCTGTGTGTTAACTTAGCCCAAATACCAGCCAAGAGCTTAGTGATGGACATTGTAGTGGCTAATATACCCCCCAAATATGGCATGCTTCTTTCAAGGTCATGGGGTGCTAAGTTACAAGGTACTATGTAGATGGATATGACTTATGCCACCATCCCTGTCTTCAGTCAACCTAGAAGACTCTATAGGGAAACACATATGAAATACATGGTGAGTAACCAAGAAAGACTGGAGAATTCTCCTCTCTATTTGTTTGGGCTTCAAAATGTCATACAAATATCACTCATTACCATACATTTTTCACCTATGCTTCCATTATATCACTCATTATTCACCACCATGTCACTTCATTTTCCCTGTTGTTCACCATTAACGGGTCTCATTTATATCTTCCAAATATTATTTATTTTTAAGCATTTTTAAGAGAAATTCTTGATTAAATATTATAAAATAATATATTTTACTTCATAGATGGAAAGTGGATTGTTATTGTGACATGTGTAGGTGCCAAGGAAGCTTCCAAGACACCTTTATGTGGCCTTCAATGATCAAATTCGAATTTGATAAGATAAACCTCATGGAGAAGAGCATGATCTCATGGAGAAGATCAAGGGCAAAAGTGGGTTATGTGTCTAGATGGTTGAGAGATGTATGGAACTAAAGAGAGATTAGTGGATCATCATTATGAGTTTGTTACTCATCCCATTGTATAAATAGGAGTACAATCTCCTCCATTTGTAAGTTTTGTAATCTTAGAATTTTGGAGTATGTAATCTTAGAAGCTTAGATTTGTAACCTTATAGTTGGTTTGTAATGGAGATTTTGAAATAAAGAATCATACTTCGATTTTTCTTCTACATCTGAGTCTCCTTTGAAGTTAATAAATTGAAGGATTCTAGGGATAAAACCTATCCTTTAGGGATGTTGAGAGATTTAGGGGTTTGTTGAGGATTTTAAGGGATTGAGCATTTAATGTAATGATTTTTTAAAAATTGTATAAATAGGAGGGCTTTTTGTGAGAAAAAGACATTGAGAATAGTGAGAGGAGTAGAGAGCTGGTTGGGAACAACCAAGGCGTGAGCCTTTGGTAAATTGTAAGGGCCATCAATCTGGAATATCAGGCCAAACAAAGTGTGTAAGTAATCTGGTTTTGATTTCAGACTATATATATATACATTTTGGTGATTAGTTGTGGAAGTTATAGTTATTTCTGGTTAACTGTATATATGTGATTGAAGTATTGATTGTTGGGAAGGTTGACCAAAGGAAACCTGTAGTAAAAATAAGATCGATTTATGGGTCCAAGCTAAAAGGATTGTTATTAATATAACAATGGTTATCTGTGCATGAGTTATGATTGGTTGTGTCATATCGATCTGTAGAAAATGAAAAGGAAAGGGTGCCAACATTTTAATATATTTTAAGTCTGCAGTTTTGGAGTGCAGTCCTGCACGAAAAATTCTATTATGACAGGGTTGTGTGAATCATTGTATAAAAATCTGTTTCTCTTGAATTTGGTGGCTTCAATATAAATTTATGCGGGGAATTACTGTGTCAGGTCAGAAATTATTCGATTCTATAAACCCAAAATCATTGAGTTGAATGTTAAATGTGTTATTATCATATGAAAACGTTTCAATGATGAAGTTCGATGAGGAAACGCTAAGTGGCATCGATTTGATGAAATGCTGTTATTTGAATGCATATAGCTCCGGTATAAAAGTTTCAAGACAAAAACTAAATGAATTTCGATTGTTGAATACGTTAATCTGAATCGATTTTGTTTGCTGGAATCGAATCAAAGTCTATTATACCAATTGATGAAATTGCAGCGATATAAATCTTCAACGTAGAGAGAGTTGAAGCAATTCATGTTTGCTGGAATGTTAATTAACGCAGAAGCATAATTCATCTGCTTTCGGAAGGATGTTTTGAATCAATGCAAAGGTGAATTCAGTTTGAAGGAGTTACTTTACAAGCGTGGCTTTAATGTTAAGTAACAGTGCTGGAAAAGGTATGAACCAGCATTCTGTTAAAAGTCAATTGAATGTTTTAAATGAAGGGTGCAGGTATTATTACAGCTATTGATCGTTGGTAATTTAATCTGCGTAAATCTCTGTTTATGAAGCAATTAAATTGAAGGTCGATTTATAAAATTGAAATTCGGTTAAGACATTTTTGATGGAGGCAATTGATTCTGTTTAAATCGACTCAGAAGTTTATTGAGCACAGCTCCAATGCATCCAGAAGTTGTGGGTTTATTGTAGAAACTTTGAGCATTTTCAGAGTTTTTGGTGCAGTTGTTTTTTTTATATGCAGGTTCTACTTTCTAGCAGAAAATCTGCATCAAAGTGGTATCAGAGCCGGAGAGCTGCCTGGTTGAATTTGCAATTATATATGTTGTTGTTAAGTTCGGCTTCCTGAATGTTTGAATCTTGTGAAATAGCATACGGGAGAAAATCGATTTTAAGCTAATATCGATTAATGTTAGAGTTAAATTGAAGTTCAGTTCAAATGGGTATTTTCATATCTGTTTGGAAGAAATCGATTTCACTGTTTGCTAAGTGCCTTGATTAAATTGCAGATTATAATATATAGAATATATACAGAGTTGAACAGCTGTATCCTCAATGTGAAATCGAGCCAGCATGCTAGGGAGACACTCTGCAACGCACAAGGAAGCTAGACCTGTCAAAGGGTGCTGGACACAGGTTCTGGACAAAGCGTAGGATGAAATTTCTTATATAAGAGGCACAGAATTCGTTTTGAATGAGACAGCGAATCGATCAGAGGTAGAGGAATTTTACTGAAATCTTAAATTTGATCTGCAAGTTAATTGAAGACGCTGGGAACGAAACACCACGTCAAAGAGACTGATCGGTTCAAGGCGTTCAAATTAGAATGTGGAAGCGTTGGATGGATCGATGGGAATCGATTGATTTAAAATTGTTAGAATGGGGATATCCATGAACGATATCCGCTGAAATGACGTTGCTATTCAAATGCAGTGGAATGATGCTGATTTCAAGACAAATGAAGTCGATTTCAATTCTTAAGAGGGGTGCTAAGGGAGGTGATGAAATTCTGGAACAGTTGAAAACGCAAAGTCTGAAACGCCAGAGCTGAAAGTGAATGTTTGGTTGTATTCGATGGAATGCAGAGCGATTAAATAAATGCAGACGTTGAAGTAGTGAAGAACTCAAGGGCGACATTTATGTGGAAGCTGGAAACAATGAATCAATTGATTATGGAAGCGCGCAGGTAGAAGAGTTAGATCTTCATTGAATATAGACATTCAAGATTGAAGCAGAGTTCGAGCATAGCACTGACATGGAGCAAAGCCGGTTTGATGATGGAGAAGGTAAGTTAATTGCCAGGGTTGAGTTTTAATATCTGGTTTGACTTGTTGATGGTTGCCAAAATCGAATGTGTATTAACATTCAGTCCAGTCAACATAGGGTGCTGATGAAAATCGATTATGAATAGAAGGAAATTGCATATTGAATAAGCCATGAAGGTTGATAGATGTAGAATACCTAAATCCATATGCGCTGGTGTGGATTAGTAATTGTCAGTCTTGGTTAAAGTTTAAAAGGGGCGTTTATATATTGGGTTGACAACTTGAAGTTTCTACCAAGTTAAATTTTTACATAAAATAGATGTTCCGTGAACATTTAATTAAAGACCATACATGATTTGGGTTGCCATATGGTGAAATGAGAGTGGCCATCGTAATTAGTTGAAGGGAAAACTTTACACAAATGAATATTAATGAAGAGTCGAATAGATGAGGATTGTGAGCATGTTTTGGTTTCCAAATGCTATTTGAGGCGTGGGTTTAATGCATGGGTTTGTGGTTCTTGAACCATATGTTAAAAAAAGAGCTTCCGCAATGATGGTGTATGAAATTGCCCGGAATTGAATTTTTATTTGGGAAAAAGTTTTGAGATGCATTTTGTATATGCTAAGGTGTTGTTTGCAGCAATTTGTAGCAAGAGATTGCCAGGGATTGGTTCCGGAGATAGAGAACCAATTGCTTGCCAAAAGACTGAGTGAGGAGAGCTTGGTGAGGTAAGTGGCGGCAGGACAGGACTTGCTGCTGAAGAGGCTGAGGAACTCATAGAAATGGAAAGGATGATGACTAGTGACAGTCATAACAGAGGTTCTGAAATAAACCACAGCAGAGGACAAAAGAAGAAGGATGGCAAGGCAATTGGCACACAGAGACAGTTAAGCAAAGAGGAATATGAGAGGGAGAAGGCTGAAATAGCAGTTCAGCTTGAGGTGTTAATGGAGATGTTGCAGAGAAATGAGGAAGACCAGAAGCATGGTTATGTCATGAGAAAGAAGTTGAGATGGCAGAGGCTACAAGAGAAGTGGAATCATCAGGTAAATATGCAGTTGATAAAGGAACTAAGGGAACTTGAACAGGTTATTGATGCCAGACAGAAGAGAGAGAAGCTTGAAACAGTTGAGCTACAACAGAAGAGAGAGAAGCTTGAAACAGTTGAGCTACAGCAAAATGAAGATGCTGAAGAAAATGTTGAAGTTTCGATATGTTATCCAGAGAGTGGACCATTACTTTTTGAAAGTGATGAAGAGCTAGAGGAGTTGAATCATATGAATGATTCGAAGCAGCCGGAAGACTTGATGACTGAAGCATCAAACAAGACCGTAAGGTCTTGTGATTTTAAAACTAACGATTTGTGTGTGATTGCAGGTTTGGAAGAAAAAGAAGAACATCTACTGAAGGATGTTAAGGGAGATTTAGCGGAAGAAAGACCATATGAGGAAATGGAAGATCGTGTAAAGTTTTCGAAGTCACCTCCAAGTAAAATCATTGAGTTATATCGAGAATTAGACTTTCAAAGGAAGAAATTGGAAGAACAGAGGATGAATGTCCAGGACAGATTGCTGAAGAAGGATGACAAAGCGGTTGTCATAAATAATAATCAAAGAGAAATTGCAGATGGCGAGCAAAGGAATGTTGCAGAGGGATAGGAAGTTTGGGAGGCCGCAACATTCATAGTGACAGCTAGAGCAACATGTGAGGCAACATTATTAGTAGCAGCAGCAGAAAAGGAGCAATCAAGAGAAGGAAGCAATCAGCAGACAGAAGACATACTTGACAGAGAAATTGAGTTGATAAGAAAGTTAATGATAAAAACATCCCAGAGAAAGATAGCCGAAAGAAAGAAAAGGAGCGACAACAAGAGAATGACAGTGAAATATTGCAAGAGCAGAGCAGGTGGAGCGCTACAACACAAAATATGGAAACCTGGAAGACAACAGCAGATGACAACAGCAGTGAAGCAATCGACAAGCACGAAAGGATTACAAAATAAAATTTGGGATCCAGGAGGAGATATCCAGACTTATGACCAGGTGGTCATGAATTTTCTTACATGGGGAGTCTGATGCAGGAGCATCAAGACCTTTTTTCTCCATTTGTAAATATGGGGTGTGATAATATTAATTTATAAATATGGGGTGTGATGATTTTTAATATTTTATTAATTAATTTGAATTAAATAGGAGAAGGTGAGGATTTATGTAAATATCTTTTTATTAATAAAAGGATATGAGGAAATTTAATAAATTGAAGGATTCTAGGGATAAAAACCTATCCTTTAGGGATGTTGAGAGATTTAGGGGTTTGTTGAGGATTTTAAGGGATTGAGCATTTAATGTAATTATTTTTTAAAAATTGTATAAATAGGAGGGCTTTTTGTGAGAAAAAGACATTGAGAATAGTGAGAGGAGTAGAGAGCTGGTTGATAACAACCAAGGCGTGAGCCTTTCGTAAATTGTAAGGGCCATCAATCTGGAATATCAGGCCAAACAAAGTGTGTAAGTAATCTGGTTTTGATTTCAGACTATATATATATACATTTGGTGATTAGTTGTGAAAGTTATAGTTATTTCTGGTTAACTGTATATATGTGATTGAAGTATCGATTGTTGGGAAGGTTGACCAAAGGTAACCTGTAGTAAAAATAAGATCGATTTATGTGTCCAAGCTAAAAGGATTGTTATTAATATAACAATGGTTATCTGTGCATGAGTTATGATTGGTTGTGTCATATCGATCTGTATTTGATTAATAGAAAATGAAAAGGAAAGGGCGCCAGCATTCTGCAGTTTTGGAGTGCAGTCCTGCACGCAAAATTCTATTATGACAGGGTTGTGTGAATCATTGTATAAAACTCTGTTTCTCTTGAATTCGGTTGCTTCAATATAAATTTATGCGGGGATTACTGTGTGAGGTCAGAAATTATTCGATTCTATAAACCCAGAATCATTGAGTTGAATGTTAAATGTGTTATTATCATATGCAAACGTTTCAATGATGAAGTTCGATGAGGAAACGCTAAGTGGCATCGATTTGATGAAATGCTGTTATTTGAATGCATATAGCTCCGGTATAAAAGTTTCAAGACAAAAACTAAATGAATTTCGATTGTTGAATACGTTAATCTGAATCGATTTTGTTTGCTGGAATCGAATCAAAGTCTATTATACCAATTGATGAAATTGCAGCGATATAAATCTTCAACGTAGAGAGAGTTGAAGCAATTCATGTTTGCTGGAATGTTAATTAACGCAGAAGCATAATTCATCTGCTTTCGGAAGGATGTTTTGAATCAATGCAAAGGTGAATTCAGTTTGAAGGAGTTACTTTACAAGCGTGGCTTTAATGTTAAGTAACAACGCTGGAAAAGGTATGAACCAGCATTCTGTTGAAAGTCGATTGAATGTTTTAAATGAAGGGTGCAGGTATTATTACAGCTATTGATCGTTGGTAATTTAATCTGCGTAAATCTCTGTTTATGAAGCAATTAAATTGAAGGTCGATTTATAAAATTGAAATCCGGTTAAGACATTTTTGATGGAGGCAATTGATTCTGTTTAAATCGACTCAGAAGTTTATTGAACACAGCTCCAATGCATCCAGAAGTTGTGGGTTTATTGTAGAAACTTTGAGCATAGTTCAGAGTTTATGGTGCAGTTGTGTTTTTTATATGCAGGTTCTGCTTTCTAGCAGACACTCTGCATCACTACCATGAAAGCATAGTCAAAAGATAAATTGTTTTATGCATGGTATATGCTAGAAGGGGAATGTATCTCACCATTTAATTAATAAAAAAACATGTCGAACTATCATGACTAGATGCCTTGATGTATGCATTAAAAATTGATCTAGCTATGATGTAGTTAGGTGAGGATGTTTTGTTACTCATTTTCATTGGTGGTAAGAATTATAAAACTTTTAGCTAAATGCAGGGATGGTCCTAATGTTTCTGGAAACCATGTATGTCATTTCTCCCATAAACTAAAGCATTTGCAATAAATGTATTTAATATTTTATTTAATTTTTTTCCCAGTGATTAGAAAGTCCACTAAACATGGTTGAAAAATGGACATTCTGCATAGATATTTCTTGTTAACCCAATCCTGGGAAAGAAATGATTACATATGTGCTATGAAATATTGCGACGAACAAAGTATTCAAAATGAAAATGAATATACTTGGAAGAAAAAAACAATGAAGCATATTATATTTCATTGATAGAAGGATTATGAACAACTAGGGAGTATGGATCCAATGGAATTGTAGTTTTCACCAATTCTAAACCTTGTGTGCAACCAGATGAAAGGCATGTACCAAGTTAAGAAGGAGAGGATAAAAAAACTACATGGAAAAACAAAAAATATTGTTAGAAAATTTCAATCATTTAGTATAAGACATTGTGAAAATGTTAATAGGATGTCTAGTGATCTATTGTATGGGGCAATTCCAATTCAAGATTTGTGTGTCAAAGATGAATTAGTGTTAAAAAGATGCCCTCCATCAAAATTTATTGATGGACATTGTAAGATATCTTTGATATGTTTGTATATTTTAGTTATAAATGTGTCTTTTTTAATGACCATGTGTTTTTTTCAATTATATACCAAGTGTGCCCCCACTATGTAAGCAAACTTGGTGAACTTCATGTTTTAGAAAATTTTGTATCTAATTTAAAAAATGTGCATGAATTCAACAAATTTGTCTTTAAATAGTCAAGTGAGTTTTACACATCAATTTGTGCTTCAAGTTCTGTGTTTTACATTTGTGTTCAAGTTGTGGTTCAACATTTGTGTAAATTACATCAATTTTTTGAATTCTTTTGAAATATTTTTAAATAGTAATTTTAAAAAGAATTGTATTTATGCATGAGGTATCTTTTTAAACATCATGTATCTATGTATCTGTAGATATCCATATATATCATGGATGATAATTTTCCACATGATTCTTCGAGGCGAACATCAATAAAGTCTCATGAATTTACCAGAGGGGGAGAGGATCATGGATTGGGGGATGTCCATCATGATCGTGATATTTATTTTAAATGTGAAACTTTTTAAATTATATTTGAATATAATATTATGCACGCACATGTGTATACATATGGAATTGATTATTTATCAATTTAGTGGGTTAAATTAGTTTTTAATAAATTTCATTTTTTTAGGAGTTGGGATGGAAAGAGTATCTACTCAGTCTATGGAGGGCCCTAGTTCACGCCATCGTGGTATGTTGTGTGTGTGTGTGTGTGTATACTTTTAAATGATAAATAGGTAGAATCATGCGTATGTTCATGTACATATATATTTGAACTGATTAAGAATTCTATTTTTTTAATGAAGCTTCGCTCTCGTCGCGTAAGGGTGGTGGTACACATTCCCCCTATGGCCAATCAATGGGTGGCCAGGCTGGTGCTCATCCATATTCATTGCATGAGGGTGGTGGTACACATTCCCCTGGTGGCCAATCAATGGGTGTTCATTCTAGTTCTCAACCATCTCCGGGTGGGCATGATGGTGCTCAGCCATCTCGAGGTGGCCATCAATATCAATCTTATTATCATGATCATCATTTTATTAAATCAAAATATAATTTTTTTTTATGTTAAAATTTTTTTTTACATTTTTTCACATGTTTTTTATTTATAAATAATTTTATATATTGATTCAGAGGGTGAAAATGGTGCTCAAAAAAGACGTAGGTCAAATCGCGAAATTCAAGAAGAATGTTGTACACCAAATACAACTTACCCATCTAAAATTCATGATTATTTACCTTTGGAAAAAAGCATCCAACAATCCACATTACAAAAGTGCGAAAGTCTTCATTCAAAATTGAGGAAATATATTAGGAGTTTGGATCTCCCTACAGAGAGTCGGGAAAGCTTAGAAGTAGTTATGCACTCTCTAAGCACACTTGTAGATGTTTACAAGAATATTGGGCCAACCACATATAGCTTTGTAGAAATTATGAGGAAAATAAAGGAAGCAGTAATAGCTCCCAATACATGGGTCGATGTTAAAAACAGGGTTACAAAAGAAATGGAAAAATCTATGTTTAATTTCAAAAAGGGGCCGAAAAGAAAGATGTTGAAGGTGCAATATTTCAAGCACCATAATATAGCCTGCCATTTGTATGATAGGAAAATTCCAGTCTATGCAAAACTGTCATGGAATGACAAGGTTCCCATTTATTTTGCAAAATTATTTTATGCATAATTATTTTTGGGTATGAAACTCAATTATAATGACCTTCCTTCTGAATGTTTTGGTCTTGGGAAAGGTCTATTATGTGACCATAAGGGCGCTAAGAATGATACTAAGTTTCCTCACCCTGAGCCACCTTTGTTAAGCCGACCTCCTCGTGTGGAGAATTTGTGGTTAGAGATGGATGCCACTTCTCAAATTAGTTGAGAAGCAAGGGATGCTATCATAGACAACATTCAGATTGGATTTGGTGGAATTGATCTTAGTCTAAATCAACAAAGAGCACAAGCTAATTCACATGCTATTTTGTATATAAAATAGATGAGGATATAGATAACATGAATATTGATGAGATTAGAACATATGTAAAGGGTTGTCACAATGGTTGGCAGGTCTTAAGTCTTCATGAGGAAGAGCATGTGGGATCCGTGTGTGTTAATGGTTAGGGTGGATATTTTAATGTAATTTTTAATTTACATATACATGTTTATATGTATGTGTTATTATAACATAAATGTATCATATGTTCTCCATTTGCAGTTTACACGCATGTTGAACAAAATTTTTGATAATATCACGGTCCAAGGTTCAGGCTCTGGCAATCAAGATGTTTTTGAAGAGTTCATGATGTTGATGTACAATTACTATTCTATTATTATATCGATATCATGAGGAAATATTTTTAAAAGAAATAATTATGTGTAGACATGTATATAATTAAATTTTAACATATTTTTCTTCCGTCAGATGTTTTTGAAATGGAGCCACCCTCTTCTTCCATGTTAGAGATGTGCCAAATATTCCACTCTCACAAGTATTCAATTTTTCAATTATGTTTCAAGATATAAAATGAAGTGCAAGTTTAATTAAAAAATGAAATAGATTTTGAGTTATTTTACAATTTAAAAATTTTGAATTTTAGGTTTAATTTGGAGATGAATTCTATTCTCCAAGGAATTTGTAGAAATTTGCTGAATAATGAAGATTTATCCACTGAGATTATCCTAATCACATATCAATTCTAATTCATATGCAACACATAATGTCTTCCACTCAGATCATCACACATGCGGAAATAAAACAAGCGGTATGCGATCAAAAGATCATCAAAACATCACACACATTACACAATATGTATGGGGAAAGCTTATAGCTGAAAACCCCTAGCTATAGTATATTATAATGGAAGAGAAACATGTAACAATATCAGCACAATACTCCTCACAAGTACTCAGTACTGTCTCCAATAGTTACACACAAACTAGCTTGGTTTTGAACAAGTCACAGGTTCAAAACTCATCCATTTTAATTACCGCCTTTCATACAATCAATGTCAGGGTGTAATGAGAGATCCATGTTCAAATCTCTTACGATAGCACAATCCTGTGGAAATTTCATGGTGCAACATTTAAAAATAAAACAACCGATGTCACAAACCAATAGCTATCTCAACTCCATATCTACCTCCGTTTCACTGTCTCCACCGAACTGCTCCATGCACCGTAGTGAATCGTATGCACTTCTGTGCCGGAATAATGTGACATTACCTAGAATTAAATAATATTTAATTCTACTCCACTCACATTAGGTTGGATTAGCTAGTTAAACTAATCACAATCTAGTTCAACTATGCTAAACCCTGAATACAACTCCACCAACCGCTTCTACAACTCCACCAACCACACCGACCTTAACTGAAGTCAACCATGCATGAGCTCACCAAACCCCTAGAAATAGCGTAATTCCTCTGTCATATGCATGAGCCACTTCTGTAGCTCGAACTGAAGTGCTCCAAGAGAGTAAACTGAAGTTTAGAGTCCAAATATTATTAAGGGTAAATAATATTTGACTTTTCTATTTTTAGGATAGGCAGTCTAAAAATAGACTTCGACCTAAATGTCTAAAAATAGAGGTCCATCTATTTTACCAACATGACCAATACTCCAAGAATAACATACTACAACCCCTGGACCATGCTCCATATGTCTAAAAATAGACATAGTCTAAAAATAGACTTTGCGCCAAAAATAGCCTGCGGGCCCACTTAGTGAAGGCGACTTCATTTCACTAAGCTCCATCATCTTGCCGCATTTTCAACACTCCCTCTCAGCAAGATATGGATTATCTGCAACCCCTATCCTGCCTCTGTGGAATTCGAACTTGCTCCTGGTGAGTGCCTTCGTCAAGATGTCGGCATCCTGATCCTCCGTGGGAACATATGAAAGCATCATGATTCTCCGCTGAACACAATCTCTGATATGATGGTACCTGATGTCGATGTGTTTGGATCTATCATGAAATACTGGATTAGCCGAGAGTTTTATGCAACTCTGGTTATCACAGTAGATCACTGTAGGCTCCAAATGCAACCCGAACAATCCAACGAGGATCTTCCTCATCCAAATAGCCTCGCATGCAGCCAAGCTAGCTGCCATGTACTCGGCCTCTCCTGAACTGAGTGCCACGGATCTCTGCTTCCTGCTGTACCAGGAAACTGCTGTCGACCCAATGCTGAAAACTCCTCCAGAAGTGCTCTTCCGGTCCGTTGGGCTCCCTGCCCAATCTGCATCACAGCTGCAGCCGCCTCCATCCTCCTTTCTCGTTGTACTACAGACCATATCCCGATGTGCCACTAAGTTCTACTAACACATGCTTGCTCGCTCTTCCAAAAGAACTTCAGTAGGCTTAACCATAGAAGCCAGAAAGCTTCGTTAACAAGATGGTTACATTCTGGTCGTGGTATTGACCATACATAAGCGACCCCACCAACTGAAATAAGACAAGCAGCATCCACTACCGCTTTAGGGATAGCATCCTCCTTCCTCCGGCATGTTAGGAATAGGAGTATCAACAGGCTTGCAGCCATGCATGTTGAACTTCTCCAGTATCTCCCGGGCATACTTACCTTGAGAAACAAACAGTCCACCACTGTGCTGCCAAATTTCCAATCCCAGGAAATAATGAAGGAGGCCCAATTCCTTCATCTCAAACTCTTTTGCAAGATACTCCTTGCATGAGAGTATCAACAGCTCATCACCCGTCAAAATAAAATCATCTACATAAAGTATAATGATCAAAAACTTACCCTCCACCACAATCTGGTATAGGTTAGGATCCACCTCACACTTGGAGAATCCAAGTCTAGTGAAATAACTGTCTATCCATGTGTACCAAGCACGAGGTGCTTATTTCAACCCATACAGCGCTCTCTTGAGCCTGCACACATGCGACTCGCTGCTGAAGATCTTGAAACCTTCGGGCTGCTCTATGTACACCTCCTCCTCAATGACTCCGTTGAGGAACACAATCTTCACATCCATCTGATGAATGTGCCACCCCATCTGCGCTGAGAGAGCTAGGATCGTCCGTATGGAAGAATACTTTGCGACAGGTGCAAAGGTCTCCTCATAATCAATCCCCTCGATCTGTGAGAAGCCACGGGCAACAAATCTCACCTTTTACTTCTCCACACTCCCGTCAGCCGCCTACTTCACTTTGTAGATCCATCGCGAACCCACCACTGATTTCCCCTCCGGTCTTGGGACAATCTCCCATGCACTTTTTTTGACGATCGAATCATATTCTTCGATCATGGCATCTACCCATGCGGGTTCCTCCATAGCTTCCTCAAAAGAGGATGGCTCTGTCACGACACATTGACTCAAAAGGGCCATGTATCCAGTGTACTGATCCGGTGTCTGCCTCTATCTGCGCTGTGCTGTAGGTGGTCCTACAACCTTCTCTGCATCTCGAGCCAGTCGCTCAACTTCTGTAGTGCGCTTGCGCCCTCTGATGGTTGGTGCTGCATGGGTGGTTTCTTCCACCTCCTGAAGCTCCTTTTATGGTTGATCCACATCCTGAGGCTCATCCTTAGGAAATAGCTCCTCCTCTACATGCAAGTGTGGCTCCCTCTCAAGCAAACACTTCATGGCTTTCTCCTCCTGAAATTTTATATCCCGTCGCACAACAGTCTTGCGACTGTCTGGAAAATACACACGATAGTTGTGGGGTGTATCATTGTACCCCACAAATATCCCAACCTCTGTGGTTGGCTCCAGCTTCTTCCTGGCATCCTTCGTCACATGAATGTAAACAGGTGAACCAAAAATCCTCAAATGGGAAATATCAGACCTCTTACTAGAAAACGCCTCCTCGGGTGTACTCATGCCAAGTATCCTGTGAGGACAACGGTTCTGCACATACACTGCTATATTGCATGCCTCAGCCCACAAGTGAAGGGGTAGGCCCTAATCATGCAACATCGCCCATGCACCACCCACGATCGTTCTGTTCTTCCGCTCAACCACCCCGTTCTGCTGTGGGTTATGGGGTGTGATGAGCTCTCTCCAAATCCCTTCTGCGCTGCAAAAGTCTTTGAATTCAGCCGAGATGAATTCACCACCATTGTTGCTCCTAAGAGCCTTCACATGCTTCCTCGATTCCTTCTCTACCAGCGCCTTGAATTCACAGAACTTAGAAAATGTCTCGCTCTTCTTCTGCATGAAGAAGATCCAGCACTTACGAGAAAAATCATCAACAAATATCACATAATACCTGTGCTTTGCTGTCGAAGCTACTGAGAAAGGTCCACACACGTCTGTGTGAATTCTCTCAAGGATCATCGTGGTGCGACTATCCTTCTCGTGAAAGGTGGCTTTCACAAATTTTCCCAAGGTACATCCCTTGCACTGATCTGACTGCGCAAGAGTACCCTTAGGAAGCCCAGTAGAAATTTGCTGCAGTATCTTCAAAGCTCCATGGTGAAGGTGGCCCAATCTCCTGTGCCATAGTTCGCCCTCATCATCCCGGCTCACCACTTCTCCTTCCTTGCATGCCATTGCTGTGCAGCCATCTACTTGCAACTGATAAAGGTTCTTGACTCGAACCCCTATCTTCCGGGTCTCATTAGTAGTCTTACTGTGCAGGAAGGCTTTTCCTTCGCTGAAGACCACATCATACCCCTTGTCTTCCAACATCGCCACAGAGATCAGATTCTTCATCAATCCTGGAACATGCAAAAATTCCTTCAATATGAAAGGTTTACCAGACTCCCTCTCAAATGAAATGGTACCGATACCAGTCGCACTATATCTACCATCATCGCCCATCTCGATGTGCACTCCAAGATCTTTTTCCTCCAGATCTGAAAACAGATCTCGATCTCCGGTCATGTGAAATGACGCACCACTGTCCAAGAACCAAAATGATCCCGCCACACTTGAAACCAAGCATGCGATCAGTGAAAAATCCAGTTCGAATTGAGAAGCCAATGCCTCTCCCGCTGCAGATCCAGCAGCCTTCTTATTTTTCTTCTTCCGCGGACAATTTGTGGCATAGTGTCCGTGCTGGTGACAGTGAAAACACTTCACCTTGGACATGTCTTGCTTCTTGCCTTTCGCACCAGACTGAGAAGCTTTCTTGCTCTTCCCCTTCTTTGCTTTGGCAGCCAAAGCGCAATTTTCTTCATCAGATACTTTTGATGAAGATCCGTCCCTGGTAGTCCTCCTTATCTCCTCCTGCATGAGATCCGCCTAAAGGTGCTCCCATCCCGGCAACTTCTCCCGACCATTGACACTATCTTGATATGAATGCCAAGCCTTCAGAAGACCAAGGAGAGCCAGGTCTACCATGTCCTCATCTTCGACAGTCACCCCCACACTTCCCAGCTCATCTCTGCATTGAGTGAACTTCGTGAGGTATTTGGCGATACTGTCGCCTTTCTCCATCTTAATGTTTCTAAGCTTATCCTTGAGCGCCAGCTTCCTTTGGTCGCTCTTACTCTGGAATAGATCTGTCAATGCTTTCCACATCAAATATGGAGAAGCTTTTCCATGCAGGTTGGATACAATGTGATCCTTTACGCCCTCCAACAGAATCCTTCGACATTTCGCCATCTTCTTTTGCCAAGCTTCGACTTCAGCAGGATCAGTGGGCTTTTGGACATCCGTATCTACGAACTCCTTCAGTCCATTATCTTCTAATACTGCCTCCATGCGATCCTTCCATGCAACATAATTCGAATTGCCTTCAAGAGCATATTCGAGTCGCAAACCGTTGAAAGACATTTTCAACTCCGGCACCAAGAAAACAAAACTGCTGCAAAATTCGAATTCCAACTCAAAGCTCAACCGCTCTTGATCTGTGAGAAAAAATTATTTCTAGCATAGAGATCGACTGCAGGGGCATTTACTGGATGTATCACCTTTCAAAGGAAAGGATGGATCCAGAGGCTACCTGGCCCGCATGCAGACTCTGTCTACCGAAATAAGTTTGTAATCACTGTGATGATCAATCTCTGCTCCGATCGCTCCGATACCATGTAGAAATTTTCTGAATAATGAAGATTTATCCACTAATATTATCCTAATCACATATCAACTCGAATTCATATGCAACACATAATCTTTTCCACTTAGATCATCACACATGCGGAAATAAAACAAGCGGTATGCGATCAAAAGATCATCAAAACATCACACACATTACACAGTATGTATGGGGAAAGATTATAGCTGAAAACCCCTCAGTTATTTTGTATATTATAATGGATAGAACATGTAACAGTACATAGCACAATACTCCTCACAAGTACTCAATACTATCTCATAAAGTTACACACAAACTAGCTTGGTTTTGAACAAGTCACAGGTTCAAAACTCATCCACTAATTGCCCGCCTCTATTGCGCAATCAAGGCTGGTCTAATGAGAGATCCAAGGTTTGAATCTCCTTGGCTTGACAGCGCAATCCTCATGGGAAATTCCTCCAAGTGTGGTGCAAATCTCATGCACAACTGATGTCACAACTGATAGCTATCTCAACCCTTTCATCTACCTCTTTCACTGGTCTCCACTGAACTGTCCATGCACTGTAGTGAACTGATGTGTTCTTGAGTTGAATAATGAGTTAATAATTAGTGAATTAAATAATATTTAATTCACTCCACCCATTACTAGTTGATTAGCTAGTTAAACTAATCACAACTAGTTCAACTAAGTTAAACCGAACACAACTCCACCAACTGTCTCATCAACTCCACCAAACTTCTGCCACTGAAGTCCTAACTAAAGTCAACCATGCATGAGCTCACCAAACCCCTAGGAATAGCATAATTCCTCTGTCAGATGCATGAGCCACTTCCAAGGCTCGAACTGAAGTGCTCCAAGAGAGTAAACTGAAGTTTAGAGTCCAAATATTATTAAGGGTAAATAATATTTGACTTCCCTATTTTTAGGATAGGCAGTCTAAAATAGACTTCGACCTAAATGTCTAAAAATAGAGGTCCATCTATTTTTACCAACATGACCAATACTCCAAGAATAACATACTGCAACCCCTGGACCATGCTCCATATGTCTAAAAATAGAGATAGTCTAAAAATAGACTTTGCGCCAAAAATAGCCTGCGGGCCCACTTAGTGAAGGCGACTTCATTTCACTAAGCTCCATCATCTTGCTGCATTTTCAACAGAATTTATAGATGAATTCGACGATGTGGATAGGAACATACAAAATTTTATCACTCTACCAGATCTCTAAGGATGATAAAGATTCCAAACAGAGGTAACCACATACTAATATTTTAGCTTGGAAGCTAGCCCTACCAAATAGGAGAGGGCTCTCTCCACAAAGTCACAACTAAGAGGGCTGGATGAATTAGGGTTTTAGGCTAGGTATGAGTACAAGATTTTGTGTTTGAATTGGTTGTTGGATGAGGATTAGGTCAAAGAGGCTAGGTCAGGGAAAATAAGATTAGGGTTGCAGAGATTCAATGGGAAAGGTAGGTAGAAAACCTAACACGTTAGGATTTCAGGGCGAGGTGGATCAAACTGATGAGGAGATAGAAAGAGCAAGGCTAAGCATGAATTCTTTCTAAACTGAAGAAAATGAAACAAAATATGAATATTTTCCCAAAAAAGAGCATGAGAGATGTATTTTGTTTATCAACTTGAAAACCAGCATATCATAGAGATGAAATGGATCATGAAACAAAACATTCATACATAATGAGACATAATAAAAACAATGCTAAATTCTCATACCACGAGTATCCCAAAGAAATAGCTGCAACCTTTTCATTAATTTCCTGCCAAAACTGATTACACTAGAGTCTCTGATCAATGCATCAACATCCAACCTGTGAAATGAGTAAAAAAGTACATGATATAGACCACAAAAAACCTCTCTCAAGCTGAGGGGTTGAATTCATAAGTTGAGGAGGTGTTCCACCAAAAATTGAGCTGAATACCTAGAGTGTAGGGAGGTCAAAGTGACTCATCCCTCACATTTTGCAAACTGATTCATTACATGTCATTAAAACTTTTCACCTAATGTATTTACCCCTAGGTAAGTCAACCACATCATAATTAGTTTTAAATTCATGATTTACATTGGTAAAAATCCCATTGACCATGGTCAAACTGGAAAATTTTGAGAAAATAAAAAAATATCAGCAAATTGAGAAAATGTGTCCTATGCATAGTGCCACTATCCTAAGCATAGGGCCATCTTCCTCTTCACTTTTGAGAGGGTTCCAAGTGTCCAAATTGAGCTCAAGATAGCTATTTGGAAAGCTTGTCCTATATGTTTCCATATCTATTCCTCATTTCAAAAATTCTCATATCTATTCCTCATTTAAAAAATTCTCAACTTTCAACCCTCCAAAAATTCATTCACCCAAGACTGGTCAAAAGTGCAGCGCTAGCCTCCAAAATAGGGCAGAAACGTCATTTTTTTAGTGTTTTTTGAGCTTTTGACTGCCTCTTTGACCCAAATAAGTTTTTTAAAGTGGTTTTTATGACTGTAATTGGCCTTATAAATCCAATGGTGGTTTCATTTTCTCCATTGGAGGTCCCTAGGAAAATTGCAACGCCCTAGGAGCTGCGCTTTTGCCAATGCCACTGTGCAAAAGTGCTGAAAATGCAAAAAATTCCCAAAATTTCAAAATTTGCCCAAATTTCTTCAATTTTTTGGTCATGGGATGCTGATGATGTGTAATAGGCTATGAGTGATGCCTTAGCAAGAACATCTCTTGTCCTCATTTTTCTTGGTTAGGGTTTCAAGTCTTGATTTGGCCTTTTCTAGCCTTGAGGTTGCAATTTTTTTTTTCTTCAAGTAGTGCTTGGCCCTCTTTGTAAATATGTCATTGTCTTTGTTTTCCTTCTCTAGGATCTTCTCCAGATGCTGGTTGGTGATTTCAAGCCATTTCTCTCGATTCTCATTGAAAATCATGGCAATCTATTCATTCAAAGTGAGCTGATTAGCAAGCTCAACCTCCTTTTGCCTCTCTAGTTCTAGAGCTATTTTCAGCCCTCTAGTCCTAGGTATTCTTCTTGGCACCTGTTCTTCTTCTTCATTTGTGTCACCATACCTCTCATAAGCCTCATCAAGCAAGGCCTTTACTTTTTTTTCTTCTCTTTTTTCCTTGGGAAGCTGAATCTCCATGATGGCCTACTTGGTCTTTAGTTGTTCATTTTCTTGCTCATAGTATGCAATGAAAAACTTATATCTCGCTAAGTTGGTATGAAGCTCCCTGATTGGGCATATTTCTACTTGATAATCAATTTTGAGGCCTCATCATCTAAGTCAAAAAGGTCAAAATCAGTCTTTGTCTCATGGAGGTCATTGTCATCATGAATGATTTCCTCATGTACATCTTCCTCTACCATATTTTGTTTTCCCTTGTGTACCTGTATTGTTGGTGGAGAAGGCAGGCCCCCTCCCACAATTTGTGGGGAAAACACTTGCATATTACCTCTCTGATATGTCTTTATGATTGTGCTCATTTCATCCTCTTCAGGCTTACTGACCTCAACTCTGATAGGTGACTCATGCTGCTCATGAAATGGTGATGATGATGGTGATGGTGATGGAGCATGTGAGGTGGACTGAGGTGATGAAATGGTAGGCACTGTGGGCTGAGATGGAGGCATAGATGTAGTAGGGTGAGATGAATGAGGCACATCTTCAGCATGTGGTACTTTTGGAGTAGTGAAGATGTCATTTTCTATGAGTGTGTCCCATGAAATGTTCAACTGGTTAACCCAGTGGAGGACAATGATTTTAATCAAGGAGTGGTGGAAAAGACTATTCATTTGTTGGGAAAACTCTTTTTTTTTGCACAAAGTATGCAATTTTGTCTATGCTTCTGAATAAAAAATATGGGATATCGAGAAATTTGAATCTTGTGAAGTGCATGAGAAGTCTTATGTGATAAGTGTAAAGTCTATAGAACCTCCCTTCACAAGAGAAATACTTCATGATGATCTTCATCATGGGGGCATACCTATTAAGAATATAGCTAAAAGGAAATACCCTCTTCCTCTCATTTATGTACATTGGTTTGATGAATGGCTCATAGTACTGATCCTCCAAATATTTTGATTTGAACCACCTCTCACCCATGTTTGGAATCCCTGTGGTAGCAACAATGGTGGATGTAGACACTGTGAAAGTCACACCTGCTAGGGTTACTTGATTGTCTTTGAGGTTTACACTGAAGAGTCTTCTCAAAATAGGGTGATGTTGTACCCTTTCAATCATGTTACAAAACTCAAGGCAACCAACATACTGAAAGCATGAAACTGTCATTGGTGAGGCTATCAGTTCTCTAGTGTTGGTGGGCTCCAGCCTTAGCATTATCCCTCCTTTGTGTGGCCTTCTCTGTTGTCTGTCCTCCTCCTCCAATCTATCTTCCTCCTCTTCCATATAGTCTCTATATTCTTCCATGGTGACTTGGTCTAGAAACCTTAGGGGAGGAAATGGGAATGGGGATAGTTCTAGGGTGTAGGGGTTAGGAAACTTTAGGGGGTGATAGGAGGTCAAGATACTTAGGGAGTTGAAAATGATAATTGGATTATAGGTTTGGGGTAGTGGCTACCTAGGAATTTTAATGGCCTAGGACTTAGGGTTTTATAAGGAAGGGGTTTAGGGATTGGGAAAGAGTAGGGTAGGGGTAGGGATGGGTTGAATAGTGATGTAGGAAGGTATTGTAGGGTTTATAGGCAGTAAATTGAGAGTGAGGGAGTGATACTAAGCCTTTCCACAAGACACTTAGTTAATTTTACTTATGAAGAAAACCACCATAAAAATGACACTTAGGAAAGAAATGAGACAAATATCTTGTTTTACTTACTTGATAAAGGAGGAAAGAAGCCTTTGATGAAATTTTGAAAAGGTTTGAGGGCATTTTGATGCTTCTATATCTTTCTGGGAAAAAGCACAACGCCTTACCCAAAAGCGAAGTGTCTAAGGTAAAAAAGGCAGCACCAAATTCCCTATGTGCAATGCCTCTCCTATGTGTAGCGCCACTTTCCTATGCACAATGCCAGGAAAAATTTCACCTCTAACTCTACAAATTCACTTCTTTAGGCTGAGGGAGTGCAAACTCGACCTTTAGATGTGAAAATGAGTTTGAATGGGACATTTTGGTGGTATTTATACTTCATGGAATTGATGATTTGGGCCTTGGGACCCACTTTCTTCCTTTGTTATTCACTTAACCTTTTGAAACTTTACCCTTTACTTGACTCTTTCCTTTGACAATTTGATCTTTTGATGATTATGATTTTTCTTTGAATTTGAATTTTTAGAAATTTGGCATCTTTGGAACACTGAGTTAGCAGCTTGGGATGGTGAAATTATTACATTTTGAAAGACATAAAATTGCATAATGAAAATATAAAAAATTACAATTGAACTCAAAATTACATGATGAAATAATCATTTCTCTTTACAAATAATCTTCACATTGTGAAGAGATGTTTATTGGATCACTCTTTACTTGCTGGTCTTATGCAGTGGAGATGAAATTTTATTGGACCTTGGAAACCCTAATGACCTAATGAAATCTTGTAAAACCATAAAATACCTAATGATACCTTGAAGGAATGAATTTCAAGATGACATGACTGATATCGACTTTATGGATGGTGTATAGTCAACAAGGGATGAAACTACGCCAGCAAGTAATCAAATTTGAGGAAGAGTGATGTTTTTGGACTAGGGCTACCTTCACTGACTAATTTTTTGCATGACTTAGTGGATTGAATAAAAATATTTGAGTGGGACTCCTAAAATGATATGAAAAGAGGTTTTTGATCATTGATTGCAAGATGCAAATACTGACACTAACACAAACAATTTGAAGAAGTTGTCTAACATTTTTTTTAATAAATTGCACGAGTTTATGCATTTTTATTTGATATATATATATATATATATATATATATATATATATATATATATATATATATATATATATATTACAGTTTATCCAGGAGGGTGCAATGCAGGACGAACACCATACATGGACAATGGAGGGGTAACTACATGAGGTATTGAATTAATTTTTTTTTTCATTTTGTTTTGTTTTTTTCTTATGAAACTACATTCTCATTTAATTTTAAAACATTAGATTTTAATTTTAATGTACATAAATTTCTTATACATGTATATATGCAATTACACACAATGTGTAGGTCCCCCATTATTTAGATGAGAGCACAAGGAGGCCGATGGAAAATATATTTCAGCCAAATTCTCTAAATTGATATAACATTTTATTTGACAGCTTTTTTATAATACATGTTATATTTTTTTTTCTCTAGCTTGATGCAACATTTTATTTGAAAATATTTTTATATAGGACATGCTATATTTACTTTTATTGAATGATATAAATTTTGGACATATTTTAAATCTATAACTCTTTACATTATGATTTAGTACATGCTAATTTTAGAGTTTATGTACATTTTGCATGGTACAATTTCCATGATGCATGGTTTGATGCTTAAAACTTGGTTTTACATATGTAAGTTCGCAAATATGTAGCAATTATTCAAGTAAATTTTCATTTAGTCCAATACATTTTGCATGATCAAGTTGCTATTGCTTCTTATGTTTTGTATAAAGTTTTTGTCACCTTTTATTTAGAATGAATCTATTGAAATTTCAAATTACAAAACACATGTGGTACATTATGCATTTGAAAATTAATCTTAGAATCAGGTGTAGATGCCTATTAAAGGTGATATAGTTAGGTACATTTTCTATGATCATGTCATAAAACAATCATAGATGGTTTTACATATTTAATTTCATGAATATGTAAGGTAAACTGATGTTTTTTAGGTCCCTATAATACTAGTGTAGCCCCACTATTTTTATTGTTGTGCCCATGTAACCCCCATATTGTTATTTTTGTGCCCCATAGAAGCCCACTATAGTTATTGTTGTGCCCTTACATTATTTTTATGTAGGCTCTGATTATATTGTAATCCTTTAGTCTTCTATATATACCAAGGAGGCCTTGTCATTTGTATCATCAAAAAATTGTTCATTTATGTAATATAAAGGAGCTTTCCCCATCGAAGAGGCTAATTTTTAAGTCATTGTTCTATTTTTTCTTTTTCTTTGTGATCTGATTGCATAAAATTTAATATTAAAGCTTTGAATTCTAGGGTTTTTCTACTTCAAACTAGTCATCTTGGAATTTTCACTATAATTTTTTTTTTACTTGTTGTAAGATTGGTATCTCTTTCACGTTCAACTTTTTTTGACAAATTTAGCCACACCATGCCATCATAAGTTACCATCATTATATCTTTTACATTGTTTAATCCATACCTTCATCAAATTGATATTTTTTTTCAATGTATAAATGTATTTCATCCCACTCTCATCCAACTGTATTAAAATAAAACAATTCACATATAATTAGTTACCATGGTATACCTCCATAATAATGGATTATGTAGGAAGACTTGAGGGTGAAAATGTGAAGTTGGGTAACACTTTTTGCCCCTTTTTGAGAAAAAAATTTCATTTTTTTCTGTTCCTCAACTTTGTACAAGCCAAAACAAATTTTCTGTTTAGAATTTCATTTTGCGATAAAAATAAAAGTTGTCAGAAAATTTATTAGCTTTCTATTACTTATTTTTTGGATTTTTTTTATACACATTTGATATGTCAACTTAGCATTCCTTTGAGTGTGTGTTTTTTAATAATCAAAGGATTCACAAGAAGTCATGTTAATACACACTAGTGTATTCTTTGAAACTTTTTGTTTTTGAGAGACAAAATGTGTTACAACAATCTAGACAGAGTCTACTTCAGTTTCTTTATATTTACAAAACCAACTGATGCATATCATGATTAGTAGAATTTTTTGAACTGATCCAATATGAAAAAATTGCCTATTTTGAATATTTTTCGTGACACACGAAATTTCTCAAAATATAAGTTATAAACTAAAAATATAAAAACTACCCATTACAGACGACGGACCAATGTAATGCACAATAATTTTTTCAAGTTTTTTTACAGTCTATTTTGGAAGATACATAATATTGATTTCAATGAATCATAATGTCCTTCAGAAATTGTTTGCACCCATTTTATTACAAAATTAATTAAAATTAGTAAATATTTATGAAATTCTATCAAATTTATATTTCCTGAAAGTAGATTGAATTCTGAAAATGCTTGTCTTGGTTCCAACAGTTAATTCAGAATGTTTCATGGAATTTAATCAAGCCAAAGTTGAATATATGTATTCAGAGCTTGGCTCTACGTAAGATCCATTACATCATATTTAACACAATGTAGATTATTTATATCCATTACATCCTAAAACACTCCACTTTCAGCATTTTACAAGAATAAAGCAACATAGGAGGTGTAAATTTAGGTACATTAATAAAATATAGCCATGTCAATCTAGATTATTAAGATCCATTACATCATAAAATACTCCACTTTTAACATTTTACGTTTTACTCACCTTGAGTTTGGTGGATCCTATCCTATGGAAGTTCAATACAGCCATGTCAATCTAGATTATTAAGATCCATTACATCATAAAACACTCCACTTTTAACATTTTACATTTTACTCCATTTGAGTTTGGGGGATCCTATCCTATGGAAGTTCAACTACTTTCAGTTTTTAGGCCTCAAAGTTTTCCTTAAATTAATGGGAGAAAGCCTTGAGAAATGACAGATGCTTTAAATTTAATGGGAGAAAGCCAATGACACATGCTTTAAAGTTTTCCTTAAGAGTTTATGGGAGAAATGACACATGTATGGGAGAAATGAAACATGTACATGATTTTCCTTAAAGTGGTTGTGGTTTATGGATATTAAAATGAAGAACATATATTTAGATACATTCAAGAGATTGACTGTAGGGGAATTTACTGGATATGTCACCTTTCATAAAATATGAGATCCAGAGGCTACCTGGACCTTTACAGAATCTGCTTATAGAACTTTTAGAAGTTAACACTACCTGTCCCAGTTATACCCTATGAAGTGCGTAGAGGACCTGTGGAATCACTCACAATACTTTACATAGACATAAGGGTGTATAAGATGGGTGTACTAAGTTCAAAATTATGGTCATATTGTTGAATATATTTCCCAAGATCCCAAATGTACTCCTTAAGTATATTTGGGGTCTATATAACCATCTACGAAAATAAGTGATTCTTTCCAAGATAAGGATAATGTATGAGGCATGCGTATATGCACATTATCTAGAAACCATAGGCCAAAATAAAGGGTACTTAAGTGGTTTGAAGAAAAAATAGGACCTAGAAAATTTGAAAGAGGTGAATAAGAACTGGAAATGGGAGAAGGATAAGAATAAAATAGCCACTACACTTCCATGCAAGGGTAGTAGAAATACTTCTAACCATTGCAACGTTGATGGTCACATTAAAGATAATTATTAGATGTTTGGTATGTGTTACATTCTTTATGTGAATACCCCCATGCACTATATATTTTTCTAAGCATAGTGGTGGGAATAAAATGGGAGGAAAGGACCCCCACTTTAGGGTTTAATAGAGATGAAAAATCCCCCACACATAGGTGTTCAAGGGTAGTGCCCCAAATTTTTTTTTTTGGGAAAAAACAATTCTCCCTTTATGATGGTTTTCAACACATGGTTTTTTATTTTAGTATTTTTCTAGTGCATGGTAGTTTACCCCATGGTTCTACAGTTTTAGTTAAAGAACTAAATTTTTATTTGATCCAAGGTAATGATTATAGTTTATAATCGTTGTGGGATATATATATATATATATATATATATATATAGATATAGATATAGATATAGATATAGATATAGATATAGATATAGATATAGATATGTGTGTGTGTGTGTGTGTGTGTGTGTATGTTTGTCTGATGGCCTAAAAATTAATATACTAATAAAAAAATGATCTTCTCGTTTTTGGTTTCTCGAGTAAATTATATGTTAATGCATGGGTTTTACATTGAATATTTTTCTTTTTATTAAGAATCTATTTGACACAATTAACTATATAAGGTTAAAACCTATGTTTTGTATCCAATTACTTTTGGTTTCAATGAGAAACTTTTATGGCTAATGTGTTTTTCTAGAAATGTGATAGGCCCCATTAAAATGGGAGATATATCGAATTTATTCCTATGCTGAAATAAAATAGTTGAGTAGTTTAAAGATATAGATGCATAAATTCAATGAGCATATTTTTGATATATATAAGTCCAAAATGGAATAGTTTTTGGTGAACAAATATCAGTGGATAAATATGGATATATGTGCTTCATTAAAAGGGATTTTTCTAGAAGGATGGACTAAGTTGGAAAGAAGGGAAAATATCACAATACAACTGTCTCTTAGATGTTGAAGAATGTAGCTAGGTTCAGTCCTCATTATTAATATATTTGTCAAAAAGAATTTATAATTATTAAATGACTTATTAAAGCATGGGTTTCATGCTTGGGTCATATTTAGATTAAGGAACCCATTGTGGAATTCTAGGTTAGTCATTACAGATTTAAATTGATACATTTTGGGATTTTAAATAATGTAATTAGTATTGAGCCAAAGTCAATTTATTGGACTCCTCTATCAAGCCATTTTCTTCTGCAAGGTCATCATCATTGATCTCCTCAACAAATATTCTTCAAATCCAACCTTCAAGTCAACCTCTCTCAAAATATACATGTCAGCCTCAAATAAAAATATTCAAGTCGTCCTATATGGAGACACAACTCTTCACTAAGTCACGTCGGTTAATTTACCTGTGGAAAAATAATATGTATACCGAGCTGAGGTTTTCGCATTACCAACACAGAATTTTGTACTAAAATTATAGAGATAGGTTCAGCCTAATTACAGGTTTAGATGGGTGACTTTAGGCTTCGGTACAATTACAGAAGGACTAAATTTCAGGCTAAATACAAAGATGCAATTTAGATGAAGTTTGTATTTCTTCAAAGGATACTTTTGGTGTTATAAATTTTTGATTCTATTCAGTGTAATTGCAGTTAATTAAAGCCACAATATTGGTGCTATTTATGTTTCATTACCACCACAGAAAGGAGCTTAGATAAGAGAATATTTCAGTATTATCTCATTTAACTCAGTGCTACAAAAATCAGTGCTAATACAATCAAGAGTTATCACAGAGAATGTTTTGGTGTCGTGAAAATGGAAGGATATCGGGGCTACCATAGAAAGAAGATCTCAAAAACAATGTCTTCATGTTATTGTAGTAATGAGGATGAAATTTTGGTGCAATAAAAGGAGATATTGGTGTCATGACAATAAAGAGATATCGATGGTAACATAGTGAAGGGATGAATTGGTAGAGAGTCTCTAGTTATGGCCTTAGTCATCTCATCTTGAATCTACTGAAGGAATAATTTTGGCTGGGATTTCCCCAAAGAGTGGGGGTTTTCCCTAGCAGTGTGCCTACATCTTGTGTCCTCTTTTACTTTTTGATTTGTATTAGTCTTGATGATAATAAAAGATTAATTTTAAGAACAAATAATAATAATGAAAACAATACAACATAATGTCATAATAAGGGAAATAATTTAACTGCCAAACCTATAGATTTCCCAACATGGTATCGGAGATAAGGTCATGATCAAAAGCAAGTTTGAAAATCCACTTATACATATCCTCAGTGAAAGTTTATTGAATATCATGTCATTTAAACTAACATGAAGATGGAAACTTCTATGCTAATATCATAGTGAGCTAGTTCATTCTTAAAGAAAATTGAAGAAGAAGGATTGACGCTATATCTCAAAGTGAAAAATTTGGATCAAATTCAAGATGTGAATTTCAATATTAATCATAGAGATAAGCCTTATTATAAACACAGATGCAGACGTAGGCCCGAAACACACAACAGCCACAGACGAAACATGATCACTTATTGGATTGGAACACGACCACACAAAATGCAGTCACATCAAGACATCTACTTATATGTTTATAGAATTTACAACAAAGACAACAATTGAAAGTAGGTGGTGCCAACCTGGAAATTCGAAATTTGGATCTGAGGCCAAATAGCAGGACTCTGCCAAGACCAGAGACGTAGACGCAGACGCAGGCCCGAAAGACACAACAGACGAAGACAAAACATGATCACAACAGACGCATACGTTAATAAGCCCAAAAATCATTAACAGCTCTGCACTGGTGTATTTATAAACTAAATTTTGGTTGAACTATTTCAAGAGTTCGGCCGAACTTATGCTACCGGTTTTCTACTCTCCGACCAAAAATCTGTTTGCCCACGCCGTCAATGTAAACGGTAGAATGAGTTTGACCGAACTAGTTTTGAAATTTCGGTCAAACTCTATAACAGTTCGACTGAAATTTTATAAAATTTCGGCCGAAATTTTATAAAATTTCAGCCGAATTGTTGAGAAAAAAAAGTTTTCCACCTCCAATTCTCACAAAAGTGTAACCCAACTTCATGGGTTTACCCTCAAAATTAAATAAGTACGATGTACATAAAATAATAATAATAATAATAATTCAAATGTGTTGTAAATATCCACCATATACTTACATGTCACTTTCCTCATTCTAACTTTCCCCAATAGGTGCCCCCCTTCAAATTTGTTGATGCAGTTGGCTTTCCAAATGTGATCCACATTAATAATTGTAGTGAATTCAAGAATATATTGAGTAATATAAACCATGGTTTAATATACCATATATCCCTCTACTGTAGAACCCTTAGTATGTTCTATTTGTCTGAACAAATCCTTCAATGATTTCAACTGCCTATCTACCATCCACATTTACATTGTGTGTACAAGTCCATGCTTTTCAATCTCCCCAACTAGGTGTAGGAGGTAGTTTTCTTCTGCAATGAAAAATGTGAGTGGTAGATACTTTTGAATTTCACACATTAAATGAGTAATTTATCTCCTCCAATACTTTATTTCTTCTTTATAGTTTCGTTTAGATGACAACAATATAAAATGGATGCAAGCAAATGGCATGTTTTTAAAAAAAGGTATATATAAATATAAGTAAATTACAAGTAAAACACACACAATCAAATATAAGTTGCACGAAAAATTGAACAAATTAAATTACACTTTGCATATAAATAACCACATACCTCATGTATTTTCCAAGCTGATACATAATTTATTTAACATTACATCCAAAGTTTTCTATGAGATATCTAGGTAATACCATACTGTAACCAAAAAATGAATATTCATTATTTATTCCTAAATTAATAGAAAAATAAATCTAGCAATATGTTTCACCAATATAAAAGTATATACACCAAAATAATTATGTTAATCAAGGTATTCAAATCATGAGTTTTTACCCCACCTAATTCACCTTTCTTTGTTAGGATATTCTTGATGTTTGAAGAAAATCTAGTGAGATATATTATTTTTTTCAATGACCTATTTTACATCTTTGCTTTGTTTCTATATCAATAATCATGGAAGGGCACTTGTATTTTGGTCTCCAACACTATTTGAATGAATTACACTTTGAATTGCATGATTGGAATCCTTAATTTCATTACAAATATTGACAATTTTTTCTTTATCACTCCTTCCATCTAAGATTTGACATAATGTTTCTATTATATTCTTCTCGATGTGCATTGTATAAAAAAAATGAACAATTTCTAGGTTCTCATAGTAGGGGAGCCTATTGAATTGTAAGGGATAAATTTTCATTCCTCGTGGAAGTTCCCCATTATTAGTGCCTAATTATCACAACCTTCAAGGTGAATCCTAATAATGATATTACAACAATAAATGTCAATTTTTTTTTGTACACTGAGTAGGACCTTTATTTCATTCATTCATAATTCAAGCAGGTTACGTCATGATAAAAATTTTGTGGCCTAAATAATGTCAATTAGTACAGTGAACAAAGTGAAATAAAAATATAAAATATTCCAAACATTTCATGTATGATACATACACGATTTGTCAATCCATACCTTGATGACCATTGATTCTATTATATTGCAATTTTTCTATAGACAAGGTGTCATTCTTTGTGGTTTTAATCTAGTCTCTTATTTCCCATTGAAAATATGCTTTTTGGTACTTTAATACATATGGTTCTTAGAGAGGAAGTTCTCATACTCATCAAAAGCCTCCTTTCCTAAACTTCTAGAATGAAGAGATTTCATCTTAGGACCACAAACTGACCATCCAAATTTACCCTTTGTTTGAAGATCTACAAGATATGGATTAAATTATATACCAATTATTTGAAGTTTGTTATTTAAAAACGATGCATGAAATGAACTTCATAAAATAAGACATTATTAAAATGCAGTGTAACATTATAACACACCAAAAAAATGTGTTAGCCCTAAGACATCGTGAATTTTCCATACAAGAATTGCATGGAATTGAAATTCCCTTTACACATCTACTGGTCTAGAGATATCATACATAGTGATCCCATTCCATAACTCTAGTAACTCATTGATAAGAGGATCAATATATAAATTCATGTATTTGAATTGGTAATTATGTAATTGATTGAATATACAATACATAATTACTACATATATCTGTGAATAAAAAAAATATCAAACATATAGGACACATTTATGATACAAAGAAGACAAATGAGATGTTACTATGTTGAAAAAAAGTATTGTTAGAAGAATACCTAGAACAATCATTGCCAACATTATCTGCTCCCTCTTTATTGATATCCATGGAGGAATATTATTTTTTATTAAAAAAAAATGGTGCACTGAGCAAGTAGATTTGAGCTCGCCAAATGGATTAAAACCGTTAGCTTCCAATGAAAGCCTAATTTTACTAGGTTCATCTTGAAAATGTTTCTGTATTTCCTCTATATTCTTAAATGCATATCCATATGTAGGCATTCGAAGAACACCATCTTTAATTCTTTTTTTTGCATGGTAATCCATAAAATGCCCTATGCTTTTGCACTTGAACAATCGTCGCAAATTTGAAATTATGGGAATATAACAAAAAACCTTGTTGCTTGATTGATTTGGTACCTACTAATTTGATATTTAGGGAATTATTATTTCAATGCATGTTCTCCATAATACAAAATATTAATATCAAGACATGCATGAATAACTTGAGACTCCATTCCAATATCTTTCATAATGGCATGTAAATCTCAGTATATGTGAGGTAAAACATTTGACGATGGTAAAATCAATTCACTTAACAATCTACAACATAATTAAAAAATAAATACTGATTAATGTAAATAATATTAATCATACATATTGCATCCGAATTTTATAGATGATCAATTAACAATAAAAATAAGGGGAAAACGAAAACATTTGTCTTCATGTACTAAATGTCACAAAATATATTACATACCTTAGGAGCCGCATGACACAAGTTTCTAAAAAATCATTCATAACCTTTAAGTTCACCAACAACAATATAGCAAAGAGAAGAATTGTTTTGGAGCCTTCATAAATAGGTTCTATTGCCTTCTCAATTAGTGTTCTATCAAGAATACCATCTAGTTGGTCATCATCATCATCCATTCCAACATTATTAAATGTATCCTAGACCAATATATTTGTTCCATATTCTTCAACAATGTTATTAGCATCATCATATTCTTACATAGGATCATTGACTTAATCTTCAATATTTTCTCCATGTTCCTCAACATGCGCTTCTATAATGGACACATCATCCTAGTCCATGGTGAGTGCCTTACGGAATTATTTCTTTATAATTACAAACAATCAATTAATAATTTTTTATGTAACAAATATTTAAATGATACAAACTTTTATAAATATAATATAGGAAAAAAAAGACAATGACAAAGAACAATTAGGTGAGAGTGAGAAAAAAAATACAATAAATCAAGAATATGTTGAAAAAATATGTGAAATTTTTTAGTTTTCATGACATGTAGAAAGAGAGATGCTTTGTGATATATATACACACAACCAAAAAAAGCAACCTATTCTTATTTCACTTTCATCATTATGTCGCAATTTTTCTTGCTTTCACTTGGATATCACAAGTTTGGTGTGAATGGAAACTTTCCCGAGCCCAACTAATTGGAGAGCACAATTTAATTTATAAGGGTTTCATAGCTAAGGGATTGGGAGTTAACACATTACAGGTTAAGAGGTTTTTGGCATCAAGTGTTAGGGGTATTTAGGATTTGGTAGTCTAGATGAAGCAATCAACTTAGGTGAGATTGAGAAACAAAAACAACAAATCAATGATGAAGCTTGTGCAATTTATCAAGATGTTTATGGAATATGTTGATTTTTTTTTTGGAAAAATGTTAATTTTCTTGACATGTAGAAAGAGATACACTTTGTGAGATATATATTCTGAACCAAAAAAAAATAATCTATTCTTAGTTCACCTTCATATGTCACTAAAAAAATAACTCATACCATATGACTTGAAAGAAAGTTGACAACAACATTAGGTGAAAAAGAATTTATGTATTATCCATTACATTACCCGTGGTGGTGAGGTTTGTTGATATATTCAATTCAACCAATAGTGTATGTGTGTATGCCCTTTGATCCAGCCTTTAAACCCTTAAAACATAAGCCCTTAACCCTTAACACCCAAAAATTCAACACTAAAACCTTAAACAATACCCTTTACCCACAAGCCCCATTAACCTCTAAATCCCCTAGGTTTTAAATACCCTAAACTTAAATTAAAACCTAACCTATTAATTCTTAACCGCTTAACCTATTAACCACTAACCCTAACTTATAATTTTAAGTTGACTTTTTTATAATTTGAATATTTTAATATTTTTAAAGACAATTTTATGATACATACTATGTAATTATTTGGTTGATATTGTTTCAAATTTAATATTTATTAATAAAAAGATAAATTTTAAATATACAAATTTCAAATTTTAAAAAATCTAAAGTACGCACATATTTATATAAATATGGGGGAAAATGAAAATAAACAAATATACATATAACTTTGAAAATGAAGGTTTTTTTTTTTATTAAAATAATATTTTATTATTATTTAAGAAAATGTGTATTGTATTATAACTTTTATTAAAAAAGTTTATTAATTTTTAAAATTAAAAATCTAAATGTTAGGGAGTACTTAAGAGTTGGTAGCCTAGATGGAGAAATCAAATTAGGTAAGAGCGAGAAATAAAAACAACAAATCAATGATGAAGCTTGTGCAATTTATCAAGATGTTTATGGAATATGTTAAAAAATCCAGGAAAAATGTTACTTGACATGTCATGTAGAAAGAGAGACACTTTGTGGGATATATATAGTTAGAACCGCCAAAAATAACCTATTCTTATTTCACCTTCTTATATTGCTCAAAATATAACTCATACCATATGGCTAGAAAGAAAATTGACAACAACATCAATTGAACAAGAATTTTTATATTATTTGTTACATGACCCATGGTGGTGAGGTTCATTGATATATTCAGAGCAACTAGCGACATTTGTGTGTATGTCCTTCGACGTCTAAGCCCTTAAACCCTAAAACCTAAGTCCTTAACCCTTAATAACTAAAGCCTTAAACAATAACCCCTTATTCCCTAATACCCATTAACATCTAAATCCCATAGGACCTCAACCAACTAAAACTAACTTAAACCCTAACCCCATAACATATTAACTGCTAACCCTAACTTATAATTTGACGTTGATTTATAATTTGAATATTTTAATATTTTTAAAGGCATAATTTTATGATACGTTTTAGGTCATTTTTTGGGGTCAATATTGTTTCAAATTTAATATTTTATAATAAAAAGTTATAAATTTTAATTTTACGATTTTTTTTTTCTAAATTACACACAAAACTACATATATTTAAAAAAAAAATTATTAAATTTTAAAAAAATTAATTTTTAATTTTACATATCTACTTAAAAATATTTAAAGCTCATATATATTGATCTAAGAGGATATTGGTGGTCATCCACCTATTCCACTTGGACTCCCACCATTATTTCTTTCAGTTTCCCTGATTGTAGCACAATTTATTATTTTTTGTAGTTTTTTAGGTCCTGAACTTCCAGAGCCGTTTTGAGGCCCTAAATGACATTTTTTTGGAAAACGGGTAAGCACATAATAAGCATCATCAATTTTTAGTTGAAATTTGTATTCCTCAGATATATATTTCTAAGCGGTATCTTACGTGTCAAACATATATCGCATACCAAAGTTATGACCCCTGGAAGTTGATGTACCAATTTACCCCAATGGGGCCCATATAATTTTGGCGCTTCATCTCCTAGGCTTAGGTTTTTGGATGTTTAGGGTTTTCCATTGTTTTTCAAAAATAATAGGCCTTCGAGCCTCATTGTAACATAGTTCAAAAGGCATGTAGCCACCACATATCCTCTCAGAGATAAGCTATCATTGCCTCAGCTAGTTTATTTCCATTTTGCATGTAAAACAATTTTAGTACTTTGTTATTAATGAATTGAAGTTTTGTTTTTGTTGTATCTCTTTGTTTTGTTCATATATGTATTTATTTCATTCCTTCATAAATCTATATCAGTGGTATCAGATTGGTTTGCTCTTTCTCTGTTTTTATTTGCATGTCCCCAATGAGGTTGGGGTATAAGGAGTTAGGGCTCAAACTGGTTGAACCTTTTCAAGGGAAACCTCACAGACCTCGATGAACTCCCATAGAGGAATAAAATAAAGACGAGGGAGTAGGATATCCTTTCAAATATTGCTCGAAGAAGTCCTCGAGTGACAAAGGAACATGATGATGGACAACTTTTCCCAGATCTTTCAGCAGATGTCCACCAGAGACGCATCTTCAACTAGTAGTCACTTTAAAGGCATATCCCCCTTAAATATAAAAGTAAAATTTTATATCTTTATATTATAAGGTCAAATAGATTCATATGTTGTAGATAAATAGTTGAATCTCCTAGAAGGTTACTTTTCAGTCCATAGTTTCTCCGATAGGGAGAATATTACTTTTTCACTACTTAAGGTTGCTCCCCATGTCAAGGACTTGTGGAAAACTTACTGTGAGAAAAGGGCTGAGGATCCCTCTATATTTACAACCACCCACTCTTGGAACTATTTCTAAGACACCGTCAAGGAACAATATTACCTCATGGGGATATATGAGGAAAAACACATAGAGTGGATCACACTACAACAACAAACATACCAATGTGTGCATGAACTCACAAATATTTTTCATACTCTACACACAAAGTTGGGTATCAAATAGTCTAAGAGACATATAGTGCTCAAGTACTGCAAATGTCTGCATAAATAAATTTAGGAAGAAATGGAGTTCTTGGACATCTCCTCGCTTGGCGCAACATACTGATATCCTGCCAAAGATAGAACAAAAATTTATACAAAAGAAGCGAGACTTTGTATCTGTGAATCAGAATCAAGGCAAGATCACCCCCAGGCTACAAAAAAAGAACAAAACCAAACTGGGGTGACCTAGGACAGCCCTTCAGAGCCAAAAGAAAATAAAAACACCACGAAGACAAAGAATTACATGCAAGTGGTGTGAGTTCCATAAAATCCGAACTCACAAAGCAAGTGAGTGTCGAGCCAAACAGTCACTGGTGGTTGAGCTGAAGGCTTCAAGTTCATATGCATGTTTCGACTCTGAGTCAAAACCCAACAAGGGGAATGACAAAGGGAAGCAAATTATTGATGCATAACCCAACACTACCATTGCCACCACTAACATATATAATATTGAGCTCGAAGATCTAGAGGAGGGGGAGTTCCACTGATATGTAAGTGAAGTTTCTTGAAGATTATGTAAAATTTTCAAGTGATTCAATTAGGGTTTAATCCTCTTTTTTAAAATTATTAAACACATAAACATGAAATTTAAACTGAGTTTTTACAGAAAACATAAGACAATATCACCATAACAGTAATCACACAACAAAAATTGATCAATTTCACCCGTCCTGGGCTATGTCTCTTGGTCCAATTACCAATGGTTGGACCTCTTTCATTATTCCCAAAAAATGGTGTTTACATCAATTTATAGTGCTCAAATGGCTATATCAATAGCTCCAATGGCTTCATATCACTCAAAAACCTCTGTATAGCCTCTTTCTGCTCCCCAATGGGATAAAAAATGAATAATTTATGAGCCTCCCAAGTTCTTCAACTATTCATCCTACAATTTCACTCTGCCTGCAAACTACCCTACAAATTCACCCCAAAAAGCACTAACAAGGAAAAATTTTCGCCAACCACCGATGCAAATTGTGGCCTCATTAATTTTTCCTACAATGTCTAAGGGATGAATATTTAATTATATATGCCATGGGCTGAATTTTTTAATAATATTTTTTGTTGTTGTTATGGGGGTGGCTAAGCCCTGGCCCCTGGTCCCGCCCCTTATTTCCGTGGGTGCAGTGACCAGGGCTAGGGCTAGCCCTAACCCACCCTCCAACTGCGTCACATTTAACATTTATAATAAAGTTTAAAACTAATATGGTTAGGAAACATTGTTTGGCGCATTGGTAGAGCATCGATCCTGCAGCTCAAAGGTCATGTGTTCAAATCCGTCAGAGTGATTTCCACCCATAAAAATTGTTTGGTCCAACGTGGGGAGGCCACGTGGCTTCCTCCCATTGGCCAACGTGTCTCCCTACCATTGGTAAAAACTCTAACCAATGAAAACAAACCACTTCACATCGAACATGAATCTTTGTGTCATCATGCCTGATTCTTTGTATCCTGCAATACACTTCAAGCTGATGAACACAAATATCTAATATTTAAGCATCTACCTCTCCATCATACATAGGAAAATCAAACTTAATGTCAAGCATCAAAAATGGAGTTTTACCATGACACTTTGGAGAATGTGGAGGTTTTTGTGAAGGGCTGGTTGTGCAAGAAGATTATTGTGAAAATGGTGGTGAGGAGAATGGTGGTGTCAAATGTGGATTTTCACCATTCCTATTACCTTTGGGAGTCTTGTCTCAGTCTCGTCCTTCTCCTTTTGAAGACTTATCTCCCTTTGGATGATTGGAGCTCTCACATTGCAATATTGTGCTTCTCCCCTCGTATAGAACTTTCACCATTCTTGTCATATCAAAGAATTCTTTTTGAAATGGTTTTTCATCCTCTAACATATTGTTAGGCTTTCCTTCATGTGACATACTTTTTGAAGCTTCAACTGCAATTTTAGGTGGAATTTGTGGTGGAGACTGTGGAAAAATTACTCTCCTTGTCCTTGGCCTCACTTGAGGTTTTGTAGCCGCAAGCTTTCCTTCTCCTCTCTTGAACTTTGATGCAGGAGCATCGGAATTAGCCAGCAATGTGGAAATCTGTTCACATGTTTTGGCTAGAAAGAGTGAATTTCATTGACTATTTGGTAAAATTTAGTTTACTGAGGAGGTTGATTTATCAAATAGTTTGTTATTGTAATAAGTGAGAGATTGCCTTATTTTAGACTAGAGATAAAATTTGTTAGTATAGGAATGCATGAGAAGTTACGAATTAAATTATTTCTGTTAGATCTTTCAAAATAGAAGATTACATTATCTATTGTTAGAGGAATTAGTGGATAAAAAAATAGAAAAAATTGTATGAGCGTAGAGATTTTTATTGAGGGCTGGAAGTGGAGCGAAAGCTCAGAAGTTTTTTTAGAACTATGTTTTGTGAAAAAAAAACAGAGATCATTCCTTGTATGACCTGGAAAAGGCCAAGAATCTGTCTTTTTCTTATATTATGATCAAATTGAATGTCGTATCCATCAATGTATGTTGAGCCATCAATTTGATGCGTTTGTTTCTTGGTAATTGCTGAAGTGATTTCAATATGTGTTTTTATTAAAACTATAAGAATTCGATGTTTATTGCAAATTGGGCGTTGTCGAAATTAATGAGTTGGGAAAGTTTTAACACAGCGAAACAGTCTAAAATACTTTACAGATCTCTTGGAGAGGAGTTGAATTAAATCGTATCTCAATTTTGAAATGTATTGGATCTGGAGAAGGTACAAGAAATCAAGAATTGGCCTACTCCCAAGAGTGTATTTGAGGTAAGAAGTTTTCATGGACTTGCTAGTTTTTACCGAAAATTTATAAAGGGGTTTAGTCAAGTTTGTACACCAATCCTTGAGACAATCAAGGAGGTCAATCAGCCATTTCAATGGATAGAAGCAGCTGATAAGAACTTTAATCTGCTAAAAAAGAAGATAATAGAAAAACCAATTCTAGCATTGCCAAATTTTGAGAAATTTTGAGCCCGTGTGCTGTGCCAACGGTACTTAGTCCGAAGAAGGGAGAAGAATGGAACATGTGCACCGATTCCAGAGCTATCAAAAAGATAACAGTCAGGTACAGATTTCCTTTGCCCAGAATGGATGATTTAATGATCCAGGTGGACATTGGTGGCCACCCGCCTATTCCACTTGGGCCCCCACCATTGTCTCTTTCAGTTTTTCCGTTGTGGCATAACTTACTATTTTTAGCAGTTTTTCGGGTCCTGAACTTCCGGAGCCGTTTTGAGGCCCTAAACGACGTTTTTTGGGTACGAAAGCGCCAGCGAATTTTCTAATAAAATTCGTCCCGACAGCTATAGTCCTCGGATAGAGCTTTCTAATGATGTATCATATGCGTCAAACGGAGATAGTATGCCAAAGTTACGTCCCTGGGAAGTTGAAACACCAATTTACCCAAGCGGGGCCCATAGTTTTGGCGCTTCATCTCCTAGGGTTAGGTTTTTGGGATGTTTAGGGTTCTCCATTGTTTCTCAATAATAAATAGGCCCTCGCGCCTCATTGTAAAGCAGTTCAGAGGTCTGTAGCCACCACATCTCTTCTCAGAGATAGCTACCAGTACCCTAGCTAGTTTTATTTCCATTGTCTGTAAGCAAATTTGAGTTCTTTGATATTAATGAAATGAAGTGTTATTTCCGCTGCATCTCTGTATTTATGGTTATGTGTTTATTCTGTTGCGTTCCTGCATAAATCCGGATCAGTGGTATCAGAGCGGTCTGCTTTTTCTCGATCCTTCTTTGCATGTCCCCAACAAGGTCGGGGTATAAGGAGCTAGGGCTTGATCTGGTGGAACCTTTGCAAGATCAACCTCGCAAACCTCGACGGACGCCCATGGGGGACGAAAAGAAAGATGAGGGAGTAGGAGATCCTATCAAAATATTGCTCGAGGAGGCCCTCGAAAAACAAAGGAACGTGATGATGGATAACTTTGCTCAGATCCTTCAACGGCTGCCCACCAGTGGCGCATCTGCATCCAGTAGCCACTCTGGAGTTGCGACTCCCTTTAAGGTACAAGTAAATTTTGACATTCCCATATTTGAGGGTCAAATAGACGCAGATGCCGTAGATAGATGGTTGAATCTATTAGAAGGATATTTCTCTGTTCATGACTTTTCGGACCGGGAGAAGATTATTTTTGCACTCCTCAAAGCTACCCCCCATGTTAAGGACTGGTGGGAAACCTACTGTGAGAACAAGGACCAGACAGAACCCTCTCTGTTCTCGGCCGTACCAACTTGGAATTCTTTCCGAGACGCCGTCAAGGAACAGTACTATCCTGTGGGGAGCTATGAAGACAAGTACATACAATGGACCACGCTGCGACAACAAAGGGATCAAGATGTGCACGAGCTGACGAATCTGTTCCATACCCTGCGCACAAAGTTGGGTATCAAAGATTCGGAGAAACATTTGGTGCTAAAGTATCGCAGCTGTCTGCACAGATACATTCAGGAGGAAATGGAGTTCCTCGACATCTCCTCGCTTGGTACGGCATACCGGTATGCTGCCAAGATTGAGCAGAAATTCAAACAGAAGAAGCGAGACTTTGGATCCGTGAATCAAAAGCAAGGAAAAGGTGCTTCCAAACCGCAGAACAAAGGACAGAGCATGGTGGCTAAAGACAACCCGTCAAAGCCACAAGAAAAGAACAACATCGTAAAGCCAAAGAAGGACACGGGAAAGTGGTGTGAGTTCCATAAGAGCTCCACTCACAACACAAGTGAGTGTCGGGCCAAGCAGTCGCTAGTGGCCGAGATGAGGGCTTCTGAGTCAGATGCATGCTCCGACTCCGAATCAGAACCTGAGAAGGGGAATGAAAAAGGGAAACAGATTATTGATGCGGAGCCCAACGCCACTGTTGCCACTACAAAGGTCCAGAAGGAGGAACCGGAAGATCCAGAGGAGGAGGAACGTCTCTTCCTCTCCCAGATGTGGGTAAAGGGCTCCCCTGTACAGTTCATTGTCGACAATGGGAGCCAAAAGAACCTCATTTCAGCAGACGCCGTGAAGCGGTTGGGCTTGCCGACCACAGCTCACCCACATCCATACACCATCGGGTAGCTTCACCAAGGACGAGATCTCCGCGTCAGCCAGCAGTGCCGCCTTCCCTATAGCATCAAGCCCTTCACGGATGAGGTATTATGTGACGTTGCTCCTATTGATGTTTCTGATGTATTATTAGGACAACCATACGTGTGGAAGCGTCATGCTGTGTATGAGTCTCGACCTCGTGCTGTTATTATTACTTTGGGAAATAAGTTGTACAGGATACCAGAGGTACCACCTCCTACGACTATCTCTTTGGTTACTGCAAAACAATGTGGTAAGCTCATTTCCCAAACCAGGAAATTCGTTTTTCTGATGATCCGCCCCCAGGGCAAGAAGAAGACTGTGGCCACGACCTCCAGACAGGGCCCCTCTGCACGACAACAGCAAATGGATAAGGTCGTGGAGGAGTACGGGGACATCTTCACCTCACCCACAGGGGTTCCTCTGCACTGCCAGGTCAAGCACCCGATTGATCTGACCCCAGGTGCGCCACTACCCAATGGACGATGCCTTCGGCGCTACGTACGAGCGGTGAAATCAGGCGGTCGAAGGGAGCTGTTGCGAAAGGTCACATCGGACAAGTTCATCGCCACCGTGGGGGCAGGTCGTGTTGGTACAGAAGAAGGATGGGACATGGAGACTTTGTATTGACTATCGGGCGTTGAACAAGATCACTGTCCGGAATAGGTACTCGATCCCACGAATTGATGACCTTCTGGACCAACTCAAGGTGCAAAATATTTTAGCAAGATCGACTTGAAGTCTGGGTATCACCAGGTACCAATTGAAGCCTCTTATGTGTGGAAGACTGCCTTCAAAGCCAAGGAAGGCCTTTTCGAATGGCTGGTCATGCCTTTCGGGTTAACGAATGCTCCCGCAACCTTCATGAGGATGATGGACGACATCTTGCGGCCATTCACCAACTCATTTGTAGTGGTGTACTTGGATGACATTCTGATCTTCAGAAAGACTTGGGAAGAGCACCTTCATCACATCCGACAAGTCCTCCAAACACTGCGGCAACACAAGTTGTGTGCCAATTTGGAGAAGTGCACGTTTGGCATGACCCGGGTTCAATATCTGGGATACATTATTGATGAAAAGGGGGTGCATGTGGATCCAGCCAAGATCCAAGTCATTCGGGATTGGCCAGCCCCGACTACTATAACAGAGCTTCGCAGCTTTCTGGGTCTTGCTAATTTCTACCGTAGATTCGTGTTGGGATTCTCTCATATCACTTGGCCCTTGAGTCAAGTCACCAAAAGAGGAGCGAGAGCAAAATTCTTTTGGTCGGAACCTCAACAGAAGGCGTTCAAAGAATTGAAAAATCGCCTCTGTTCTGCCCCAGTGCTCACCTTACCAGACTTGCAGCAGCCATTTGAGATCGAGACAGATGCCTCTGACTATGCTATTGGAGCAGTTCTTACTCAACAGGGACATCCAGTGGCATATCACAGTGAGACATTGTCTGAGACAGTTCGCAAGTATCCCACCTATGATAAAGAAATGTATTCCATTGTGCAAGCCTGTCGACAATGGAAGCATTACATTTTGGGGAAGAAAACAATCATCCACACAGACCACCGGCCCCTGCAGTTCATACAGACACAAGGGAAGTTGCAGAATGATCGCCATCAGAAGTGGTCCACATATCTGCAACAGTTTCATTTGAACATCAAGTACAAGAAGGGTAGCACCAATAATGTTGCGGACTGCCTCAGCCGACCACCGATCGTGGCGCTCACCACCGTGCTCAACTCTTGTGGGCACGAGACTTCTGATTGGCCGCTTCTCTATGAGAGTGACCCAGAATTCGGCCACACTTACAAGGCACTCTTGGGGGGCAAGCAAGTTCCAAATTTTCACCTCCAAGATGCACTTTTATGTCACCTGGGACACCTTTGTGTTCCTTCAAGCGAGCGTGCCAAGATGATATGGGAAGCACACTACAGTCGAGTCGCTGGGCATTTCGGGGTCGAGAAAACAGTAGCAATACTACAGAAGTATTTCTATTGGCCGAACCTTCGAAAGGATGTCGAGAAGCACATCAGGTCCTGCACTGCTTGTGCCATTGCCAAACCAACCATCAAGAAGCAAGGCCTATATACTCCACTGCCTACCCCTAGTCGACCTTGGGAATCCATCTCCATGGATTACATGTCGGGCCTGCCTTCTACTAAGAATGGAAATGACTGTGTTTTTGTGGTCGTTGACAGATTCTCGAAGATGGCCATTATGGCGGCCTGCAAGAAGAATATCACAGCAGAAGCCACTGCTAAACTCTTCTTTTAACGAGTGTGGGTGCACTTTGGGATCCCACAGTCTATCATATCAGATCGGGATAGCAGGTTCCTCGGCACATTTTGGTCCAGCCTCTGGTCGATGTTGGATACCAAGCTCACCAAGTCCACAGCTTTCCATCCCCAAACAGATGGCCAGACAGAGGTCGTCAACGGAATGATTGTACACATTCTGCGCATGTACAATTCAAAGCATCCACGCACATGGGACGAGAGCCTCCCTTATGTACAACATAGTTATAACCGGGCTCTCCACAGTTCAATTAGCCATAGCCCCTTTCAGGTGGGCTTGGGATTCCAGCCACTATGTCCCATTGACGTAGCCATGCCATTTGCAGCTGCTCAGGCCGATTCAGCGCACGTCCAGTCTGAAGTTGACAAAGCAAGTAGCTTCATCGAGCGCATTCAACACATCCGCCAACGGGTTCATGATATATTGGACAGAGCCAATGCGAAGTACAAGCAGCGCCATGATCAACACCGGGTGCCACACCACTTCCAGGTGGGCGACAAAGTATGGCTACATTTGCAGAAGGAGCGCCTCACTGGACCTCACCGCAAGCTTCGCCCACTCCGATACGGGCCGTACACCATCACCAAGGTTGTAGGTAACAATGCCTTCGAGCTTAGTATTCCACCATTCCTTGGTCTGCACCCAGTCTTCAATGTGGATCGCCTTCGTCCTTACTTTCCACCTCTGCTGGACACCTCGGACATTGCGGAACAACTCACACCAACAGAGTTAAACCCAGACTGCATGGAACAGGCCACCACAGATTGTATCATGGACATGCAAATCAAGAACACTCGTCAACAGCAGATCCAACTGTATCGGGTTGTCAAAGCTGGCCAACTCCTGCACCAAGGAAAGTGGTTCACCGGGGACCAAGTTCAGCAGAAATTTCCTCATCTCATGGAGGAACTTAACGCAATGGGGACCATTGCTTCCTAAGGGGGGAGGAATGATCCAGGTGGATATTGGTGGCCACCCGCCTATTCCACTTGGGCCCCCACCATTATCTCTTTCAGTTTTTCCGTTTTGGCATAACTTACTATTTTTAGCAGTTTTTCGGGTCCTGAACTTCCGGAGCCGTTTTGAGGCCCTAAACGACGTTTTTTGGGTATGAAAGCGCCAGTGAATTTTCTGATAAAATTTGTCCCGACAGCTGTAGTCCTCGGATAGAGCTTTCTAATGATGTATCATGTGCGTCAAACGGAGATAGTATGCCAAAGTTACGTCCCTGGGAAGTTGAAACACCAATTTACCCAAACGGGGCCCATAGTTTTGGCGCTTCATCTCCTAGGGTTAGGTTTTTGGGATGTTGAGGGTTCTCCATTGTTTCTCGATAATAAATAGGCCCTCGAGCCTCATTGTAACTCAGTTCAGAGGCCTGTAGCCACCACATCTCTTCTCAGAGATAGCTACCAGTGCCCTAGCTAGTTTTATTTCCATTGTCCGTAAGCAAATTTCAGTTCTTTGATATTAATGAAATGAAGTGTTATTTCACATTTTGCATCTCTGTGTTATGGTTATGTGTTTGATACATTGCGTTTCTGTAAATCCAGGATCATTTAATGGATTGTTTAAGTGGATCTAGGTATTTCACTAAGATAGATTTAAAAAGCGGGTATCATCAGATCAGAATTCGGGAAGGCGATGAATGGAAAACAGTTTTCAAAACCAACAGTGGACTGTATGAGTGGTTAGTGATGCCTTTTGGGCTTACTAATGCGCCCAGCACATTCATGAGACTAATGAACGAGGTCTTCAAAGAATATACAAGTAAATTTGTTGTTGTTTACCTTGATGATATTTTGGTTTTTAGCAAAAGTAAAGAGGAGCATTTGGAACACTTGAAGTTAGTCTTGAAAACTCTACAGAAAGAAAAAATACTAATCAATTTGAAGAAATGTAGTTTCATGAAAGAGGAGCTGGTATACTTTAGATTTGTGATTTCCAAAGAAGGTTTAAAAATGAAGATGGGAGGCAGTTGTGAAAGTGCGACAGAGTGGAAAAACGCGCAAGATATGGAGACTGGAGATAATGCTATCTGACATGACAAAAATTGATGATAAGTTGTAGAACAAAATGTGTGATCCAGGCGGACAAAGACTTAAAAGCATGATCTGGAGATCATGATCATTTTCAACCTTGGGAGTCTGATGCAGGAGCATAACAGTAAACATGTAACAACACTTGATGAAGGAGTTCACCCCTCTTGGGATACGTCTCCTAGTCCATCTTCCAATGGTTGGGCCTCTATCATTATGCTCAAAAAATGGTGCTTACATCAAGTTACATGCTCAAAGGGCTATAATGATAGCGCCAATGGCTTCAGAGCACTCAAAAGCCCTTGTCTAGACTCCTTATTCTCCCCAAAAGGTGATATGGATTTATGCAGGAACGCAATAGAATAAACATATAACCATAAATACAGATATGCAGTGGAAATAACACTTCATTTCATTAATATCAAAGAACTGAAATTTGCTTACAGACAGAATGGAAATAAAACTAGCTAGGGCACTGGTAGCTATCTCTGAGAAGAGATGTGGTGGCTACAAGCCTCTAAACTGAGTTACAATGAGGCTCGAGGGCCTATTTATTATTGAGAAACAATGGAGAACCCTGAACATCCCAAAAACCTAACCCTAGGAGATGAAGCGCCAAAACTATGGGCCCCGTTTGGGTAAATTGGTGTTTCAACTTCCCAGGGACGTAACTTTGGCATACTATCTCCGTTTGACGACATGATACATCATTAGAAAGCTCTATCCGAGGACTATAGATTTCAGGACGAATTTGATCTGGCGCTTTGATACCCAAAAAACGTCGTTTAGGGCCTCAAAACGGCTTCGGAAGTTCAGGACCCGAAAAACTGCTAAAAATAGTAAGTTATGCCGAAACTGAAAAACTGAAAGAGACAATGGTGGGGGGCCAAGTGGAATAGGTGGGTGGCCACCAATATCCACCTGGATCATTCCTCCCCCCTTAGGAAGCAATGGTTCCCATTGCGTTAAGTTCCTCCATGAGATGAGGAAATTTCTGCTGAACTTGGTCCCTGGTGAACCACTTTCCTTGGTGCAGGAGTTGGCCAGCTTTGACAACCCGATATAGTTGGATCTTCTGCTGGCGAGTGTTCTTGATTTGCATGTCCATGATACAATTTGTGGTGGCCTGTTCCATGCAGTCTGGATTTAACTCTGTTGGTGTGAGTTGTTCTGCAATGTCCGAGGTGTCCAGTAGAGGTGGGAAGTAAGGATGAAGGTGATCCACATTGAAGACTGGGTGCAGACCAAGGAATGGTGGAATACTAAGCTCGAAGGCATTGTTCCCTACAGCCTTGGTGATGGTGTACGGCCCATATCGGAGCGGGAGAAGCTTGCGGTGGGGTCCAGTGAGGCGCTCCTTCTGCAAATATAGCCATATTTTGTTGCCCACCTGGAAGTTGTGTGGCACTCGGTGTTGATCATGGCGCTGCTTGTACTTCGCATTCGCTCTGTCCAATATATCATGAACTTGTTGCTGGATGTGTTGAATGCGCTCGATGAATCTACTTGCTTTGTCAACTTCAGACTGGACATGAGCTGAATCAGCCTGAGCAGCTGCAAATGGCATGGCTACGTCAATGGGACATAGTGGCTGGAATCCCAAGCCCACCTGAAAGGGGCTACGGCCAATTGAACTGTAGAGAGCCCAGTTATAACTATGTTGTACATAGGGGAGGCTCTCATCCCATGTGTGTGGATGCTTTGAATTTTACATGCGCAGAATGTGTACAATCATTCTGTTGACGACCTTTGTCTAGCCATCTGTTTGGGGATGGAAAGCTGTGGACTTGGTGAGCTTTGTGTCCAAATTGACCAGATGCTAGACCAATATGTGCTGAGGAACTTGCTATCTCGATTTGATATGATAGACTGTGGGATCCCAAAGTGCACCCATACTCGTTCAAAGAAGAGTTTAGCAGTAGCTTCTACTGTGATATTCTTCTTACAGGCCGCCATAATGGCCATCTTCGAGAATCTGTCAATGACCACGAAAACACAATCATTGCCATTCTTAGTAGAGGGCAGGCCCGACATGTAATCCATGGAGATGGATTCCCACGGTCGACTAGGGGTAGGTAGTGGAGTATATAGGCCTTGCTTCTTGATGGTCGGTTTGGCAATGGCACAAGTAGTGCAGGATCTGATGTGCTTCTCGACATCCTTTCGAAGGTTCGGCCAATAGAAATACTTCTGTAGTATTGCTACTGTTTTCTCGACCCCGAAATGCCCAGCGACTCGACCGTAGTGTGCTTCCCATATCATCTTGGCACGCTCGCTTGAAGGAACACAAAGGTGTCCCAGGTGACATAAAAGTGCATCTTGGAGGTGAAAATTTGGAACTTGCATGCCCCCCAATAGTGCCTTGTAAGTGTGGTCGAATTCTGGGTCACTCTCATAGAGAAGCGGCCAATCAGAAGTCTCGTGCCCACAAGAGTTGAGCATGGTGGTGAGCGCCATGATCGGTGGTCGGCTGAGGCAGTCTGCAACATTATTGGTGCTACCCTTCTTGTACTTGATGTTCAAATGAAACTGTTGCAGATATGTGGACCACTTATGATGGCGATCATTCTGCAACTTCCCTTGTGTCTGTATGAACTGCAGGGGCCGGCGGTCTGTGTGGATGATTGTTTCCTTCCCCAAAATGTAATGCTTCCATTGTCGACAGGCTTGCACAATGGAATACATTTCTTTGTCATAGGTGGGATACTTGCGAACTGTCTCAGACAATGTCTCACTGTGATATGCCACCGGATGTCCCTGTTGAGTAAGAACTGCCCCAATAGCATAGTCAGAGGCATCTGTCTCGATCTCAAACGGCTGCTGCAAGTCTGGTAAGGTGAGCACTGGGGCAGAACAGAGGCGATTTTTCAATTCTTTGAACGCCTTCTATTGAGGTTCCGACCAAAATAATTTTGCTCTCGCTCCTCCTTTGGTGACTTGACTCAAGGGCCAAGTGATATGAGAGAATCCCAAAACGAATCTACGGTAGAAATTAGCAAGACCCAGAAAGCTGCGAAGCTCTGTTATAGTAGTCGGGGCTGGCCAATCCCGAATGACTTGGATCTTGGCTGGATCCACATGCACCCCCCTTTCATCAATAATGTATCCCAGATATTGAACCTAGGTCATGCCAAACATGCACTTCTCCAAATTGGCACACAACTTGTGTTGCCGCAGTGTTTGGAGGACTTGTCGGATGTGATGAAGGTGCTCTTCCCAAGTCTTGCTGAAGATCAGAATGTCATCCAAGTACACCACTATGAATGAGTTGGTGAAAGGCCGCAAGATGTCGTCCATCATCCTCATGAAGGTTGCGGGAGCATTCGTCAACCCGAAAGGCATGACCAGCCATTCAAAAAGGCCTTCCTTAGCTTTGAAGGCAGTCTTCCACACATCAGAGGGTTCAATTGGTACCTGGTGATACCCAAACTTCAGGTCGATCTTGCTGAAATATTTTGCACCTTTGAGTTGGTCCAGAAGGTCATCAATCCATGGGATTGGGTACCTATTCCAGACAGTGATCTTGTTCAATGCCCGATAGTCAATACAGAGTCTCCACGTCCCATCCTTCTTCTGTACCAACACGATCGGGCTCCCACAGGGCGATGAACTTGGTCTGATGTGACCTTTCTGCAACAGCTCCTGAATCTGCCTCTTGATTTCATCATTTTCCAGAACAGAGCGTCGATAGATCAGTCCATTGGGTAGTGGCGCACCCGGGGTCAGATCAATCGGGTGCTTGACCTGGCAGTGCAGAGGAACCCCTGTGGGTGAGGTGAAGATGTCCCCGTACTCCTCCACGACCTTATCCATTTGTTTTTGTCGTGCAGAGGGGCCCTGTCTGGAGGTCGTGGCCACAGTCTTCTTCTTGCCCTGGGGGCGGATCATCAGGAAAACGAATTTCCTGGTTTGGGAAATGAGCTTACTACATTGTTTTGCAGTAACCAAAGAGACAGTCGTAGGAGGTGGTACCTCTGGTATCCTATACAACTTACTTCCCAAAGTAATAATAACAGCACGAGGTCGAGACTCATACATAGCATGACGCTTCCACAAGTATGGTTGTCCTAATAATACATCAGAAACATCAATAGGAGCAACGCCACATAATACCTCATCCGTGAAGGGCTTGATGCTATAGGGAAGGCGGCACTGCTGGCTGACGCGGAGATCTCGTCCTTGGTGAAGCCACCCGATGGTGTATGGATGTGGGTGAGCTGTGGTCGGCAAGCCCAACCGCTTCACGGCGTCTGCTGAAATGAGGTTCTTTTGGCTCCCATTGTCGACAATGAACCGTACAGGGGAGCCCTTTACCCACATCTGGGAGTGGAAGAGACGTTCCTCCTCCTCTGGATCTTCCGGTTCCTCCTTCTGGACCTTTGTAGTGGCAATAGTGGCATTGGGCTCCGCATCAATAATCTGTTTCCCTTTTTCATTCCCCTTTTCAGGTTCCGATTCGGAGTCGGAGCATGCATCTGACTCAGAAGCCCTCATCTCGGCCACTAGCGACTGCTTGGCCCGACACTCACTTGTGTTGTGAGTGGAGCTCTTATGGAACTCACACCACTTTCCCGTGTCCTTCTTTGGCTTTTCGGTGCTGTTCTTTTCTTGTGGCTTCGATGAGTTGTCTTTAGCCGCCATGCCTTGGCTCGGTCCTTTGTTCTGCAGTTTGGAAGCACCTTTCCCTTGCTTTTGATTCGCAAATCCAAAGTCTCGCTTCTTCTGCTTGAATTTCTGCTCAATCTTGGCAGCATACCGGTATGCCGTACCAAGCGAGGAGATGTCGAGGAACTCCATTTCCTCCTGAATGTATCTGTGCAGACAGCTGCGATAGTTTAGCACCAAATGTTTCTCTGAATCTTTGATACCCAACTTTGTGCGCAGGGTATGGAACAGATTCGTCAGCTCGTGCACATCTTGATCCCTTTGTTGTCGCAGCGTGGTCCATTGTATGTACTTGTCCTCATAGCTCCCCATGGGATAGCACTATTCCTTGATGGCGTCTCGGAAAGAATTCCAAGTTGGTATGGCCGAGAACAAAGAGGGTTCTATCTGGTCCTTGTTCTCACATTAGGTTTCCCACCAGTTCTTAACATGGGGGGTAGCTTTGAGGAGTGCAAAAATAATCTTCTCCTGGTCTGAAAAGTCATGAACAGAGAAATATCCTTCTAATATATTCAACCATCTATTTACGACATCTGCGTCTATTTGACCCTCAAATATGGGAATGTCAAAATTTACTTGTACTTTAAAAGGAGTCGCACCTCTAGAGTGGCTACTGGATGCAGATGCGCCGCTGATGGGCATCCGTTGAAGGATCTGAGCAAAGTTATCCATCATTGCATTCCTTTGTTTTCTGAGGGCCTCCTCGAGCAATATTTTGATAGGATATCCTACTCCCTCATCTTTCTTTTCATCCCCCATGGGTGTCCGTCGAGGTTTGCGAGGCTGATCTTGCAAAGGTTCCACCAGATCAAGCCCTAGCTCCTTATACCCCGACCTCGTTGGGGACATGCAAAGAAGGATCGAGAAAAAACAGACCGCTCTGATACCACTGATCCGGATTTATGCAGGAATGCAATAGAATAAACATATAACCATAAATACAGAGATGCAGCAGAAATAACACTTCATTTCATTAATATCAAAGAACTGAAATTTGCTTACAGACAGAATGGAAATAAAACTAGCTAGGGCACTGGTAGCTATCTCTGAGAAGAGATGTGCCAGCTACAGGCCTCTGAACTACGTTACAATGAGGCTCGAGGGCCTATTTATTATTGAGAAACAATGGATAACCCTAAACATCCCAAAAACCTAACCCTGGGAGATGAAGCGCCAAAACTATGGGCCCCGTTTGGGTAAATTGGTGTTTCAACTTCCCAGGGACGTAACTTTGGCATACTATCTCCGTTTGACGCACATGATACATCATTAGAAAGCTCTATCCGAGGACTACAAATTTCACCACAAATATCATTCTAGAACAAAATGATATTTTCTAGAGGCGCGATTCCCAAAAAACGTCGTTTAGGGCCTCAAAATGGCTCCGGAAGTTCAGGACCCAAAAAACTGCTAAAAATAGTAAGTTATGCCGAAACTGAAAAACCAAAAGAGACAATAGTAGAGGCCAAATGACTAGGTGGGTGGTCACCAATATCCACACGGATCAAAGGATAAAAAATGAAGAAGTTATGAGCCTCAAAGTTCTTCAATATTGATCTACAATTTGTACTTACACTATGAAAAGACACCTACAAATTCACCCCAAAAGGCGCTAATGGGGGAATTTTTCTAACTCATTGAATTGCAAATTGTGACCTTATTAATTTTTCCTCAAAAAATAAAGACAAATATTTAAATTATATATAGTGTGGACACGTTTTTACAATAATATTTGAGGGGGAAGCGGGTAGCTAGCCCCACAGTTATGCCCTTATTTTCATGGGCTGAATTTTTTAATAATATTTCAAGGGGGTTGGGGGCTAAGCCCCTGACATGGTCACGCCCCTTATTTCTAGTGATGACCGGGGTTGAACACAGCCCCAGCCATCCCAACACATACATTTAACCTTTATAATAAAGTTTGAAACTAATATGGTTAAGAAACAATGTATGGTGCATTGGTAGAGTGTCGTTCTTGCAACTCAGAGGTCATGTGTTTCAATGTGCCAGAGTGCTTTCCTCCCATAACAAAATTTGGTCTAGTGTGGGGAGGCCACATGGCTGCCTCCCTTTGGCCCACGTGGCTCCCTGCCATTGGCCGAACCTCTAACCAATGAAAAGACACCATTTCACATCCAAACTGAATGCAAAAAATGGTGGCCATTCATTAACAAAAAAAATCAAGTCAACCCTACACAGTTAGGGTCTAGTCAACAGTACGGACTGCTGACTTGGCAACCTTGTAGCTCCAAAAACAGTTCTTTTTTTTATTTACCCAAATGAATAGATCGTGATTGCAGGAGCATACAAAGTCGGTTTTGCACAAAATGAATTGCGCTGGATTCAAAACGATGATATCTACTCAAGAGAATAGGTTTCATTCCATTTTTGAACTTTGAATTTTGAGCATAAATTTGATCCACCAGATCATCCTCTTCCAATCAGAGATGTGGGTGAAGGTTTCTCAGCTGCAGGTCATTGTTGATAGTGGGAGAAAGAAGAACCTCATTTCAGCAGAGGTCATGAAGCGATTGGACTTATTGATCACACCACACTCGATGTCATACACCATTGGGTGGATTCACCAAGGACAAGATCTCGGCATCAACCATAAGTGTTTCCTTCCCTACAACATGAAGTGCTTCATGGATGAGGTACTGGGTGATGTTTCTCCTCTTGAAGTTTGTGATGTATTATTAGGTAAACCATATTTTTGGAACCGTCATGTTGTGTATGAGATTACACCTCCCACTATTATTATTAATTTGGGAAATAAAGTTATATAGGATATTGGAGGTATAATTTCTTACCACAATCTATTCGATATCTACTAAGAAATGCAGTAAGATCCTCTCCCAAACGGGGAAATTTGTTTCATTCTGATTCAATCTCAAAGTAAGGGGAAAATTATGGTCACATCCATGGCGTCCAGAAAGGGTTCCTCCATGAAACAAAAGTAGGTGGATAATGTCGTAGAAGAATACAAGGACATATTCTCCTCACCCATAGGGGTACCCTTGCACTGTTAGGTCAAGCATTTGATTCTAACTCCTGGAGAACCCCTATACAATGGGTTGATACACCATCACTCCATTTTGGAAAATGAAGAGATCAAGCAGAAAATCTAGGAGTTGTTTCGAAATGGGCATATCAGATCAAGATCCTCACCCTATCGGAGCCTGATTGTACTTATACAGAAGAATTATGGGAACTGGAGGCTTTACATTGATTATTGGGCCCTAAACAAAATCACTTCGAGGAACAGGTATCCAATCCCATGGATTGATGACCTTTTGGACTAGCTCAAAGGGGTAAATTATTTCAACAAGATCGATCTGAAGTCTTAGGTTGCAATAAAGCCCACAAATGTATGTACGACCACCTTCAAATCCAGGGAATGCCTTTTTGAATGGTTTTTCATGCCCTTCAGGTTGAAAAATGCCCTTGCTACATTTATGACGTTGATGGATGATATCTTGCATCCCTTCACGAACTCTTTCATGGTTTTTTATTTGGATGACATCCTCATCTTCAGTAAGAGATGGGAAGGCCACTTACAACACATTAGACAAGTCCTTCAAACCCCGTGGCATCTCAAATTTTGTGCGAACTTGGAGAAATGCACCTTTGGCATGAGTGAGGTCCAATATATGGGTTACATCCTAGATGAGCAAGGTGTGCATGTGGATCCGATTAACATCCAAGTCATTCGATATTGGTCAACCCTAACCACTCTAACAGAGCTTCAAAACTTTTTGGGCATCACAAATTTTTATCGGAGGTTTGTGTTGGGATTCTCCCATATCACTTGTCCTTTGATTCAGATTACCAAGGGTCGATAAAAAATAAATTTTTCATGGTCTGATTCCAAATAGAAGGAGTTCATTGAGATGAAGCACTGCCTCTGATCTACACTTGTACTCACATTTCCATAATTGCAACAACCATTTGAAATTGATACATACACCTATGGATATATATTAGTGCAATCCTCACCCGACATTAGCATCTAGTTGCCTATCATAGTGAGACGCTTTCTAATACAATTAAGAAGTATGCCACCTATGATAAAGATATGTATTCTATCATGCAGGCTTGCCGAAAATGAAAACATTACTTTCTCGGTCATGCACATCGATCACCGACCTCCTCAGTTTATGCAAACACAAGGGAGTTTGCAGAATTATGTCATCAGAAGTGGTCTACATATATGCAACAATTCCACTTGAATAGTAAATATAAAAATGGAAGCACCAACCATGTTGCAGATTGCATCAACCAACCCCCAGTTGAATCACTGACTACTATTCTCAACTCTTGTGGCCACAAGACCTCTGGATGTCTACAACTATACAAAAATGATCCAAATATCACCACAACATACTAGATGCTAGTAGATGGAAATCAAGTTCCCGATTTCCACCTCCAAGATGCATTATTATGCTACCTGGGCCACCTTTGTGTTCCTTCAAGCAAGCACGCCAAGATGATTTCGGAGGTGCACTATATTTGAGTCGTCAGACACTTTGGAGTGGAGAAAATAGTGGTCGTACTACAAAATTATTTTTCTTAGCCAAAACTCTAAAAATATGTTGGAAAGTATATCATATCATGCAATACTTGTGTCATCGCCAAGCCAACCATAAAAAATCAAGGCCTGTACACTCCTCTTCCTACTCCCAACTAGCCCTGGGAATCCATATCCATGGACTATATGTTTGGTCTCTATTCTACCAAGCATGGTAATGACTATGTATATGTGGTTGTGGACATATTTTCTAAGATGGCTATATTGGCGGCCTACAAGAAGAATATCATAACAAATGACATTGTCAAACTCTTCTTTGAATGAGTGTGAGTACATTTTGCGATCCCATAGACCATTATATCATATTGGGATAACAGGTTCTTGAGCACATTTTAGTCAAGCCTCTAGACACTATTGGACACCAATCTCATCAAGTCAAGTACATTCCATTTCTAGACTGATGGCCAGACAGAGGTTGTCAATTAGATGATAGTGCACATACTTCACATGTAAAACTCTAAGAATCCACTAACCTAGGATGAGAGCCTTCCCTATGTGCAACATAACTATAACAGATCTATCCATAACTCGACAGGTCACAATTCATTTCAAGTGGGTTTGATATTTCAACCATTATGTCTGATTGATCTCGACATGCCTCATGATAATACATAGACAAAATCCACACATGTACAATCTAAGGCTGATAAAGAAACCATATTTATTAAACGCATCTATCACATTTTTCAGCAGGTTCATGACTGCTTGGGGAAGTACAATGCCAAGTACAAGCAACGACATGATCAACATTGCGTGCCACACGAGTTTCAGGTGGGTGACAAATTTTGGTTGTATTTGTAGAAAGAACACCTTTCCAGAGCCCATCGAAAGCTCATACCACTCTAATATGGGCCATACACCATCACCACGGCCGTGGGAGACAATTATTTTGAGCTCAGAGCTCCCCCATTATTTTCCCTACACCCAATGTTCAATGTGGACCACCTTCATCCATACTTTCCACCATTACTAGACACATCAGACATTGCTGAAAAGCTCACACAAAAGAGCTAAACCTAGACTGCATGGAGAAAGCTACAACTGATTGGATCATGGAAACATAGATTAAGAATGATCACCAACATAATATACAACTGTATCAAGTTGTCAAATCTATCCAACTCCTACTCCAAGTAAATTGGCTCACCAAGGACCAAGTTTAGCAGAAGTTTCCCCATCTCATGGAGGCACTCAATGCAGTGGGGAGCATTGCTTCTTGATGAGGGAGGACATATATAGGTGGATATTGGTAGCCACCCACCTATTCCACTATTAAACCCACCATTATTTATTTCATTTTCCTTAATTGTATCAAAGTTTACTATTTTTGGGAGTATTTCGGGTCCTGAACTTCTAGAGTTGTTTTGAGGCCCTAAACGACGTTTTTTTTTAATGGGAAAAAACCTAGCTTATGGCTGTGGTTTTGTTTTTAGTTCAAATTTTTAGTCCTCATATGGATCTTTCTAATGAGGTATCATATGGGTCAAAAAAATATCGCGTGTCAAAATTACGACCTCGAGAAGTTGATGTACCAATTTACCCCAATAGGGCCCACAGACTTTTGGTGCTTTATCTCCTGGGGTTATGTTTTTTTATTTTTAGGTTTTTCCATTGTTTTAAAATAATAAATAGGCCTTCGAGCCTCATTGTAACACAATTCAGAAGGCATGTAGCTGACACATCTCTTCTCAGAGATAAGCTTCCATCGCTTGAGCTAGTTTATTTACATTCTGCATGTAAACAATTTTTAGTACTTTGTTATTACTAAATTGAAGTTTTGTTTTCATTGTATGAGTCTGTGTTTCTATTCATATATGTATTTCATTTCATTCCTTCATAAATATTGATCACACAGACACACACACACACACACACCAGTAACCCAGCCCTAGGAAAATTCTATACCATTAACCCCTAACCCTTTAATCCCAAACTGCTTAGATCCTATGCCCATAATCCTTAACACCTTATTCCCAATCCTCTTAATTAAGCCCTAAATCCCCTAACCATTAAGGCTTTAAGCCCTAACCCTTAAACCCTTAATTAATAACCCCTCACCCCCTAAAATATTAACATGTAAGTCGGCCTAACATTTTAATACCTAACCATAAACCCCTAATTTACAAAATAAATATGAAATATAAATACATATAACAAATAATTTACCAAAGTACAATATTGATGCATGCCTTCAAGGTGTCCACATTCTCTACAATGTTGTTTAGTTGTTCTTATTAAAAGTTCCCTCCTTTTGTATCCCCTACATTTGGTATAAGAGAAATAACATTTTCCATCACCCATATTTCCTTACAAAATTTCAATATGGATTATCTTAAAAAATAAATCACAACTTAACTATTTGGGATGCAATTTGTAATTCCCTTATATATAATTATTTTTATTATTTCTCTTCCATATAAAGATTATGAAGAGACGTTGTATAACGACCAAAAAAATTGACCTCCTCCATCATTAGTATTTTGACATTGCTATGTTTGACCTGGTCAGACATCAGGAACCCCACGCACATAGCATACACATCAGATATTTGATGTGTATAAATATGCATCATATATTTGGTGCACCTGTCGGATATCTAACGTGTTTATGCATAGCATCATATATCTAATGTTGTTCAAGGATTTAAAAAAAATACAAATAATACAAATAAAATCTGATAGTATGACTAATTTTATCAGTATTGTCGGAGTAAATCGTCGATTTTTTCACCCATATGTAGTACTGTGACCACAAAATTATCTTCAATGGTTATTGTTTGAGGATGAAATATAACTTATGATAAGGTGATTCTACAACTAGAGAACCAATAAGGTACCATTGTTCACTAATAAAGAATTCACCATTCATAGTCAGTTCATAGATCCCAAAACAAAAGGTCACCATATTTTGTCGAAGTTGCAATATTACTACTATTGTTGTGATATAAATTAGTCTAGAATATTTGAATTACTGTTGACATTTGTAATATTATTATCATATTCTAACCATTTTGAGGATGCATTAGAGGAAATTTTAGCCTAAAAGTTCCCATGAAATTTTCACGTAATTTCCATGTCATAATATGTAAACCAATCAAAATGCTTCAAATTTAAAAAGAGGTACATGTAAATATTTTGGAGGGAAAAGAAGAAAAACTACTTTTTTTAATTGTATTTTTGGTTGATCTCCTTATAGGTTCACTCGAATTTCAAGTGTAAACACCCATTGGATGCAGAATTAAATTATGCATCCAAGGAGTACCCTTTATGCATACTTTTGAGAAGACGCACATTGATAAAAATTGAAGATACATTATAAAAAAATGAATTGAACATGTTTTTTTAATGTATCTTCAATTTTTATCGATGCGAGTCTTTTCAAAAGAATTCATAATAGGTAATTTTTGGATGTGGAATTTAATTCTGTATCCAACGAGTGTCTACACTTGAAATTTGAGTAAACCTATAAGGAGATAAGCTAAAAATACAATTTAAAAATGTAGTTTTCATCTTTTCCCTTCAAATTCATAACCCTTATTTTATTTTTGTTTTTATAAATAAGCTTAATCTATTAACAAGGGAGTAAAATTACAATGTGACCGTATTCAAAACAACTTCCCTAGAAAGAGGCAGAATTATCATGAAAAACACATAAGGAGACTGCCCTATGATAGGGAAACCAGTCTGGAAAAGTTTGCCAAAACCCACGCAGGGGAGCATGTTATGATCTTCCTGATTTTTCAGAGTTTGCATGAAGTAAAAAATGAACAAAAGCAAGCCAAAATTCCACTTAACCGATTGAACAGCAACAAACCCAATAGTATGGGCCGCAGAGAAAGATACAAGCACCACAGAAAGTTGTCTAGTCATCTGGAGGTTCTTCAACGATACGACACCAACCTGAAGCAAGCAGGTCCTTGGCAAGAGCATCTTCAGATTCTGAGGGGCAAGGATCAGCAGGCTCCATCACCACCTCAGGAATGCTACGAGCTTGAGCCTTCAAAAACTGCCTAGACGCGCTGCTGATCCCCGCTTGGAGGTGCGAAGTCTGGGCGAAGTCCGAGCTAGTTCCCGCCGCTTGAGCGTTAGACTCCTCCAGCTGGGTTTCCTCATGGAAAAGAACTGTAAAGATAGCAGTAATCCAGGGGTGATTTAGAGCACTGTTGAAAATAAAGCGCGCAGAACTAGTAGTGGGAGGAGGCATAGAAGCAGGAGGACGGGGAGCATGGGAGCCCCAATGGCGAGAATCGAAAGAACTCCATCTCCCACTGCGAGTACGAGGGTAATGTCCAGCCAAACGACCGCTTGAGAGTGAAGGCGAGTCAGTATAAGGGCTGGAAGGCAGGTTTGAAGGGCGACCTCTGGTGCTGCCTCTGCGGCACCACATTCTGTGTCGCAACCGAGGCATGTGGAAACCAAGATGAGGCGGGGCAGTTGCTATGGCTGGGTATGCCAAATACGACAGGAGGCCAAAGGCCCGTGCAAAGTACCCAAGATCCACTAGTGACGACTCCACTAAAGAATCAAAGCTGGGCTTCAAAATATCTTTCCTTTCCCGGCCACGAGGGACAATCGGCAAGGTAGAACCGATGCCATACAACTTGAAATCATATATGAGGCCAAAGACTAAAAAGAAATGGGGCCGGTGCGACTGGAACAACTCCATAGAAAACTCAACGCCACATTTCCATTTATCCTCCCCTTTCCTGTTGAGAGAAGCCCCCATCATAACATGCGCATTGAAGAGAGCTGAGAGCTCCAGCATGCGGGAGCATGCGAGGTCAGAAACCAGAACGGTGGCCATGATACGAAATGCAGAACCCCTAGATACCATACCTTTGAACTGTGAGAAACATAAATGCGAGGATCCTTTGAGCAGTGGCGTAATAAACTCCATGTCCTGGGTGGGGAGGTGTCGTCCCACCTCGCTGCACCCCCGTCCCATCATGTTAAACGCTTGTTTGTTCACCCGCATCCGAGGCATAACCCTTATTTTATTAATTTAACTATTATTTTATAATTTTTCCTTATGAGGCCACTTTTAGGCTGAAATTTCCTCTACTGCATATTTTCATTATATCTATATGATAAATATGTATGATGCATTAATCTCACACAAGATTTGTGTCAAGTTATCAAATGATAATTTATATTTGTAAGGTTATTTATTTAATTTTTCACTAGACCATAAATTTATGTTCAAAGGATATATACATCCTTGTTAGGAACATAATATTTTTTGTTGCTCAATTTTATAATCATTTAAGTTTTCTTTGAAAATAAGTTACAAAAACATTTAAATGCTCTTCCTTTGTGTGTCACAATTTTAAAAACACATGGGAATTAGACCTTAAAAAGCATGTCTTTTTTTTCCCCAAAAGATGCTAGAACTAGGATAGTTTCGAAGATGACTTAGATCAAATATCAAATATATATAATATTTTAAAGATAAATATCTAATCATTTTTAAATATTTTTTTTTTTAAATAATCCAAGTAATAAATTTATATTGGTCATATTTATACAGTGATTGCACATTGCAATGAAGGAATGAATATGGTTGAAATAGTTACTTGTAAATGAACCAAGTGATTGTGTAGAGTTGCAATTTAATAATCAAAGCTCGGTTCTCACAAAGAATACTATATTTCATGAAAGAATCAAACACATGTACACAATATCATATTGCGAGAATGAAAGTGGTTGCAAAGTATTTTTATATACAATTAGAATTTTTGAATATACAATAACATTTGAAGCATGTGATGGATCTCGGATCTGAATCTGTGATGAAGAGTAAAACATGGAAACTTATAGAATTCATCTATGAATGAAAAAAATAGGTTACAAGTGGATATTTCAAACTTGAGATGAATTAGTATTGTACAATGAATACTTGGTGCTACATTGTATTTTCAACTTGAATGAGTGGATTGCACTAAAAATTTATTTCTATTAGTGTGTAGGTACTCAATAAGAGTTTTGATAACAATTTTTACCGTACAAGATATTAATGTTCATGGATAAATTTTTTCATTGTTATTTCTATTAATGTACATGGACAACTTATATCAATATTAGAGAACTATGTAGAAATTATGTTGTAGATTTTCAACTGCTCATCAAGTTTTAATCAAAATCACAAGACACAAACCTACACTATTGTTTTGCGGATATTATTTCACAATTTATAACAAAAATTCCAGACATGAAATAAGAAATCACACACATGCAACACATGTTTTATATGGGGAAAAAAACTGCTAAAAACCCCAATGCCTCTTACATTAATCAAATGAATAAAGATGTATTACAATTTCTTTGCTCAACTAAGCTCATCCTGCAAGTGCACAACCTATCTCTCTACTCACTCAAGGCCTCTAACCTAGACTTAGTCAATTTATTCCTTGAATTGATATCCTATTTCCTTGTGTTGTTTCTTGAGGAATTAGGCCACTATTATTTAGGAAATTCCTCAAATTTAATTGTGCAATTCCTTAGGCTCATCATATGGCTGCATAGAACATTTGTACACTCAAGAATAATCTACAATTGATGTTACATTTCCTTGGAACCTCCACCAAGCCTGGGGAACTCAAATTTTGTGCATGCACTAGTTATTTTGGGTTGATTGGTAATTTAATTGGATGATCACTGAGTTTTACTGAAGTCCCACAACACAAATTGACCCTCCACTAGTTCCTCCAACTGTTGGAACTAGTTTAACTAAAAACAACCTTAGATAACTGACCTTGATTACTACAAATTGGAAATTACACATGCTTAACTGAACTATAACTCCTCCAAATCGAATTTATTGAGTAAATTGGGTGAAAAAATTCATGTCACTCAAGTTAACATCATCCAAGTTTTCTGTTGATGCGGAAATTCATTTTTTTTCAATTTAATCAAGGAAAAATAAAATTGAGAGTTTCTTGCTACATTTTTCAACACTCCCTCTCAGCAAGAAAGTGATTATCAACCACCCCTATCCTTCACCTATGGAACTCGAACTTCCTTCTTGACAAGGCCTTTGTCAAAATGTCATCATATTGTTCCTTTTTCAGAATGTACTACAACATCATTATCTGCCTCTGCACACAGTCTCGTAAATGATGATACCATATATCTATATACTTGGATTGATCGTGAAGAATATTTTTCTCATAGAGCTTGATGCAACTATGATTATCATAGTAGATAACAATTGGATCCATCATGTTACCAAACAATCCAACAAGTATCTTTCTCATCTAGATCGCCTCACATGCTACTTGAATTGCAACCATGTATTTTTCTTCAGTCAAGCTAAGTCCCATAGATCTTTGTTTCCTGTTCTACCAAGAAACCGTTGTGGACCTAACACTAAAAATTCCACTTGATGTAATCTTCCAATATGATGGACTCCACACCCAATCTACATTTGTGAAGCCATGCAACTTCACTCCCTCTTTTTTTTTGTACCATATTCCAAAATGGATAGTGCCTCTGAGGTACCGTAGAACATGCTTAGATGCCCTCCAAAAAAAATTGGTTGTCCTAACCATAGCTTGGCTCAGCTAGTTGACTGCATATCACATATTTGGTCGTGTGTTCACAAGATACATTAGTGAACTGTCCATGCAAAACCTCTAAAGTATCGTGTTGGAATAGTTTCCTTGGGAGACAAACAATTCCCCATCTCCTTGTCACACTTCCAATCCGAGGAAGTAGTGCATGAGACCCATGTTATTCACTTAAAACTCTATTTCAAGGTCCTCCTTGCAATAACTGATCAGTTTTTCATCGCCAGTTAAAATAAATTTATCATCATATAAGACGATAATAAAAAAAATTACTTTATACAAAAATATGATAGAGGTTTGCATCCGCTTCACTTTTGGTGAAGCCCAAACCAGTGAGATAACTATTGATCCTAGTGTACCAAGCACAGGGTGCTTTCTTAAGACCATCAATGCTCGCTTGAGTTTTCACACATTCTTGATCAAAAGTCTTGAAGCCTTCTGGTTTCTCAATATACACTTCCTCCTCAAAAACTCCATTGAGGAATGTTGTTTCACATCCATATCATGGATCTTCCACCCCATATGTGCAACCAAAGAAAGAATTGATCTAATGGATTAGTACCTTGCTACAAGAGAAAAGCTATCCTCATAGTAAATCCCTTCAACATGAGAGTACCCCTTGGCCACAAATCTGTCCTTGTATTTTTTTATTCTTTTGTCTGTTACATGCTTTACCTTGAAGATCCATCTCGAACCCATAATTTATTTGTCTATTGGTCTTTGCACTACTTCTGAAACATTGTTTTTTACAATGGATTCCTATTCCTCCACCATTTCATTAACCCATACAGGTTTCTCTATTTCTTCCTCGAAAGAGGATGGCTTAGTCTCTACAAGCTCATTCATTAGATCCATGTAGCCAATGTACCACTCTGGTGACCTTGTCTTCCTGCACTGGTTTGAAGGAGAACCCACATTCTCCCTCGCATCCTTCACAAGTCTCTCAGCTTCCCTGGTTCTTTTCCTACCTTATCTAGATGGTTCTTCTTGAGTGGTTGTCCCCACTCTCCACTCCTCAATTTGTGGATGCTCCACAACTTCTTGAGGTTCCTCCTTTGGAGCTAAAAGATCCTCTTCTGGTGGAATCTGAAAATCCCTATCAAGAGAGCACCACATCGCTTTCTCCTCATCAAATTTTACGTTGCTTCACACAACTGTCTTTCTGAGGGATGAAAATTACAAGCGGTATTTTTGAGGATTTTTTGTGTAACCCAAAAATACTCCCAACCATGTTTTCAGTTCTAGCTTCTTCCTTGCATATTTGGAGACATGGAAGTAGACAGAGGCTCCAAAAATCCTGAAGTTTGACACATCTAACTTCCTCCTCGAGAAATCCTTCTCCGGTGTAATCATGCCCAGAATTCGATGAGGACTCCAATTTTGCAAATAGACTATTCTGGTGCATGCTTTGTCCCATAAGTGTAGACATAGGACTTGGTCATGCAACATCACCCTTGCTTCTCCCACAATGCTATGATTATTTCTCTCAGCCACATCATTCTTCTATGGGTTTTTGGGTGTTGTCAACTCTTGTCGAATGCCTTCTTGTGCACAAAATTTTTTAAACTCATTCGTGTAGGTTTTAACCCTGAACAGAAATTATCTACACACGAATCTTATAACAGAAAATAAACAATAGCGAGAGCACAAAACATAAAACAAATAAACACAGAGATTTTCCCCTGGATCCCAAATTGGGATGACCAGCTTGATTTTTCATTATAATCCTTTTAGTGTTACAACACATATATATACATGCCGAAGCATACACAAACCCCAATCCATTAACCCTGGATTAGAACATAACCGTAGTTCCCTTGACCGGATCTACAAAATACTAGGGGTCGAAAACCATCGTACCCCAAAAACATGTGCAAACTCATGCACAAAACATGGGTGGGTCCGCATATGAGTGGGACAGCATACCAAAATTTTTTTTTCCGGGGCGCTGCCGCCCCCCCTGTGACCCCCCTGCTGCGCCCGGCGCAACATACAGCGCGTGGGGATAGTCGTGGAAAGAATATAACACATACCCAACATTCTCCCACTTTTTGTTTTATTTCCACGGGGGGCCATAGGAGAGCTTAGTCATTTGGCCAATTCTTAAACACCCATTGATAACAGTGCTACCTTTTAGCTTGTACAGAGTTCCAGTCCGAACTCCTCGCATTAATACCAGTGCTCCCTAAACCATCTTGCAGGCGTCTTTCTCGAACATTGTTTTTACACCTGCATCATCCATCTTGCTTATAGAAATCAGATTTCTAGCCAATGCAGGTATATGCAGAACACCAAGAAGTGTTCTAATCCTTCCACCTTGCAGCTTCAGCTTGAATTTTCCACGTCCGACGATTTTGGCCTTCCTATCATCCCCTAGGAAGACATCACCACCATCATATTTCTCATACTCGCAGAACCACTCCCTATGGGGAGTGAAGTGAAAGGATGCACCTGAGTCAATCAACCATGATTCATGATCTACGTGTGTATTTGAAGAAGAAGCCAAATACACATCTCCACCTTCATCCGAGGTGGTTTTTGCCTCTGCAGAAGGAGCTTCATCAGATCCCTTTCCTTTCTCAGGAGCTTTAGATCTACATTCCTTTTTGTAGTGTCCTTCCTTTCTGCATTTCCAGCACACCTTTACAAACTTTCTAGGAGATTTAGATCTCTCTTTAGATTTAGATCTCCCACTCGAAACCTTATTCTTGTTTATGTTCTGGGACCTTCCTCGTACAGATAAGGCATCTCCATTCTCACCCTCCATATTTCTCCGTCTCATTTCCTCCGACAGCAAGGCTGAGACAATGTCATCAAAATTCAAGGTAGTTGTATTGCTACCTATTGCAATAACCAGACTGTCCCACGAGTCTGGTAGAGAGCACAACAAACCGATGCACTTATCTTCATCTGAGATTTTAATATCAACAGACGACAGCTGACTTACCACAGTATTGAAGGCGTTCAGATGCTCTGTCACCGAGTCTCCATCCTTCATCCTCAGGTTATACAGCTTTTTCCGCAGGAACAACTTATTCACTAGAGACTTAGATTGGTACAAAGTCCCAAGTTTTTCCCACAAATTCTTCATCGTAGCTTCCCTAGATACATTCAACAATACTGAATCTGATACACACAACCGTATTGTGATTTTAGCCTTCCGATCCAGTTTTTTCCAGTCTTCATCTAACATTGCCGTTGGTTTAGTACCTGGATCTACTATGATCCAGTGATCTTTATCCACCAGAAGATCCTCCATCTTGAGCTTCCACAACTCAAAACTCTGACCATTAAATTTCTCGATCTCTATCTTTTCACCGCTCGCCATCTTCTTTCACTGCAAGAATTGATCCCGCAGATCTCCCACTGAACAGGGTCTACCTCAGGCCCGAACAAAAACCCTAAGCAGCAAAGGCGTCCCCTTGAAGCCGAAACAGCTATGATACCAAATGTAGGTTTTAACCCTGAACAGAAATTATCTACACATGAATCTTATAATAGAAAATAAACAATAGCGAGAGCATAAAACATAAAACAAATAAACATAAAGATTTTCCCCTGGATCCCAAATTGGGACAACCAGCTTGATTTTGCATTATAATCCTTTTAGTGTTACAACACATATATATACATGCCAAAGCATACATAAACCCCAATCCATTAACCCTGGATTAGAACATAACCGTATTTCCCTTGACCAGATCTACAAAATACTAAGGGCCGAAAACCATCGTACCCCAAAACCATGTGCAAAATCATGCACAAAACATGGGTGGGTCCGCATATGAGTGGGACAGCATACCAAAAAATTTTTTGCTGGGGTGCTGCCCCGGACCCCCACATGGGGGGCTGCCGCCCCCCCTGTGACCCCCCTGCTGCGCCCGGCGCAACGTACAGCGCATGGGGCTAGTCGTGGAAAGAATATAACACATACCCAACATTCTCCCACTTGTTGTTTTCTTTCCATGGGGGGCCACAGGAGAGGTTAGTCATTTGGCCAATTCTTCAACACCCATTGATAACAGTGCTACCTTGTAGCTTGTACAGAGTTCAAGTCCGAACTCCTCGCATTAATACCAGTGCTCCCCGAACCATCTTGCAGGCGTCTTTCTCGAACATTGTTTTTACACCTGCATCATCCATATTGCTTACAGAAATTAGATTTCTAGCCAATAAAGGTATATGCAGAACACCAGGAAGTGTTCTAATCCTTCCACCTTGCAGCTTCAGCTTGACTTTTCCACGTCCGACGATTCTGGCCTTCCTATCATCCCCTAGGAAGACATCACCACCATCATATTTCTCATACTCGCAGAACCACTCCATATGGGGAGTGAAGTGAAAGCATGCACCTGAGTCAATCAACCATGACTCATGATCTACATGTGTATTTGAAGAAGAAGCCAAATACACATCTCTACCTTCATCCGAGGTGGTTTTTGCCTCTGCAGAAGGAGCTTCATCAGATCCCTTTCCTTTCTCAGGAGCTTTAGATCTACATTCCTTTTTGTAGTGTCCTTCCTTTCCGCATTTCCAGCACACCTTTACAAACTTTCCAGGAGATTTAGATCTCCCTCTAGATTTAGATCTCCCACTCGAAACCTTATTCTTGTTTTTGTTCTGGGACCTTCCTCGTACAGATAAGGCATCTCCATTCTGACCCTCAATATTTCTCTGTCTTATTTCCTCCGATAGCAAGGCTGAGACAATGTCATCAAAATTCAAGGTAGTTGTATTGCTACCTATTGCAATAACCAGACTGTCCCACAAGTCTAGTAGAGAGCACAACAAACTGATGCACTTATCTTCATCTGAGATTTTAATATCAACAGATGACAGCTGACATACCACAGTATTGAAGGCATTTAGATGCTATGTCACCAAGTGTCCATCCTTCATCCTCAGGTTATACAGCTTTTTCCACAGGAACAACTTATTCACCAGAGACTTAGATTGGTAAAAATTCCCAAGTTTTTCCCACAAATTCTTTGTCGTATCTTCCCTAGATACATTCAACAATACTGAATCTGATACACACAACCGTATTGTGCTTTTAGCCTTCCGATCCAGTTTCTTCCAGTCTTCATCTAACATTTCCGTTGGTTTAGTACCTAGATCTACCACGATCCATTGATCTTTATCCAGCAGCAGATCCTCCATCTTGAGCTTCCACAACTCAAAACTCTGACCATTAAATTTCTCGATCTCTATCTTTTCGCCGCTCACCATATTCTTTCACCGCAAGAATCGATCCCGCAGATCTCCCACTGAACAAGGTCTACCTCAGGCCCGAACAAAAAACCCTCAGCAGTAAAGGCGTCCCCTTGAAGCCGAAACAGCTCTGATACCAAATTTAGGTTTTAACCCTGAACAGAAATTATCTACACACGAATCTTATAACATAAAATAAACAATAGCGAGAGCATAAAACATAAAACAAATAAACAGAGAGATTTTCCCCTGGATCCCAAATTGGGACGACCAGCTTGATTTTTCATTATAATCCTTTTAGTGTTACAACGCATATATATACATGCCGAAGCATACATAAACCTGAATCCATTAACCCTGGATTAGAACATAACCATAGTTCCATTGACCGGATCTACAAAATACTAGGGGTTGAAAACCATCGTACCCCAAAACCATGTGCAAAGTCATGCACAAAACATCGGTGGGTACGCATAACAAAAAAAAATTTGCCGGGGTGCTGCCCCTGTGACCCCCCTGCTGCACCCAGCGCAACGTACATTGCGTGGGGCTAGTCGTGGAAAGAATATAACACATACCCAAAATTATCCCACTTGTTGTTTTCTTTCCACAGGGGGCCACAAGAGAGCTTAGTCATTTGGCCAATTCTTCAACACCCATTGATAACAGTGCTACCTTGTAGCTTGTATAGAGTTCTAGTCTGAACTCCTCGCATTAATACCAGTGCTCCCCGAACCATCTTGAAGGAGTCTTTCTCGAACATTGTTTTTACACTTGCATCATCCATCTTGCTTACAGAAATCAGATTTCTAGCCAATGCAGGTATGTGCAGAACACCAGGAAGTGTTCTAATCCTTCCACCTTGCAGCTTCAGCTTGAATTTTCCACGTCCAACGATTCTAGCCTTCCTATCATCCCCTAGGAAGACATCACCACCATCATATTTCTCATACTTGCAGAACCACTCCCTATGGGGAGTGAAGTGAAAGGATGCACCTGAGTCAATCAACCATGAATCATGATCTACATGTGTATTTGAAGAAGAAGCCAAATACACATCTCCACCTTCATCCGAGGTGGTTTTTTCCTCTGCAAAAGGAGCTTCATCAGATCCCTTTCCTTTCTCAGGAGCTTTATATCTACATTCCTTTTTGTAGTGTCCTTCCTTTCCGCATTTCCAGCACACCTTTACAAAATTTCTAGGAGATTTAGATCTCCCTCTAGATTTAGATCTCCCACTCGAAACCTTATTCTTGTTTCTGTTCTGGGACCTTCCTCGTACAGATAAGGCATCTCCATTCTCACCCTCCATATTTCTCCGTCTCATTTCCTCCGACAGCAAGGCTGAGACAATGTCATCAAAATTCAAGGTAGTTGTATTGCTACCTATTGCAATAACCAGACTGTCCCACGAGTCTAGTAGAGAACACAACAAACTGATGCACTTATCTTCATTTGAGATTTTAATATCAACAGATGACAGCTGACTTACCACAGTATTGAAGGCGTTCAGATGCTCTGTCACCGAATCTCCATCCTTCATCCTCAGGTTATACAGCTTTTTCCGCAGGAACAACTTATTCACGAGAGACTTAGATTGGTACAAAGTCCCTAGCTTTTCCCACAAGGTCTTCACCGTAGCTTCCCCAGATACATTCAACAATACTGAATCTGAGACACACAATCGTATTGTGCTTTTAGCCTTCCGATCCAGTTTCTTCCAGTCTTCATCTGACATTCCTGTTGGCTTAGTACCTGGATCTACCACGATCCACTAATCTTTATCCACCAGCAGATCCTCCATCTTGAGCTTCCACAACTCAAAACTCTGACCATTAAATTTCTCGATCTCTATCTTTCCGCCGCTCGCCATATTCTTTCACCGCAAGAATCGATCCCGCAGATCTCCCACTGCACAGGGTCTACCACAGGCCCGAGCAAAAAACCCTCAACAACAAAGGCGTCCCCTTGAAGCCGAAACAGCTCCGATACCAAATGTAGGTTTTAACCCTGAACAGAAATTATCTATACACGAATCTTATAACAGAAAATAAACAATATCGAGAGCATAAAACATAAAACAGATCAACACAGAGATTTTCCCCTGGATCCCAAATCGGGACGACCAGCTTGATTTTTCATTATAATCCTTTTAGTGTTACAACACATATATATACATGCCGAAGCATACATAAACCCCAATCCATTAACCCTGGATTAGAACATAACCGTAGTTCCCTTGACTGGATCTACAAAATACTAGGGGCCAAAAACCATCGTACCCAAAAACCATGTGCAAACTCATGCACAAAACATGGGTCTGTCTGCATATGAGTGGGACCGCATACCAAAACAAATTTTTCCGGGGTGCTGCCCCGGACCCCCACAGGGGGGGCTGCCGCCCCCCTGTGACCCCCCTGCTGCGCCTGGCGCAACGTACAACACATACGGCTAGTCGTGGAAAGAATATAACACATACCCAACATTCTTCCACTTGTTGTTTTCTTTCCACGGGGGGCCACAAGAGAGCTTAGTCATTTGGCCAATTCTTCAACACCCATTGATAACAGTGCTACCTTGTAGCTTGTACAAAGTTCCAGTCCGAACTCCTTGCATTAATACCAGTGCTCCCCGAACCATCTTGTAGGCGTCTTTCTCGAACACTATTTTTACACCTACATCATCCATCTTGCTTACAGAAATCAGATTTCTAGCCAATGCAGGTATATGCAGAGCACCAAGAAGTGTTCTAATCCTTCCACCTTGCAGCTTCAGCTTGACTTTTCCACGTTCGACGATTCTAGCCTTCCTATCATCCCTTAGGAAGACATCACCACCATCATATTTCTCATACTCGCAGAACCACTCCCTGTGGGGAGTGAAGTGAAAGGATGCACCTAAGTCAATCAACCATGACTCATGATCTACATGTGTATTTGAAGAAGAAGCCAAATACACATCTCCACCTTCATTCGAGGTGGTTTTTGCCTCTGCAGAAGGAGCTTCATCAGATCCCTTTCCTTTCTCAGGAGCTTTAGATCTACATTCCTTTTTGTAGTGTCCTTCCTTTCTGCATTTCCAGCACACCTTTACAAACTTTCCAGGAGATTTAGATCTCCCTCTAGATTTAGATCTCCCACTCGAAACCTTATTCTTGTTTCTGTTCTAGGACCTTCCTCGTACAGATAATGCATCTCCATTCTGACCCTCCATATTTCTCTGTCTCATTTCCTCTGACAGACGGGCTGAGACAATGTCATCAAAACTCAAGGTAGTTGTATTGCTACCTATTGCAATAACCAGACTGTCCTACGAGTCTAGTAGAGAGCACAACAAACTGATGCACTTATCTTCATCTGAGTTTTTAATATCAACAGATGATAGCTGACTTACCATAGTATTGAAGGCATTCAGATGCTCTGTCACCAAGTCTCCATCCTTCATCCTCAGGTTATACAGCTTTTTCCACAGGAACAACTTATTCACCAGAGACTTAGATTGGTACAAATTCCCAAGTTTTTCCCACAAATTCTTCGTCGTAGCTTCCCTAGATACATTCAACAATACTGAATCTGATACACACAACCGTATTGTGCTTTTAGCCTTTCGATCCAGTTTCTTCCAGTCTTCATCTGACATTTCCATTGGTTTAGTACCTGGATCTACCACGATCCACTGATATTTATCCAGCAGCAGATCCTCCATCTTGAGCTTCCACAACTCAAAACTCTGACCATTAAATTTCTCGATCTCTATCTTTCCGCTGCTCGCCATCTTCTTTCACCGCAAGAATCGATCCCGCGGATCTCCCACTGAATAGGATCTACCTTAGGCCCGAACAAAAAACCCTCAGCAGAAAAGGCGTCCCCTTGAAGCCGAAATAGCTCTGATACCAAATGTAGGTTTTAACCCTAAACAAAAATTATCTACACACGAATCTTATAACAGAAAATAAACAATAGCGAGAGCATAAAACATAAAACAAATAAACACAAAGATTTTCCCCTGGATACCAAATTGGGACGACCAGCTTGATTTTTCATTATAATCCTTTTAGTGTTACAACACATATATATACATGCCGAAGCATACATAAACCCCAATCCATTAACCCTGGATTAGAACATAACCATAGTTCCCTTGACCGGATCTACAAAATACTAGGGGCCGAAAACCATCGTACCCTAAAACCATGTGCAAACTCATGCACAAAACATGGGTGTGTCCGCATATGAGTGGGACTGCATACCAAAAAAAAATTTTCCGGGACGCTGCCGGCCCCCCTGTGACCCCCCTGCTGCGCCCGGCGCAACGTACAGCACGTGGGGCTACTCATGGAAAGAATATAACACATACCCAACATTCTCCCACTTGTTGTTTTCTTTCCACGGGGGGCCACAGGAGAGCTTAGTCATTTGGCCAATTCTTCAACACCCATTGATAATAGTGCTATCTTGTAGCTTGTACAGAGTTCCAGTCCGAACTCCTCGCATTAATACCAGTTCTCCCTAAACCATCTTGCAGGCATCTTTCTCGAACACTTTTTTTACACCTGCATCATCCATCTTGCTTACAGAAATCAGATTTCTGGCCAATGCAGGAATATGCAGAACACCAGGAAGTGTTCTAATCCTCCCACCTTGCAGCTTCAGCTTGACCTTTCCACGTCCGACGATTCTGGCCATCCTATCATCCCCTAGGAAGACATCACCACCATCATATTTCTCATACTCGCAGAACCACTCCCTATGGGGAGTGAAGTGAAAGGATGCACCCGAGTCAATCAACCATGACTCATGATCTACATGTGTATTTGAAGAAGAAGCCAAATACACATCCCCACCTTCATCTGAGGTGGTTTTTGCCTCTGCAGAAGGAGCTTCATCGGATCCCTTTCCTTTCTCAGGAGCTTTAGATCTGCATTCCTTTTTGTAGTGTCCTTCCTTTCCACATTTCCAGCACACCTTTACAAACTTTCCAGGAGATTTAGATCTCCCTCTAGATTTAAATCTCCCACTCGAAACCTTATTCTTGTTTCTGTTCTGGGACCTTCCTCGTACAGATAAGGCATCTCCATTCCGACCCTCCATATTTCTCCGTCTCATTTCCTCCGACAGCAAGGCTGAGACAATGTCATCAAAATTCAAGGTAGTTGTATTGCTACCTATTGCAATAACCAGACTGTCCCACGAATCTAGTAGAGAACACAACAAACTGATGCACTTATCTTCATCTGAGATTTTAATATCAACAGATGACAGCTGACTTACCACAGTATTGAAGGCATTCAGATGCTCTGTCACCGAGTCTCCATCCTTCATCCTCAGTTTATACAGCTTTTTCTGCAGGAACAACTTATTCACCAGAGACATAGATTGGTACAAAGTCCCAAGTTTTTCCCACAAATTCTTTGTCGTAGCTTCCCCAGATACATTCGACAATACTGAATCTGATACACACAACCGTATTGTGCTTTTAGCCTTCCGATCAAGTTTCTTCCAGTCTTCATCTGACATTGCCGTTGGTTTAGTACCTGGATCTACCGTGATCCACTGATCTTTATCCACCAATAGATCCTCCATCTTGAGCTTCCACAACTCAAAACTCTGACCATTAAATTTCTCGATCTTTATCTTTCCGCCGCTCGCCATCTTCTTTCACCGCAAGAATCGATCCTGCAGATCTCCCACTGAACAGGGTCTACCTCAGGACCGAACAAAAAACCCTCAGTAGCAAAGGCGTCCCCTTGAAGCCGAAACAACTCTGATACCAAATGTAGGTTTTAACCCTGAACATAAATTATCTACACACGAATCTTATAATAGAAAATAAACAATAGCGAGAGCATAAAACATAAAACAAATAAACACAGAGATTTTCCCCTGGATCCCAAATTGAGACGACCAGCTTGATTTTTCTTTATAATCCTTTTAGTGTTACAACACATATATATACATGCCAGAGCATACATAAACCCCAATCCATTAACCCTGGATTAGAACATAACCGTAGTTCCCTTGATCGGATCTACAAAATACTAGGGGTCGAAAACCATCGTACCCCAAAACCATGTGCAAACTCATGCACAAAACATGGGTGGGTCCGCATATGAGTGGGACCGCATACCAAAACAATTTTTGCCAGGGCGCTGCCCCGGACCCCGACAGGGGGGGCTGCCGCCCCCCCTCTAACCCCCCTGCTGTGCTCGACGCAATATACAACACGTGGGGCTAGTCGTGGAAAGAATATAACACATATCCAACAATTTAACACATAATCACCTCCATTATCACTCCTAAGAGCCTTCACCTTCTTTCATGTTTCTTTCTCAACCAGTGGCTTCAGTTATAAGAACTTGGAGAATCTCTCATCTTTCTTCCGCATGAAGAAGATCCAACACTTCCATGAAAAGTCATTAGAAAAAAATACAAAAAAAAAATTCCTAGTAGTGGAGGCTATCAAGAAAGGTCCATACACATTAAGGTGGATACTTTATAGGACTGCATGTGCCTTTATGTCCTGATCATGGAAAGTGGATTTTTTGTACTTCTCAAAAGAACATCCTTTGGATACATCTTATTGCTCAAGTGCTCCTTGGGAAGGCCTGTGGCTATTTTCTACGTGATCTTCAAATCACCATTATGCAAATGGCCAAGTATTCTATGCCAAATTTAACAGACATTGTGGCTCTACACCTTCTTTGCCTTTGTGCTTAATGCAACACAATCCTACACATCTTTCTTGTACAGGTTCTTCACACGAACCTCGATATACTTCACCTATCCCATGGATATGTGTCTAAAGAATACCTTTCCTTTGCTGAAGATCACATCATAACTATGGTCTTCGTAAAATGCAATAAAGACAAGATTTTTCTTTAGGCCCAAAATGAACATGACATCCTTGACCCTGAGCGGGGAGCTTAAATCCCTCTGAAATCTTACCGTACCAATCCTGTTTGCGTTGTACCTTCCATCATCCCCCATCTCAATGTGCATCTACAAGTATTTCTCCTCCAGGTCACTGAAAAAAATATCTATTCCTCATCCTGTGGAACGATGCACTTGAGTCCAAGTACCACACGCTCCTCATCATTGTGTTGGTCATGCATGTAATGAGGGTAAATATAAGCTCAGAATATGAAGCCAAAGCTTCACCTACTTCTCCTCTTATGGTATTCTTGCTTGTCTTCTTGTGTGGACACTTCGTGGCATGCCCAAATTCATGACTTTGGAAGCATTTAATTTTTTACAAATATTTGTTTGTAGCCCCTTTTGACTAGATTATGGTTTGGAATGGGATTTCTTCACTTTTCCCTTCTTTTCCTTTCTATCCAATGAAATTTTTTCTTCATCCTCGGCCTTGGATGAAGTCCCATCTATGGTATTCCGCCTTATTTCCTCTTGTATGAAATCGGACCATAGGCACTCCCAATTCGGTAATTTCTCCCTCCCATTCACCGCTTCTTGATAGTTGTTCCAGCTCTTGGGAAGGCTCAGAAGAGCTAGGGATTACCAAGTATTATTCGGGGAAATTAACCCCGAAGCTGCCAAATCCATCACAACATTGTGTGAACCTACTCAAATGTTGCAGAATTGTTTCATTCTTCTACATCTTGATACTTTGAATTTTATCCTTAAGCGCCAGCTTCTTGTGGTCACTATTATTTTCGAACAATTTTTTTAGTGCTTTCCACATCGCGAAGGAAGTTTCCTTTCTGTGGATATTTGAGAAAATATGATCCCATAATCCCTCTAATATGATTCCCCTTGCATTGGCTACACCTTTCTTCTATTGAGCACATTTTTTGGAATCATATTCAGGTGTTTTTGCAACATCTTTCTTGATGTATTCTAGTAGTCCATTGTCATCCAATACCTCCTCAATGTGATCCTTCCATGAAAAAAAATTAGAGGATCCTTCGAAGGCATACTCTAGCCTTAGTCTATTGAAATCCATCTTCTCGGTTCTAAAGAAAAACCTGCAACACTGATCTCCAAATTCAAATCTCTGAGAAACAACTTTGAATTTCTGCTCTAATGTGAATCAAGCTCTGATACTATGTATAAATTATTTTGTTGATTTGCAATTTATCGTGAATTTTGAATCAAAATCACAAGACACAAACCTACACTACTGCTCTATGGATATTATTTCACAATTTAGAACAAAAAATTTAGACATGCAATAAGAAATCACACACATGCAACAAATATATTTACCTCAGGAAAGAAATCTACTAAAAACCCCAAAGCATCTTGCATTAATCAAATGAATAGAGATGTATTACAATTTCTTTGCTCAAATGAGCTCTCCCTGCAAGTGCACAACCTATCTCTCTGCTCATTAAATACCTTTGACCTAGACTTATTGAATTTCTTCCTTGGCTTGAGCTCCTATTTCCTTGTAATATTCCTTGAGGAATTAGCCCCCTTTTATTTAGAAATTTCCTCAAATTGAATTGTGCAATTCCTTAGGCTAATCATCTCACTGCATACAACACATGTATACTCAAGACTGGTCTACAATTGATGTTACATTGCCTTGGAATCTCCACCAAGCCTGGGGAACTTAAATTCTCTACATGCACTAGCTATTTTGGGCTTATTGATCAGTTAACTGGATGATCACTGAGTTTGAATGAAGTCCCATTGCACAAATTGACCCTCCACTAGTTCCTCCAACAATTGGAACTAAGTTTAACTGAAAACAACCTTACATAAGTGACCTTGATTGCTACAAATTAGTAATCACACATGCTTAACTAAACTCTAACTTCTCCAACTCGAATTTACTAAGTAAATTGGGTGACACAAGCCATGTCACTCAAGTTAACATCATCCAAGTTGTCTGTTGATGTGGAAATTCAATTTTTCTCAATTTAATCAAAGGCAAAATCAAATTTGAGAATTTCTTGCTGCATTTTTCAACAAGCTAGAGGAAGAGATTTACCTAATATATTTGAAATCATATATGAAACTAGAAAAATAATATTTGGTTTGCAAGTTGTGAAAGGATCCATAATTTCAATGAAACATTCCCTTAAACTTTTTTGTATAAGATGTATGGATTTATGGATGCATGAGAAAACATTTTTTTGTAATTTGGATGTTGATTTGTGTGTCTACATTTAAGAATATAGGTGAGTTTTCTTCTCATTTTAGCACTACACATAAATGATATTATTGCCTTGTGTAGAGATTTCATTATGCTAAACAATTTCAAAAATAAAAGCTATATTTGACATAGTGATAATAGACACTCATTAGTTTTTCAAAATTCAAATGAAAAAAAAAAAAATATTGATATATAAACTGAAGACAATCTCTGTAAATTTTACATAAATAAACACAAACTAGGTATAACCTTAATGAAAGTGGATTTAAGAATCCAATGTGTTCAAGGAATGCATCCATGAATAAAGCGCCAATTTGGATGAGGTTGTGAGCCTATCGTATCCTATGGTGTATATATCAAAGTAGACATTCCTTTATTGAGTTAAATGAGGTGTATATATCATAGTAGACATTCCTTATGTTAAGTTAAATGAGAAAGTTTGTATGTAATTTCGAGCTACAATGAAGAAGAGAGGTTATGAAAAGATAATTATATCTTATATTAAGTTAAATGAGAAAATTTGTATGTAATTTGGGGATACAATGAAGAAGAGAGGTAATGAAAAGGATAATTATATATTTCAAAATTACAATATGCATGTAATGAATGCAAGAATGGGCATGTGAATTACAATGCATGCTCGTTGAAGAATGAGCATGTGCATTGAAGAATGTATTGAAGTGGATTGGCTAATGTATTGAAGTAGATTGGCTATTGTGATGCAAAGTGGGTTGGTGGAGCATGTGGATGATCAAGCACATCATGGCATGGCATTGAAGAATGAGCATTTGCATTCAAGAATATATGGAAGTGGATTGGATATTGTGATGCAGAGTGGGTGGGTGGAGCATGTGAATGATCAAGCACATCATCATTTGAATATGGTTGCATATCTATTTTTTTTTATAATAAATAGATAAGGACATGCCTTGGTTAGATAAATGGTTTTTTCTATTTTTTTAAAACCCTCTAGCTTGTTTGCCGGGCTATCTTTCTTCCTAGCTGTCTGATTACTTACCTCTGTTTGCCAGCCCAACTGACTAATACATAATTTTTGTTTAAACCTAATTTTGACCGCATTTTCAAATTTATGAAAAATTTCTTCCAACCAAATTACATCATAAAAAATGCAATTTTGTATCATAAAAAATGCAATTTTGTATATATATAGCAGTGTGAAACCTGATTTCTACTGTGTTTACTATTTACCTTTTGCATCTAACAATTAGAATCAATGTATCCTTGTGATTCTCAGCAATGTTCTTTCAAGTTGTTCCAGCACTATTTTTTTGAGATTTTTACACCATTAACACGTGTTCATTCTCTGCACAAGAATCTACCTTCACTTTTAGAAAGAAATTACTATATCAATTAAGTGCCAGCTTGGGAGCGTACTGTCTCATCTATATAGTACAAATTTTCTCTGAGCCACATTGACTTTTTGACTGTTCACTGTCTGTACATTCCATTCTCTCGTCTGCATGACAATAACATTACATATTACACGGCTCTTCTTACATGGCTGATGACAGGCATTGGGAATTTAGATGCCAATTTGAATTCTTTATTAGATGAATGGACTGGTCAATAGAATTTCAGTGACATAAAATGAAAGTACACCCACAAATATGAAAAACAAACACATTATAAAATATTCCACATGGCTTTTTTTTGGGTCAGTGTGAGCCATTTCACAGAAGCACAGAAGCTTCTCTATATTCCTCTCTGCATCTTGACCATATCTATGTCAGTGTGATGAGAATCCTGCGTCACTTGAAAAGTTATGTGCCTCATTACAACATTAATTAAAAATAAATAAAAAGTCAATATCTGCTCTCTCACGTTGTAGGGGAGTAATTTGCACATTGGCAGGATATCAAATTTGTCAATGCACGGAATAATTCTGTGACTTTGGCTGTATGTATGCTCTGCGTTGTTTGTCATTCACATCACACTCGCCTTTCGGTGATTGATTGCGAGGGGATGAATAATTGGAATTTTGGAGAGCGGAATCCGAAAACTCTTTGAAAATCAAAACAGTTCTTCCTTTTTTGATATGACTGTCATAATTCGAATTTTGTCTTTTGCAACATTTAGTGGAATAGTTGAAATCGGGTATAGTTTAATTTACAGCAAAACAATTAAGTATTGAAGTTTCATTCACCTTATAATTAAATAAATGTCACCTCGGTGTCACGGAGTGTATATACACAACATATCAACATTACACGTTTATCAGAGATTGAGACACATGTGCTGTGATGATTTCAAATAGTAGATTTTGTTGGAAACTAAATTGCGCTACGGTTTCTTCCTGTCTTTCTCTTTCAAAAATGAGACAAAGAGATTTCCGTCGTCTACAGTAACTTTTTTCTGCAACACGCTAAAGCGCGGGAATGAACCCAAATGTTTTTCGGGAGATGTATTACCGACGCTGCCAGCAAAGCTTCCATTACGTCAGAATGAACGTAACATGAGGTATGGAAGAGCATACAGGTGTTTGAAGAGCATATTGATTAAAACTAGCAACATATTGATGTTTTACTTTGGAGCATTCTCTGCAGTGAGGATCTCATTTAGGCGAGGAGTAAATTGACTTTTAAAAACGCTTAAATCTTGTCGAACAAGTTGTTGAGTCCCGAATTTGCCTCTTTTCCATACACTTTTCCATATATTTTTCACTCACCTAAACCTCCAAAATTGTCAATATCATGTGCAAAAGGGTATCTAACATGGTTTTTAATTATGTTTTTGTGTTTTCTATTTGATTTAGATTTTGTTCATACAATTGGCTATTCTTGCCATTTTCCATACTCGACGTGAATCCTTTCCAAACTTATTTTGTGGAAATCTATGCTGTGTGTCTACGAAAAGAAATGAAAGCCGCTATAAGTGTGCTAGGAATGACGAGGGGATGTTTCGTCCTATTGGTTCAAGTAAATTCACAAAGAAAGCCGCTGTCAAAGCCATCCACGTGGGAGTCAGAAGTCAACTATGGAGTTCCATGTCGGCTGGACTCTGTTTCGTGGCATATAAACATCCATACGGCCGCTTCTAAGCTTGCGGAGGTTAATTGACATCTGTGCAAAGTTCTGGAGTTGAATTCAAGCGCCCACCTTCCATAGATCCGTTTTCCAACATGGCCATACTCCTATATCTGTGGCCTTAGTGGTCTACGTGCTGGCTGCTATCATAAACTTCAGGAGACAGTTACAGTTTATTGCTTTATATAAAGCGTTTGCATACGCACGTAGAGTTAGTTGTTGAGTTGTTAGTTGATAGTTGATGTGCGTACTCTGTTATGTTAGCTGTGTAGTGATTACGCTGCCTTGAGCCGTAATACTACCAGTCTGTAATGAACTGCTTTTTAATGTGAACTTAATGCTAACTTAATTCTAGTTTTAGATCGCACTAAAGTTTGCAGAGGGCCCCGCCGCCTGAGGTTCGTGGTATTATCGTATATATCATTTCATTTCTTTAAAAAGTCATTGTATCATAATCCATTACATGTTCATATTTCATAGTTGTTTCATCTTCGTTCATACATTTCTATAATTTCCATTGCATTCTTGTCTTTCATGTTTTTATGATTGTTAAATCAATTGATTTGGCTTTTCTTGCAGTGTGTTTTAGGTAGACAGCCCGGGGAATTTTCATAGTATTTGGCTAATGATATGAAACTGATATTATTCTGCTGCTAGTTTTCTTTCACAGTCTTTGTTTAACTTCAGTTTTGTCTTGTGCACTTCAGTTTTGTTTATCTGATTCGGTAGTTAAAATTAGACATATTAAGCTACTCATAGTGTCTTCGCTTGCTCTCCCGAAAGCCACAAAATTTCGGACTGATGGTGAGGGACTGCATTATGAAATGTGCAGTTTAGTATTAGTTTCTTTTCTGCAAATTTAGATATATTAAGCTGCTCATAGCGTCTTCAGTTGCCTCCGAAAGCCACAGCTGGACTGATGGTGAGGGACTGCATTATGAAATGTGTAGTTTAGTATTAGTTTCTTTTCTGCAAACTTAAATATATTAAATCATGTATGACATCTTCAGTTGCCTCCGAAAGCCACAGCTGGACTGATGGCGAGGGATTGAATCATGTGTGTATGGTTTAGTATTAGTTTACTTTCTGCGAATTAAATATCAGTTACACAAGTTGTTTATGATTACTTCCGCAAGTCATAGCCGGTCTAATGATGAAGGGTCAGAAAATGAATTGATGTAATCTGATTTAGATTTATTTCATTGCAATTTTGAATTTCCATAAGCGTAGTTTCTTTTGTGTTCAGTTGGCAGCAAGAATAGTTTAGTTTTCATGTTCACTAGTTTCCTGTTTTGATTCATTAGATTAGCAACACCTTTTCATTTCAGCAGTACACTTTTACTTTCTTTTAAGTTTTGTCATTGTAATTTCAATTTTCTTTTAAAGTTTCAAGATTGGTAAATCATTATAGGGGATATCATTTCCTTGAACAAATATAACCAAGCTTGTTTTTCACTTTAGAATTTCCATTTCACCTTAGAAAGACCAAAAACGACAAAAAGTTAAGAAAGAGGTTATCTTGCACATATAGTGCGCCGCACTTCATCAGCTTACGATTTCCGGATTGACAATTAAATGCAGCAATTTAGGACACACTAAATTGACCAAACATTTTGGCGCCGTTGCCGGGGAAGTGTAACTAGGTAGCCAATTTCTTAAAAAAAAAAACATAAAATCATAAAAGAAGGGAAAACTTGATAACTTCTTGAAGTATGCTCTCCTCTTGCACCTAGTGTGATTTGGAGGATCAGAAAAGAGAGTTATTGGTTTAGTAATTTCTTAAGTATGCTCTCTTCTTGCACCTAGTGTGATCTGGAAGATCAGAAAGAGAATTATTAGCCCAACTTTAAAAAAAAAAAAAAAGAATAAAAAAAAATGACATGCATAGAGCAAGAGATTCTAGGGGAAGGTTTATAGCTAAAGCCAAGAGTTCGATTTTCATAACTCCATCTTCTTCAAGGCATAGACCAGATTCACCACCATCTACCCCTAGCCTTAAGATTTTTGGAAGTCAAGGAACAGCTGAATTAGAGGATTCTCCTATACTACCTACTAAAACCCACTTAGAAAACAAAGAGACTTTCTCTCATCCTTCCTTGGTAGAAGAACTAGAGGACTATAAGGACTCTAAAGAAACTATCATGGCAGAGGAAGTAATAAATAGAGGTGGAGATAGAAGAGGAGGAGAGAATGAAGATAACAATGGTGAAGGAAATAACGGTAGAAATAGGGACAATTTGCTTGGATTCCCTATAGTTGATGAGGAAACTCATGCAACAATGAAAAATATCTCACCATCTGTTCTCCCTAACTTTTATGGATTGCGAAGTGAGGATCCCGAAACATTTCTGTTTGAGTTTGAAGTAGTGTGCCGAACTTATGACTATATGGAAGATTCTCAAAAACTCAAACTGTTTCCTTCAACATTGAAGGGATCTGCTTTAAAATGGTTCATGGGATTAGCCACTCAATCTATCAGGACTTGGAATGATATGAAACAAACATTTTTGGATAGATACTTGGACTATTGTATGCCCACCAATCACAAGGATGAGGTATTCAAAATGATGAAAAAAGAAGATGAAAATTTGGAAGACTTAATTGAAAGATTTCAATACAACTTGAAAAGAGCAAAGATGAGCAACTTAGATAACGAAACCTTGAAAGCCCTCCTATTAAAAGCCATTAGAGATGAATGGATAGAAATTTTAAACATGATGGGGAAAGGAGACATCTCTCAACTTCCATTTCATGATATAACAGAACTATGTATCCATCTCTCAAGGGGAAAATCAAAAACTGGAAAAGGGCCTAGGGATTCTTCTCTTATTAGGGCTAACAAATCTGCAACTAGATCAGTAAGTAGGGCAGAGATTGGTAATATGCTTGATGAGTTTAAAACTGATATCTTAGGGAGTCTTAGTGAACAACTAGACACCCTTAAAATCCAAAACAAGCAGAAAGCAGAAACAGATGCTTTAGCCATCTTTGTCCGAAATGTAGAAAGAAACATGCTTTAAGGGAATGTCCCTTGGATGAAAAAGTTGTAGAAACATGTATGATTTGCTCAGAAAATCATGAGATGAAGGATTTTCCTTCAATCCCTGGACTCAAAGCTGTTTTTCAAGAAGATCCAAATTCAATAGAATCTCTCTGTTTTGTCGCAAGGAGACCTTGGCAGGGACAACAATCTCAAGGGTTTAATAATCCTATGAATCTTCAAACCCCACCAAATTGGAATCCTTGGCAACAACCTTGGCCCCAACATCAGAATTCATATCAGCCATGGGTACAAGGGATGCAAAATCCTTATGGGAGATTTGCTCAATTTTATCAATATCCTCCATCTTTTCAAAATCAACAAGCTCCACAACTTCCAAGCCCAAATCCACAACTTTCATTGCCATTTCCACAACAACAAACTTCTCAACAAAATACAAATCCTCAACTCATGCTCCCATACCAACAGAAGACAAATCAACTTCCAGCTCAGCCATTGCCAAATCCTAACAATAAGAATCCTCAAACTAATTATATGGTAGAAGGACAACAATTTCCTACCTATATGATTGTTCCTCTCAACGATGTACAACTCAGATCTGGTAGAGTTTTAGAAAAACCTTCTATAGACATTCAAGAGCAAGATACCTCTGAGGAGGACTCTCTTCAAGTCAATAAGGGTTCCGAGGAAGAATCTCTTCAAAATTCAAAAATTCAAAAAGAAAAAGAAAAGCTAACATCCACAACTCCTATAGTTGAGCAACCTGTATCTTCATCTACACCTCCTTTCCCGCAAAGACTACAAATTGATAAGGGGGTGGAAAAACAAATCTTGTTGCCTAACTATGACTTTCTAGATGAATTGAAGAATGTTTGTATCAAGATTCCATTGCTACAAGCTATTCGAGAAATTCCTATTCTAGCAAAAACCATAAAGGAGTTGAGTTTCAAAAGACCAGGAAGGAAACTAAAAGACACAAGAAGAATCCACCTGGTAGGAAAGATTGCACATATTATGATGGGAAAAATTACCATGCAGAAGTATGTAGATCCAGGAAGTCCAATTGTCAAGACACATATAAATGGGATAGAAATTCCAAACACATTGATTGACTTAGGGGCTGCTATCAACATTATGAGTAGACAGACTATGGAACAGTTAAAACTTCCTAACCTTCTTTTACACCTACTTTATTGCAACTTGCAGATCGATCGGTTATTAAACCAGATGGTGTATTAGAAGATATTTCAGTCTCCTTAGATTCTTGGGAATATCCAGTAGACTTTATGATTTTGACTCCCAAAAGTAATCTAGGAGGACATCCAATTATTTTAGGAAGACCTTGGCTGGCCACAGCTGATGCTTTTATTAGTTGTAGATCTGGGGACATGTACATTTCTAATGGTAATTCGACAAAGAAATTCAATTTGTATCCTCCTGCAAGAGCAATTACAGAAATAGGAAACAATGAATGGGTCGATGATGAGAACACTATACAACCTGTCTTTACCATTTCTGAAATTAGTGAGGATAGTCAAATTCTGAACACATTAGAAAATTTTGAGATAACTTCAGAATATGACCCCACACAATTTCAGTTGGAATCAGACATAGAATATTTATCATCAAGACAAATGTCTCTCTACTCTATGGAAGAGTTTGGTAATTCTGCTTTTGAGATTTTTCCAGAAAAGACATTGAATATCAACAAACATCTAGAGAAGTCACAACAAGAAGAACTAACCAGAATCTTGCAAAAACATTCTACTGCATTTGCATGGGAGTATACCGACATGAAGGGTATTGATCCTAAGACTTGCATCCATCATATCTATATTGAGGAAAACAGTAGACCAATCAGACAACCTCAAAGAAGGATGAATCCAAATCTTAGGGAGATAGTGAAAGAAGAGCTCCAAAAAACTTCTCAATGTAAACTTCATTTATCCAATTTCAGATAGCCGATGGGTTTCTCCTTTGGTTATAGTACCTAAAAAGAATGGTAAATGGAGAGTATGCATTGATTACAGGGAGTTGAACAAAGCAACTTTGAAGGATCAATTTCCTTTGCCTTTTATTGATCAGGTATTAGATACATTAGCAGGTAAAAAGTACTTTTCATTTTTGGATGGTTTTAGTGGCTATAATCAAATTCAGGTAGCACCCGAAGATCAAGATAAGACCACATTTACTTGTCCATGGGGAACTTTTGCCTACCGAGTGCTTCCTTTTGGGTTATGTAATGCACCAGCAACATTCCAAAGAGCAGTACTAGGAATTTTTCTGATCTAATCCATGATTGTGTAGAGGTTTATATGGATGATTTTACAGTTTATGGTAATTCATTTGAAGAGGCATTAGAAAATTTGAAAAAAGTTCTCATAAGATGTAAAGAAACAAACCTTTCATTAAGCCATGAAAAATGCTTTATGATGTTTACTGAAGGGATTGTTTTAGGACATCATATTTCAGAAGATGGGATTAAGGTTGATAGATCAAAAGTTGAAGTCATCTCCAAGTTGCCTATTCCAAATTGTCAAAGAGATGTTAGAAGTTTTCTAGGATTTACCGGTTACTATAGAAGATTTATAGAAAACTTCACTAAAATAGCATCTCCACTCTTCAAGTTGCTTACAAAAGACTGTGAATTTAAATGGGATCCTGATTGTCAATCCGCTTTTGAAACTTTGAAAACAAGAATATCTCAAGCACCTATCTTGAGAGGACCAAATTGGAAACTTCCTTTCCATATTTCTACAGATGCTTCAGATACAGCTCTTGGAGCTGTGTTGGGTCAAAAAGATTTAATTCCTTATGCCATTTATTACACCAGTAAAAATTTGACTCCCACAGAGTTGAATTATACTGTGACTGAAAAAGAATTCTTAGCCGTTGTTCATGCAATTAATAAGTTTAGACATTACATAACAGGCTATGAAACTTTTATTCATACTGACCATTCTGCAATTAGATATTTAATGAACAAACCTGTTACTAATGGCAAAGTGACAAGATGGCTTTTACTTTTGCAAGAATTCAATATTAATGTGTTGGATAGACCAGGAAAACAGAATACAGTAGCTGATTTCTTGTCTAGGATTCAGAATACTAAAGAAGATTCTCCTGTAGAAGATAAATTTCCTGATGAATACTTGTTTGCAGTAACTATTAAGACCCCTTGGTATGCAGATATTGCTAACTATTCGGTTACAGGGAAACTACCTTCACATTTATTTCCAAGAGAAAAACGAAAGATTATTCAGGAGAGTTCAAAATATTCATGGATTTCTAACGAATTGTTTAAAACAAGGCCAGATCTTGTGATCAGAAGATGTGTCAGGGAAGATGAAATGCCTGATATTCTTAAGGCATGTCATGATGAACCATGCGGCGGACACTTTGCAGACAAAAGGACGGCCTATAAAATCCTCTCTTTAGGATATTATTGGCCTTCCTTCTTCAAAGATGCAAAACAATATGTCAAAAGGTGTGACAGCTGCCAAAGAGTAGGGAAACCTACCCTTTCAAATGAAATGCCATTGCAAACACAGGTACTCATTGAACCCTTTGAAAAATGGGCATTAGATTTCATTGGACCAATTAATCCACCATCGAAGCAAAAGAAGTATATATTGGTTTGCACTGATTATGTTACTAAATGGGTAGAAGCTAAAGCATTAGTATCTGCTACTGAAAATTCACTTGTTCATTTTCTTTATGAGGATATTTTTACTCGCTTTGGTGTTCCAAGAGAAATTGTAACAGATCAGGGGAGCCAATTCACATCAAATTTGGTGGAGAAGTTGATGGAAGAATACAAAATCAAGCACAGAATATCTACTCCTTACCATCCATAAGCAAATGGTCAAGTGGAGTCCACAAACAAAGTTCTTGAAAGTATCATCACCAAAACTGTTCATCTACATAGAAGAGATTGGGCAGAAAGGCTTCCAGAAGCCTTGTGGGCCTACAGAACTACATGGAGGAATACTACAGGACATTCTCCCTATGAACTTGTTTATGGGAAAGAAGTCTTGCTCCCCATTGAGTTCCAAGTCAAGACCTTCAAGATAGCAGTTCAGTTGGGGATGGACTTATCAGAAGCCCAAAAGCATAGAATGGAGCAGTTGAATGAGCTAGATGAGATCGGACAAGAAGCAATTCTAAGAACTGATCTAGTTCAATATCAAAGAACTAAATGGCATGACAAATATATCAAAGAGAAGAAGTTTCAAGAAGGAGATTGGGCATTGTTATTTGACTCCAAGTTTAAAGATTTTCAAGGGAAATTTCAGACTCATCGGCTTGGGCCATATGAGATTGACAAGATCTTTAACAATGGAGCTGTAAGAATCAAGACCATTGATGAGTTTCAAACTCCTCTTATAGTGAATGGCCATAGATTGAAAGTTTATCATAAGCCACTCTCTAAAGAGGATTTTGTCAAGTTGTTTCAAGAAAGTTCTGCAATCAGGCTGGTACAGAAGAATTCTTCTTCTCCACCAGGCTAGCTTTTGTTTTTTTTTCAAGTTAAAAAAATAAAAAATAAAAAATGGTATAAGCCTGAAAACCAATCATTGATTGGCAGTCTTATACAGAAAATATGGGGTGAAAATCAGGGACACCTGACACTCTATATTTTCCAAAAAAAATCTGTCTTTCATTTCATTTCATCTCACCACACACTCCATTTCATTCCACTTCATTTCATTTCATTTCACTTCATTCCACTTCATTCCATCCATTCCATCAATAAAAATCTTTTTATGACCATTTCCACCTGGTCATTTGTCACTTGTTCATTTCTATTTCAGCCAAGTAATAGTTGTGTCAGTTTCCGCAGCTGACATCTGTTTCCGCAGCTGACTCCAGTTTCCGCAGCCAGGAGCAGATTCCGCAGCTACTACTACTCTGTTTTCAAAAAGAATGTACAGTTAGTTGTTATTTTCATAAATTATGAAATAAAATGCAAGAGAGAGGATCAATGGAAAATTCAAGACACTAATGAAGATCAATCAGTTGAAGACCAAGGGCAAAAGCAAGGATTCCAAAGGTATGAATAAAGTTTATTTCAAATAGTATCGAAAAACACATTTTTATGTAATTTTAAACTATGAGCTCTACCCATAACGCGCAATGATTATATTGACAGCCCCGTAACCTTCCACGATCTCTATGTTATCCTCTTGCATTTATTCACCAACGGTTTCATCATTGAAATTCCGACTCTCACTCATGTTCAAATATCCCACCATAGATAATGATACGTATTTGAGTTGACAAAGGACTCTTACAAGCCGCATAACTTCATAATCATTTATTGAAACGTGTTTATATTTATTACACAGCCACCAAAATTCAAAATGCGGCCGAATGCATTATACTTTGTTAACCTCTTTGTCATGTCTCTGTCGTGTTTACAAAACCCCACGCTACTCATTCTCACTCCCTGTTTCACTCCATTCCGTTCCTTTTGCTCACTCTCATTCCCGTATATCCACCCACAGTCTTATTCCATTCTGTTTATGGTGCTCCTTTCCGTTTTGTGATAACATCCCCACAGTATTGTGCTAGATTCTGTGTATTCCATCGTTCCATTTCCACTTAAACCCTCACAGAGGCAAGCCTGTGAAGCACAGAGAAGTAAAATGGGAAAATTATTAAGGGCAGAGCCGGAAGGACCGAAGTTTATAGAGGATTCCACAAGCAAAGAGATGTTGAGGAAAGCAAATGGCCGCGTTTATTCAGAATGTGGGTTACCACAGTAGAAATTACCAAAGCGTTTGCAAGATCATTTGATGGCTCGGAAGCAGAAGTGGGAGACCTCAAATTTTTGGATAATGAAGCATCAATAGCAGCAGCAACAGAGCTTCTTCAGGAAGGAGAACGGTGGTTCAAAAACAAAAGTATCAGTGATGAGGCATGGAGAACAATCCTCCGAAATCAAGGTATGGATATCATTGTTTTCAAAAGAGGAATTCCAGTGCATGCAATAAAAGATGAATGGGCCACTTTATTACTCATTGTTCAGAAATTTATCACATGTGAAGGCCGCTTTGGCTCTATGTACATGTATCATACTAGGATATTGATGAATTTCCTTGAAAACCAAACTCTCAATCTTCCTTATTTCCTATTCAATAGCTTGAAGAAAATGGCTGTGACTGTGTAAAAACACCTAGGAGATGTAGAGCCTCATTTATATCACCATGGGCTTATAAAAATTCTGATTGAAAAGGAGCTAAAAGAAAGAAAAGATACATGGGAACAATTCCTAGTTAGAAACTTCTTTGAAGAACCTCAGGAAATTACTGAAGGTAGTTCAATTAGAAGAAGTAGAAGAAAGAAAATAAATGTTGAAATCCAAGTTGCTCCTACACAGGAAATTCCCGCAGCTAGCACAGCAAAAAGAAGTAGAAGGAAAAGAACAGTAGATGAAATCCAAGATACTTCTACTACTACTATGAAGAAAACTGATAGGAAAGAGAGATTGGTAAAAAGGAAGAAGAAGGAAATTAAAGCTAAGAAGCCAACAATACCAAAAGGGAAAGAAATTATTGAGGCTATCCATAAAACTTCTTCTGAAGAAGAAGAAGATCACCAAATTCCATCTGAAAGATTAATTTTTCTTCAAAAACAGTCATCTCTATCCAAGAAGGCAAAACAGGAAAACAAGAACAAAAGGGTAGTGTACCACAGCATGTGAGGAGAAGCAGCAGGCTTAAGGGAAAATTGAGAAAAACACAAATTAAAGGTCCTCATTTCATTGATTTGGGTGAGGAGACATCTGAACAGTCTCCAACTGACCATAGTCCATTTTAGTCAGTTAGTGAACCTGACTCCTTTCACTCCCAATCAGACAATGAGCGTACTCCATCTTATTCTCAGCAAAATATTGATGTAAGTTCTCCTCGGCCAGATTTTGAACATAATTCTCCCTTGCAACACTTTGGGGATAGCCCAATGAAAAAGACACCGGAAGTAGACCCCAAACAGCAGGAGGTATATGACTATATAGAATCCTTGGAGAAGGCAGCCACAGGCCCAAGTACCTCTTCTATTCAGCCTCATACATTGCAGGATGATTTGGTTCAGTCATTAAAACAAGATATTTGAGCTGAGCTTTTGAATCGGCATATCAAAAATGAAAATGAAACACTCAAAGAGCAAAGCAAACTGGACAAGATTATCCATGACAATACTATGTTACATTTGGGTATTTGGCAAAAGAAGAATAAGAAGCTAAAAAGGAAATGCCAAAAATTGAGCAGAGCACTTGTGAATATCAAATTCAGGTGCCTCATGAAGAAACCTAGAATGATGGCAGTACCAAAGAAGAAGAGAAGGGGGTTAGATGTGCTGGCTGAAGTATCAAGGCACATGAATTGAACAAAGAGTATCAAAATTTTGGTTGCATGAGGACATGCAACACCTTCACAGTGGGGGTATGTTGAGTCCCGAATTTGCATCTTTTCCATACACTTTTCCATACTTTTTTCACTCACCTAAACCTCCAAAATTGTCAATATCATGTGCAAAAGGGTATCTAACATGGTTTTTAATTATGTTTTTGTGTTTTCTATTTGATCTAGATTTTGTTCATACAACTGCGGAAACTTGCCACTTTCCGCAGCTGCTGCAACTTTCCGCAGCTATTTTGTGGAAATCTATGTTACAGGTGTCTACAAAGGAAACGAGCCACATGGGCAGGCTAGGAATGACGAGGACATGGTTCGTGTCCTATTGGTTCAAGTAAATTCGTCAAAGGAAGCCACGGTCAAAGCCATCCACGTGGAAGTCAACTATGGAGTTTCATGTCGGCTGGACTCTGTTTCGTGGCATATAAACATCCATACTGCCGTTTCTAAGCTTGGCATATTAATGGATTTATCTTCATACACTTTTCCATATCTATTCATCTACCTAAATCCCAAAATTACTGATTATGCAAAAGGAAATTATGCAAAAGGGTATCTAATATGGTTTTTAATCATGTTTTTGTGTTTTCTATTTGATCTAGATTTTGCTCATACAGCTGCGGAAACTTGCCACTTTCCTCAGCTGCTGCAACTTTCCGCAGCTATTTTGTGGAACTATATGCTACAGGTGTCTACAAGGGAAACGAGCCACATGGGCAGGCTAGGAATGACGTGGACATGGTTCATGTCCTATTGGTTCAAGCAAACTCGTCCAAAGAAGCCGCGGTCAAAGGCGTCCACGTGGAGGTCAACTATGGAGTTCTATATGTCTACTGGATTCTGCTTACATATAAACATCCATACGGGGCCGTTTTCAAGTTTAAGTGGAGGTTAATTGACATCTCAGGTACCATGGAGTTGAATTCAAGCACCCACCTTCCATAGATCCGTTTTCCAACATGGCCATACTCCTATGTCCGTGGCCTTAGTGGTCTACGTGCTGGCTGCTATCATAAACTTCAGGAGACAGTTACATTTTATTGTTTTATAAACAGCGTTTGCATACGCACGTAGAGTCAGTTGTTGAGTTGTTAGTTGCAGTTGATGTGCGTACTCTGTTATGTTAGCTTTGTAGTGATTACGCTGCCTTGAGCCGTAATACTACCAGTCTGTAATGAACGGCTTTTTAATGTGAAAAGACTCTGTTTTCAACTTAATTCGTGTATGAGGATCGTTACCAAAGCTGTGTAGAGGGCCCCTGCTCAGCCAAGGTTCTGTGTATTAATGTATATATTTCTCATTTCATTTCTTTAAAAAAAGTCATTGTATCATAATCCATTACATGTTCATATTTCATTTAAAAAGTCATTGTATCATAATCCATTACATGTTCATATTTCATAGTTGTTTCATTTCTGTTCATACATTTCTATAATTTCCATTGCATTCTTGTCTTTCATGTTTTTATGATTGTTAAATCATTGATCAGTTTTCTTGTGCAGGTTTTAGGTAGACAGCCGGGGCATTTTCATAGTATTTTGGCTAATGATATGAGACTAACATTATTCTGCTGCTAGTTTCCTTTTCATAGCATTTGTTTAACTTCAGTCTTGCTTTGTACATTTCAGTTTTGTTTATCTGATTCAGTAGTTAAATTTAAATATATTAAGCCGCTCATAGTGTCTTCAGTTGCCTCCGAAAGCCACAGCTGGACTGATGGTGAGGGACTGCATGGTGAAATGTGTAGTTTAGTATTAGTTTCTTTTCTGCAAAATTAGATATATTAAGCTGCTCATAGCGTCTTCAGTTACCTCCGAAAGCCACAGCTGGACTGATGGTGAGGGGCTGCATTATGAAATGTGTAGTTTAGTATTAGTTTCTTTTTATGCAAACTTAGATATATTAAATCATGTATGACATCTTCAGTTGCCTTCGAAAGCCACAGCTGGACTGATGGCGAGGGATTGAATCATGTGTGTATGGTTTAGTATTAGTTTACTTTCTGCGAATTAAATATCAGTTACACAAGTTGTTTATGATTACTTCCGCAAGTCATAGCTGGTCTAATGATGAAGGGTCGGAAAATGAATTGATGTAATCTGATTTAGATTTATTTCATTGCAATTTTGAATTTCCATAAGCGTAGTTTCTTTTGTGTTCAGTTGGCAGCAAGAATAGTTTAGTTTTCATGTTCACTAATTTCTTGTTTTGATTCATTAGATTAGCAACACCTTTTCATTTCAGCAGTACACTTTTACTTTCTTTTAAGTTTTGTCATTGTAATTTCAATTTGTTTTTAAAGTTTCAAGATTGGTAAAACATTATAGGGGAAATCGCTTCCTTGAACAAATATAACCAAGCTTGCTTTTCACTTTAGAATTCCCATTTCACCTTAGAAAGACCAAAAACGACAAAAAGTTAAGAAAGAGGTTATCTTGCACATATAGTGCGCCGCACTTCATCAGCTTACGATTCCCGGATTGACAATTAAATGCAGCAATTTAGGACACACTAAATTGACCAAACACAAGTATTGTAAACTAAGTACATTAATTACAGTTTTAGTGGTTGGGATATGGGGTGATAAAGTTGTTAATTTTAGTTAAAATCTTGATTAATCTTATTTAATATGATTTGTGGGTTGTCATATGGGTTTAGGAGTTTTATTTTGGGCAACAATCCAATATGATCATCTATGGCATTATTTTGGCTGTAATGACCCAGGGTTTCTTAAATTTCCTCTTTAATATTTGAAAAAAGTACTCCATAAAAAGAAAATAATCTAAAAATTATAATAATAGTAAGTAAATATTGCTTCAATTTATAATATCACTAAAAATTGTTATAATATTATTGTGGTTTCAATATTTTGGTTATGTTTTACTTTCTTTCAACAATTATATATATAATTTTAATTTCTTGTTTTAGTAGAATTAAAGTGATATGCTAGCACGTGCCTAATTTTTATAGAATATATTTTAGATTAGAGATATGCTTTAATGTTTTTAAACACAAAGAGATATTGTTGAGTAAAATTCCCACTAGGAATCATACATGTAAGGAATATAAGGTCACTTGGCTAGATTAATTTTGTACTAATTTCAAGTAATAAAATACATTACAATATCACATTGGAGAAGGGAATTACAAGTTCTATATATTGAATATGAAAAGCACCATATACATAGAAGGAAGTTACCAACCATCGCTATTGACACTACTCAAAACCACTGTTGCAGTCACACCTCAAAACCATTGTTGTGGTCACTCCTCGTAGGAAGCTATTTAAACAATATTCTAATCAAAATCTCACAACACTTGAATTATAGAAACATAATATCTTTTGTCAAATCAAATGGAGGTGATGATAACATAGGAAACAATGATTTCCTACCAAAAAATATTCTTGAAAACTTAGGAGTCAAATCTCATTTGCATATGTCCATGGGGTCTGGGATAAACGGTGATCAGGTGCTCTGTTAAGACACTCCTTGATGTGAAGTAACTGATTCAATTCCATGCCCCGATCGGGGTGATATATTGGACATGATGAATATGTAGTCCTTCCAAGATTGTAAAAGATAAATAAATCTTATTTGCATATATTGGCATTAAACTATTAGCCTAAGGGTTCTCCCCCATACTTCATCCTCAGACTTACTTAAATACATTTGGAAGTTAGTTGGGGTAGTTTTCTACTAGTTGCAAGAGGTGAAGAAGAGGACAAGTTGGGAACCCATCTCGAAAAAGCATTATTGTGCGCATATTGAATATTTCAAATGCATTTTGAAGGCATATATGTTTTTTTGAACGTATAAGCGCATATGTATGTGATTTTTTGAAGTGTAACATGCACTCATATGTAATTTTTTGGAATAAAAAATGTGTATGCAAGCTAGAAAGCATTTTTTAAAAAGTTATAAGGGGTAATGAAGTTTTCATATACAAAGGACTCATGGATTAAGACTTCAATATGCATCATTGATGAAAGGGTCTCAAAATATGCTATAAAAATCACTTCTCTTTAAAGCTTTAGGCTAAGGAATTTATCATGTATTCCCTAGCGTATGCATAGACTTGATTCACAGCTATTCCCCTAGCTACCAATTGTGAAGTGGCAGATTTAGTGGCTTCTCCTAATGTATCACATGAGTGACTGCAAGTGGACAATGCTTATGGTATCTATGACAAATGCATTATCTTCATTTCAATTTTTCTAAAGGGTGCCCATCTTCATGAGGGTGCTTGCATCTTGGGTGATTGTTGCATCAGGGTTATCATAATTGTCTCTCACCTCTTGGTTGATTGTTTCATCAGGTTATCATAGTTATCTCTCACACCTTCATTAATCATTCATGGTCTTTGAAGTTTCATTAACCTTTTTATTAAATAAATGTCACCTCTGTGTCACGGAGTGTATATACACAACATATCAACATTACACATTTATCAGAGATTGAGACACATGTGCTGTGATGATTTCAAATAGTAGATTTTGTTGGAAACTAAATTGCGCTACGGTTTCTTCCTGTCTTTCTCTTTCAAAAATGAGACAGAGATTTCCGTCGTCTACAGTAACTTTTTTCTGCAACACGCTAAAGCGCGGGAATGAACCCAAATGTTTTTCGGGAGATGTATTACCGACGCAGCCAGCAAAGCTTCCATTACGTCAGAATGAACGTAACGTGAGGTATGGAAGAGCGTACAGGAGTTTGAAGAGCATATTGATTAAAACTAGCAACATATTGATGTTTTACTTTGGAGCATTCTCTGCAGTGAGGATCTCATTTAGGCGAGTAGTAAATTGACTTTTAAAAACGCTTAAATCTTGTCGAACAAGTATTGTAAACAAAGTACATTAGTTACAGTTTTAGTGGTTGGGATATGGGGTGATAAAGTTGTTAATTTTAGTTAAAATCTTGATTAATCTTATTTAATATGATTTATGGGTTGTCATATGGGTTTACGAGTTTTATTTTGGGCAACAATCCTATATGATCATCTATGGCATCATAGGATTTCTTAAATTTCCTCTTTAATATTTGAAAAAAATACTCCATAAAAGAAAATAATCTAGAAATTATAATAATAGTAAGTAAATATTGCTTCTATTTATAATATCACTAAAAATTGTCATAATATTATTGTGGTTTCAATACTTTGGTTATGTTTTACTTTCTTTCAACAATTATATATATATATATATATATATATAATTTTAATTTCTTGTTTTAGTAGAATTAAAATGATATGCTAGCACGTGCCTAATTTTTATAGAATATATTTTAGACTAGAGATATGCTTTAATGTTTTTAAACACAAAGAGATATTGTTGAGTAAAATTCGCACTAGGAATCATACATGTAAGGAATATAAGTCACTTGGCTAGATTAATTTTGTACTAATTTCAAGTAATAAAATACATTACAATATCGCATTGGAGAAGGGAATTACAAGTTCTATATATTGAATATGAAAAGCACCATATACATAGAAGGAAGTTACCAACCATCGCTATTGACACTACTCAAAACCACTGTGTCACACCTCAAAACCATTGTTGTGGTCACTCCTCCTAGGAAGCTATTTAAACAATATTCTAATCAAAATCTCACAACACTTGAATTATAGAAACATAATATCTTTTGTCAAAGTCAAATGGAGGTGATGATAACATAGGAAACAATGATTTCCTACCAAAAAATATTCTTGAAAACTTAGGAGTCAAATCTCATTTGCATATGTCCATGGGGTCTTGGATAAACGGTGATCAGGTGCTCTATTAAGACACTCCTTGATGTGAAGTAACTGATTCAATTCCGTGCCCCGATCGGGGTGATATATTGGACATGATGAATATGTAGTCCTTCCAAGATTGTAAAAGATAAATAAGTCTTATTTGCATATATTGGCATTAAACTATTAGCCTAAGGGTTCTCCCCCATACTTCATCCTCAGACTTACTTAAATACATTTGGAAGTTAGTTGGGGTAGTTTTCTACTAGTTGCAAGAGGTGAAGAAGAGGACAAGTTGGGAACCCATCTCGAAAAGCATTATTGTGCGCATATTGAATATTTCAAATGCATTTTGAAGGCATATATGTTTTTTTGAATGTATAAGCGCATATGTATGTGATTTTTTGAAGTGTAACATGCACGCATATGTAATGTTTTGGAATAACAAATGTGTATGCAAGCTAGAAAGCATTTTTTTAAAAGTTATAAGGGGTAATGAAGTTTTCATATGCAAAGGACTCATGGATTAAGGCTTCAATATGCATCATTGATGAAAGGGTCTCAAAATATGCTATAAAAACCACTTCTCTTTAGAGCTTTAGGCTAAGGAATTTATCATGTATTCCCTAACGTATGCATAGACTTGATTCACAACTATTCCCCTAGCTGCCAATTGTGAAGTGGCAGATTTAGTGGCTTCTCCTAATGTATCACATGAGTGACTGCAAGTGGACAATGCTTATGGTATCTATGACAAATGCATTATCTTCATTTCAATTTTTCTAAAGGGTGCCCATCTTCATGAGGGTGCTTGCATCTTGGGTGATTGTTGCATCAGGGTTATCATAATTGTCTCTCACCTCTTGGTTGATTGTTTCATCAAGGTTATCATAGTTATCTCTCACACCTTCATTAATCATTCATGGTCTTTGATAATACCAAGCTAGTTTTCAGTAGGCATCACTTGTTTATTAAATCTTGTATATTCTTGGGGTGTTCTCTTTGTTGACATGGCTTCTCAAATATTGGTTGATTGTTTCATTAAGGTTATCATATTTGTCTCTCATACCTTCATTAATAATTCATGGGCTTTGATAATAGCAAGCTAGTTTTTAGTAGGCATCACTTGTTTATTAGATCTAGTAGATCCTTGGGGTGTGCTCTATGTTGACATGTGTCTAGTTGGCCTTAATTTTTTTTTTCTTTCATTAAAACAAAAATTTAATCATCGCTAAACATGCTACTCATTACTTTCATAGGTGATGAGGGTTTCTTACTAAGACAAATGAATTCATGGCCATCAAGCAATGACTATCCATAATGGACAACATGTTGGGGTTCCCATGTTTTGGCAAGATTGGCAATACCAAAAGATGAGACAACATAGAACCACTTTTAGGCCCTAGGATCTAGCCCTCCTGGACCCGGAGAGGGATCTCCAAATAGAGCTAAGAATGATATGTCTTTGAAGCTCAAAATGAGATGTTAGGCTAGTTATGAAGCACAAAGGGGGTTTTAAAATGATTTGGTTGAAGGGTTGCTGGGTTGGTTAGGAGATCATAGGCTGAGAAAGTAATGGGAGGGAAGGAACAAAGCGGAAAGAAGTTTCAGCTAAGACGATAGGCCAAGACAGTGCCATCCATTGGGCTATGGAGTCATGAAAGGAAATTACTTGCATCCACTAGCCAAGGCATTCAAAGGGCAAGTCATCTACACTAAAGGATCTTTTAGGCAGATGGTGGAATGGAACATTAAGGGGAGAAAGTGGAAGAAGGAAAGACAACCAGTTTTCTGTCTATAGATTAGGTCAGAGGTCATTTAACTCCAGACCTGCTTGGATGTACTCAAAGGCAACTCTCAAAGGTGGACAAAGGGGCAGCTTATAGATCAGACCAGAGGTCATTTAACTCCAGGTCTGCTTTAGCAACTCCAAGGGGAAAACATAGATAAGATTACAAAGAAACACCTAAGAACAGCTTCATTCAATTCATACATCAGAGAGCAGGCAATAACATCCACTACACTGGTTAAATTAACTGAGAACCATTCTTAGATAACACATTGAGCAGAAAACATTAAGGGCTGGCAGAGCAGCAACATAAGGCACCCAACAACGGTGAATCTTATGCCAAACTTCTGATGCGAGCCTGAAGAACATGAAACAGTATGAAAATGTAATAAACAGAGTTAGGAAAAACATCACCAATAGTAATAGACCAGGATCCTGTGAAAAGTGCTTTGATTAATTGATGTAAAACCAGTCATGTACACTGAGCTCAATGGCTAATATAGTCCAGACTTCTCCTCCCAGCCTATTACATACAACTACTCTGCTACTACCTCCCAGGACTATTCTAACAGTCGAATGAATCCCTCTAACAGCCAATGGCACAGCAAGGCAACAACAACCTTTTACAATATGTTCTTGGAATTCTTATAGGAGAAGAGAGAAACAGAGGTAGATGGATATTAAATGAATCTCATTAAGACAGAGTGGAGAAAGAGTTCATGCCCATTAAAGCAATAGGTACGCCAAACCTAGTGTACTCTATAATTGCTTTGGAGATCTTTATCGGTCGATATTGACCTCTCATATGTTCTTCAAGTCCTTATGGCATCTAGAGCTCTGTGCTGCCTTTTGGAATAAATGAACTGCCTGAAAGATATGCAGGGCCGCTCCATACCTCCATAACTGCTGCCTGATTGTCTTAAATGGGCTTCAGTCAGTGTAATTAATCTTTTCAGGGCTCGAGGAGGCATGGATATTTCTTGTAGGAAGGTGTCCTTCTGAGAGAAGAGTACTCTGCCGTTTGGTAGCGCGGTTATGATTTGCTGGTGCGCTCATTAGTCTTCAAGCTGAGCCTTTTTCCTTTGAATGCAGGATTATAATTGTTAATCTTCAATTAACCGGCTTTAATCCCTCAAATCTTTCTCTGCTATTTCGTTTGGTCGCTGAACTGGCCTCTCTGTGCTATCCGCATAATAAAATGAACCTGTTGCAAACCTGGGTAGTGGTAGCGAAGAAATGCTTCGGAGACCAGAGGAATGGTGGCGGAACAGTTGAGAGTAATTAAAATAATGGAGAGCGGCGGGAGAAATGGTTAATAGTGTAAAAACCCAAAGACTAAACGTTTGGGCGAATAACACAGGGAAACGGAGAAAAATAATGAAGTGGAGCCACGGAGGTGGGACCCGGTACGGAGATCACAAATCGCAAGAACGGAAAATGCGATGGTGGAGAGTGGCACCACACAGAAATCTGCGCTTGCAATATTGCGATGGGGCAGACCTGCGATGGGAAGGAAGATGCGATCGGAGGGAGAATGCGATATGCGATAAGTGCGATAGAGGATTTGTGACGGGCGGGAAGTGCGACGGCGTGATCAGTCGATCGTATCGCAAATATTTGCGACGCGATCAGATCGCATCGCAAATATTTGCGATGGATCTAACAAACACAACACGCAAAAATTCGATCTGTGATTTGCGATGGGCGCTTTAAGGAGTAGCGCTCAGTCATAGCGCTTGGTTACATGGGGACACTAGCCAAAGGGCTGGCGGAAAGGGGCTGAGCCCTATTATAAGGTGGGAAGAGGGTTTTGGCCCATTTTAATGCATTTCTAAGCCAAGGAAGAGTAACGAAAGAGGGAATAAGGGTGAATACGGTCGACAAAGAGCAGGGGAAGGATATAAAGGGGATTTGAGAAGGTAAAAAAGGGAAATAGAAGGGGAAACAAAATAGAAGCTAAGTGGGGAGGAGATAAGAGGGAAAAGGGGGCCTTTGGGCATTTCTCCACAAACAGAGAGGCTTTATAATAGGAATCAGCAGAGGGGAATTTATCAAAGGATAAGAGACACATGGAGTCTTCAAGGAGACTGTGTTTTCAGAGGAAATGCATTCCTTGAAGGCTCAAAAATAATTTAGCCCCCTATTTGCTTGTCAAAAATTTCATAGGGGGGCTAACAATGGCTCCACATGGGGATGGCTTCTTCTTGAAGGAGTCAAGAATCCAGAAATGATCTTTGGAGTAGGCCAGATGCCTGCTGCTTGGCACATCCCTTTCTTTCTTTAGGTCAGCTGCCACAATATTATGAAGACAACATATCGGTAGTAAAACTCTCCCACACAACTACCTACCCACACTATAGTCCTAACATTTTTCTTCTGGGTGCACTTGGACTAGCAGACCCTTTACATCATCAATCTTTACAAACAGGAAAATAAATCTATTCTAATTCTACCCTTATTACTCCATGAGACCAGATTGGACTATTGGTCTCACATGCTTCTCTACCTACACTACTACCTGCTAGGATTAGACTGTCTAGCATTCTAATTCTACCCTTATTACTCCATGAGACCAGATTGGACTGTTGGTCTCACATGTTTCTCTACCTACACTACTACCTGCTAGGATTAGACTGTCTAGTAGGTTCCTTATCTACATTCTAAGACAGAAATTGAAATAACTAACTACCTACTCATAGACTGAGCTTTATTGAGCTTTTCCTACCTACCCTACTCTACTGAAATATTTACAAGTCTAGCTTACAAACATTTTCTTCCAATGTAACCAGTCCAACAAATGATCCCATGGCTGGTCCTTCTTGCTCAACTCCTTGAGCCTGCTGGATAGGCAGGGCAGCTCCCACTCTTTCTGTCCAATAACATCAGCTTTGAAAAAATTTCTTTCTATCTGTAACATGCTGCTCAGGGAGACCTTTGATCCTTCTCCAAATGTATGTAGGAAATATGCATAAGGATCATGGAAAGATACCTGGCTATGAATGTTTGGCAGGCTAGCTTCGACCAGGATCTCTTCTTCTTCCAGTGGATCAAGAAGAAGACTCTCTTGAGAGAGAGAATCTCCCTCATCTTCTGAACTGGAGGACTCATCGTATATTGCAGCTGAGTCCTCCTGGAGCTCTGATATGTTCTGCTCTGATGTGCTGAGCTCCGTGAAAAGGTCCATGCATTCTTGAGCAGGGGCGTATTCCTTCGCTTCCTCTTTTTCAAGAGGAGGCTCCTTGCTTTCATTCCGCTCAACAAACTCTTCTTTGCTTTCCTCCTCATTTTCTGAAAGAAAATACTGCTGGTCTTTGATTTCACTGATGGTCTGTGGTGGAGCAGAATGAAGATTCAAAGAATCTTCATCTACGGTTATACTGTCGTGGCTCTCACCATCAGTGTCATAAATAGGCGGACCCGACCAAGTCCACCATTCTAGGCACACAACAGGTCTTTCTTCGTCCTGATCCACAGAGGAGTCTTCTGGATCTGAAACATCAAACTCATAAAATGACCGAGCAAGAGCATGTGTTCTATAAAAGATTTTGGAGGTGGGCCGCTGGTTTAATATCCAATCAATCTCTTCTTCTATTAAAAGAGGGGTTTCCCTCACATCATGGACAGAAGAACAACAGTCCTTCTTTTCTTTCATTAGCTGACTGGGAGGCGGGGTTTCCTCTTGAGCCTCTTCTTCCATGTCAGATTCTGCCTCTTCTATGTGGTCTCTTGTTTCCTCAAGGCATCGTTCCCTATTAGCTTCCGCTATTAGGTCCTGATATTCTCTAGTCAGCATAACACAGGACGCAGGTAAGCAATCAGGCCGTTCCTGATCACTAACCTCCTCATCTTCTATAGATTCTTGAGCATCATACATGTCTTGCTCATCTTCTCGGTCTTGAGTTTGTTCTTGCTCTGAAAGAGACATGGGTTGTTCTAAATAATCATCATCTGCATTCATATCAGCCATATACGTCTCTAGGACTTTACCAAACATTTCTGTTATTTTGCATACTTTATTATACAAAGCATCATACTTTGTATCCCTGTCCATGTTTGGATCTATATTTATGCAAAGAAGGCTACTGCCTCTTCTCAACCAGTTCAGAGTCTTTCACTAGTGGAGTCATCAGGTCTTTGGAGTTATGGAGTGTGGAGTCGCCAGGTGGATGAATTTGACTATTTGGAGCAGGCTGTTGTCCACCATCAGCAATTAAATGCCAATCTAAAGGCAAAGTGGTCTCTTCCCCAGCGAAGTCGCCATTATGTTGGGGTTCCCATGTTTTGGCAAGATTGGCCATACCAAAATATGAGACAACATAGAACCACTTTTAGGCCCTAGGATCTAGCCCTCCTGGACCCAGAGAGGGATCTCTCCAAATAGAGCTAAGAATGATATGTCTTTGAAGCTCAAAATGAGATGTTAGGCTAGTTATGAAGCACAAAGGGGGTTTTTAAATGATTTGGTTGAAGGGTTGCTGGGTTGGTTAGGAGATCATAGGCTGAGAAAGTAATGGGAGGGAAGGAACAGAGCAACAGGAAGTTTCAGCTAGGAGGATAGGCCGAGAAAGTGCCATCCATTGGGCTATGGAGTCATGAAAGGAAATTACTTGCATCCACTAGCCAAGGCATTCAAAGGGCAAGTCATATACACTAAAGGATCTTTTAGGCAAATGGTGGAATGGAACATTAAGGAGAGAAAGTGGAAGAAGGAAAGACAACCAATTTTCTGTCTATAGATCAGGTCAGAGGTCATTTAACTCCAGACCTGCTTGGACGTACTCAAAGGCAGCTCTCAAAGGTGGACAAAGGGGCAGCTTATAGATCGGACCAGAGGTCATTTAACTCCAGGTATGATTTAGCAACTCCAAGGGGAAAACAGAGATAAGATTACAAAGAAACATCTAAGAACGGCTTCATTCAATTCATACATCAGAGAGCAGGCAATAACATCCACTACACTGGTTAAATTAACTGAGAACCATTCTTAGATAACACATTGAGCAGAAAACATTAAGGGCTGGCAGAGCAGCAACATAAGGCACCTAAAAAGGGTGAATCTTATGCCAAACTTCTGATGCGAGCCTGAAGAACATGAAACAGTATGAAAATGTAATAAACAGAGTTAGGAAAAACATCACCAATAGTAATAGACCAGGATCCTGTGAAAAGTGCTTTGATTAATTGATGTAAAACCAGTCATGTACACTGAGCTCAATGGCTAATACAGTCCAGACTTCTCCTCCCAGCCTATTACATACAACTACTCTGCTACTCCCTCCCATGACTGTTCTAACAGTCGAATGAATCCCTCTAACAGCCAATGCCACAGCAAGGAAATGACAACCTTTTACAATATGTTCTTGGAATTCTTATAGGAGAAGAGAGAAACAGAGGTAGATGGATATTAAATGAATCTCATTAAGACAGAGTGGAGAAAGAGTTCATGCCCATTCCGCTTAATGGCAATCTGCATTGCTGTGTGTACTCTGCAGGCTGCTTTGGAGATCTTTGTCAGATCAATATTGACCTCTAATATGTTCTTTAAGTCTTTACAGGTGTCTGGAACTCTGTGCTGCCTTCTGGAATAAATGAACTGGATGAAAGTCTGCAAGGCCGCTCCATACCTCCATAACTGCTGCCTGAGTGTCTTAAATGGGCTTCAGTCAGTGTAATTAATCTTTTTAGGGCTCGAGGAGGCATGGATATTTCTTGTAGGAAGGTGTCCTTCTGAGAGAAGAGTACTCTTCCGTTTGGTAGCGCGGTTATGATTTGCTGGTGCGCTCATTAGTCTTCAAACTGAGCCTTTTTCCTTTGAATGCAGGATTATAATTGTTAATCTTCAATTAACCGGCTTTAATCCCTCAAATCTGTCTCTGTTGTTTCGTTTGGTCGCTGAACTGGCCTCTCTGTGCTATCCACATAATAAAATGAACCTGTTGCAAACCTGGGCGGTGGTAGCGAAGAAATGCTTCGGAGACCAGAGGAATGGTGGCGGAACAGTTGAGAGTAATGAAAATAATGGAGAGCGGCGGGAGAAATGGTTAATAGTGTAAAAACCCAAGGACTAAATGTTTGGGCGAATAACACAGGGAAACGGAGAAAAATAATGAAGTGGAGCCACGGAGGTGGGACCCGGTACGGAGATCGGAAATCGCAAGAGCGGAAAATGCGATGGCGGAGAGTGGCACCACACAGAAATCTGCGCTTGCGATATTGCGATGGGGCAGACTTGCGATGGGAAGGAAGATGCGATCGGATGGAGAATGCGATATGCGATAAGTGCGATAGAGGATTTGCGACGGGCGGGAAGTGCGACGGCCCAATCAGTTGATCGCATCGCAAATATTTGCAATGGATCTAACAAACACAACACGCAAAAATGCGACCTGTGATTTGCGATGGGCGCTTTAAGGAGTAGCGCTTAGTCATAACGCTTGGTTACATGGGGACAATAGCCAAAGGGCTGGCGGAAAGGGGCTGAGCCCTATTATAAGGTGGGAAGAGGGTTTTGGCCCATTTTATTGCATTTCGAAGCCAAGGAAGAGTAATGAAAGAGGGAATAAGGGTGAATACGGCCGACAAAGAGCAGGGGAAGGATATAAAGGGGATTTGAGAAGGTAAAAAGGGGAAATAGAAGGGGAAACAAAATAGAAGCTAAGTGGGGAGGAGATAAGAGGGAAAAGGGGGCCTTTGGGCATTTCTCCACAAACAGAGAGGCTTTATAATAGGAATCAGCAGAGGGGAATTTATCAAAGGATAAGAGACAAATGGAGTCTTCAAGGAGACTGTGTTTTCAGAGGAAATGCATTCCTTGAAGGCTCAAAAATAATTTAGCCCCCTATTTGCTTGTCAAAAATTTCATAGGGGGGCTAACACAACACACCCATTTTTCTAAGGACTCATTTTACAAATATAGAAGAGTTTTAACACTTTTATATTGAAGTCATAAAAAAATATCATACTTAATTTTAATCCTTATTTGAAAAAAAGCCTTTACACCTTGGATTATCAAGGTGGGTGAGCCACCTTTGCATGACCCTTTTTCCTTTTTGAGTAGTTTTCATATGATATCAAGTATTAGTGGGTTATATACTATGGGATACTTACTCTCACTATGTCAAATGTATTGGGAGGATTCACCATTGGCACCTCCATATCACATGCTAGTGGGGTAGCCACTCCCACTTCTATGTCTCAAACGTTGAATGCCCCTAATTAGGGAACCCAGTCGATCATTACACCTATTCCTCCATTAAGTATACATATTGTTAGCTTTCCCACTATGTCCACATAATTTTCTACATCTATATTCATTTTTGGTAGGGGACAAAGCCTTGGTTACAACAATGGTAGTGGGTTTCCACTTGTCAGGTATCCTAATAACTCATTATACATGTTTTCAATTTGGTTGGAATGTTCAACATGAGGCTAGCTCTGACATTAGTGATACGATCCATGGGAGTAGTGAGGTGAGGGGATCTATGACATCTAAAGGGCCATAAGGCCCATCATTTATATGTTGTAATACATTTTACAACCTTTCGCTGCCATTCTTGGCTACCTTAAACTTACCATATTTATCTTGATTGGTAAATAACCACATTAAAGCATCACCAATATTGGTTGGTAATCCATACTAAATTACTATCAGGAATATTGAAGTTTGATTGACAGTTTCAAAATATCCTTCGACCCATGTGATGAGTTTCCATATTTGGTGTTCGTCCAACTCTTTGGTGGATGACAATGTGAGATTATGTCTTTTCCAATGCACCGTGATTGAGAGCACCACTACGTGGTACATTGAGTTCCAAATCTCTTCATTTAATGATTTATCATCAATATAAATGGCCTTCTTACCCTATTTTCAATTTCCAATCAATTATAAAATTGGAACAAAACACTTAGAATCTTTGCATGAGGTCATTGATACTCATATCTCTGATCATATCCATGAATGGAGATGATAGCATAGTCTTATCACAACTAAAACTATGAAGGGATTTCTCTATATTGGTTTGTTAAGTCTTTGTTACCTAATATTTCCAAGGATTTCATAATGTTAGGATCCCTAACTAAAGAGAGAGTTATATGATGCACATATAAGCTAGATTTTAAATGCTCTCAATTTAGCACATTGTTTGAGCTGATACCACATGCTCCCAACCATCAATAGATCCTTATAAACCTACCTTAGGACCACAATCCAATTCTATTACTGGTTATGTTTACCATGCTTTAACTGACCAATTAGTAGGGAAAATGTCACGGATGATTATCTCTCATAATCCACCAATGACTGCACAAGCATAGAGAAATGAATTATTCCCTACTCAAACCTTTGATATTCATTCATTCCAATCAAAAAATTGGAAGAATAAATAATATCCTAGAGGAAAGAACAAAATGAGAAGAAAAAATCTACTTCTAAGAAATGAATTGCCCCTAATACCAACTCTAATGCAAGAGGAACTAATGAGTAGAAGAAAATTAAATTTCTTTCTATAATATGCAATTGAGATTATCCTACTCATAAGTGTCCTCAAAAGGAGAAGATTCATTGATACTTAGCCCAATGGGGATCCTATCGACAACCCGCGATCCTAATGAATCCTTTTCTCTCATAGTAGAAATAAATGGTTAGAATCATCAATGCACCTCTATAAGGGGAAAACAAGGAAATCCTACAGAAGGTGCAATACCATGAATGCTAACATTTACATATGTGAATAGGATGTTCATATGAGAGCTCATAATTATGATAGGATTGGCAGTGGTCATACTAATAATGATCCATCTTCATCTTATTCAGAAAACTCTCTACATGTAGAGAAGCCATCAAGCACAACAATCCTCCCTCCCACTCATGCCTCAAGATGACTTACAAATGTCTACACACAATCCAAATGTATGAGATGCTCAAAGTTATAGTCTTATTTGGATTTGACTCAAGCACCATGTTTTATGCTCACCATTTAGGCTCTTAGAAATTTCCATGTGCAGCGCAATGCGTTGTTGACTACAAATGAAATATTTTATCCCTTTGACATTGATCTAATTACATTTTACCTTGACCAAGATCAACTTAGGCTCACCCACCATATTTCTTTCTAAATCCAAGTATATACAGATAAGACACACATCTTTAGATGTTTTATTATTGAAAAAGCCTCTACATGTGTTATGTATTTCGTTGCTCAATATCCTTAGGCTCTGCAAAGCTTGTTCCACCAATTACCATGTTGAAACAATTTGATGGTCATTATTTTATGCCCCATGGAATGATCACAACCTTTCATGTAATATTAGGTGGAAAGACTATTTCAAGCGAGGTTGAAGTAGTTGATGCTTCTTTAGACTATAATATTTTGTTAGGGAATAGTTGGTTTTATGTGATAAAAAATGTTGTCTTTCATCTTTCATGTCCCCCAATTTCCTCATCAAGATAAATTGGTTACCATAAATCAACTAGAATACTATATGTCTTATTCATAAACTAATATTAGTATGAGTGTTCCGTTCACTCGTGGTTCCAAGAGTGATTTTAACAATATTAGTCTTGGGATATTCAAATATTCATATTTAATGGGAATATTTACCATACCTCCAAAAATAAATTTCATTAAATCATATCCTATTTTTATGATTATTTTAGATATTATTGAGTCACAATAATTGTCCTTGGTACTTATTTTTATTTTGAACCATGTGCTTCATCACTTTATTTAATCCCATATGTTCGTTGTCTAACAAGACCCTTGGGCAATGCCTCATATATATGAGAATGAGACATTACAGTTGATTTTTTTAGTGTAGTTGAGATTTCCTATCAACCTATTCAATTAGTAGCTTTGAAATATTATTATAATTTACATAATTATTTTTTGGATGTTGAAATATATTTTAGTGAGTTCTTCACATTGCAAGTAAGTTCCACCACACTACTCATGTGGATTTTGGAATTATAGTAACTGACAATTATTTTATTAAACAATTTTTAATGAATTTTTATATGTATGTTTATGCTTGTGGATCAAGCCATTACAAAATGTTATCATTTTACTTCTCTCATCTAGTTCATTAACCGTTATAATTCACATTATTTATAAGATGTTGAAATTCCTTCTGATGAGTATATCCTTGAATCCATGACCAAGTCTAAAATACCATGAGAAGATATGCATCATAGATAAATTTTCCTCTCGGGATTGGAGAAGTTATAGGTTAGCATACAAAGCTTAGTTTCATCTAGTTATATCAAATGGTACCAATGTCCCATCCTAACATGTGATGTGTATGCAAAAGAGTTTTTTTTTTTTTAAATAATATTTTGAAAATGATTCCCATTGATATCTCAATGAAGCTAAGTATTTTCAAAATAAATATTAATTTTTGTATATTTTACTCCTAACAAAACTTAACTTTATACTACCCTTTGCAAGGATTTTCATGATGTTTTCATTTCAAACCTATGAGGAGGTGATAGTCATTAATCCTCATAGTGTTTAATATGAAATCACAATGTATGATAATGCTAAGCTTGTTCAACTAAATTTATTCCTAGTCAATATGAAGAAGGAAACTACCATTAAGGTAGACATTCAATTTTTTTTTTATATTGGATTAACTTACCAAGATACTTTGATTGAATGGGTTTCTAATTCTTTTTTGGTTGGAAAGAAACATGGTTCAATTTGAGCCTATACACAAGGCTTGTCCTAAGGATACTTATTCTATCCCTTTCATTTATTAGATCTTTGATATATCCGTTGATAGTGAAATATTTTCATTCATGGATGGTTTCTCCAGCTATTCATATTCAAATAAAGAATAAATATAAGTATCAAATTGCATTTATGTATCCTCAAGGTACTTTTTCCTATCATAATATGCCATTTAGTCTTGAAAATGCTAGTGTCACATTCTATTGGGTTATGTCATATGACTTTCATGAAATCAAACATATTTTTGAAGCATATTTGGATGATTTAGCCACTTGGTCCAAAAATCATGCAGGTCATCCATATCATATTTATGTTTATTAACCATATGTTAGAGATATAACATTTGTTTGGATCCACTTAAGTTCATATTTTGTGCGATATACAAGAATTAATTGGTTTTATTAAGTCCATGTTTTTTTATCATGGTTGAGCATTTCAAGGTTAAGTTGATAGTTCAATTTCCTCGCTCGTGAGCTATTTAGCATGATAGACCAAGATAGATGTAATGAACTAAAACACACTATTGGATCAAGATGAATTTTCTGAAAAAATACTTGATTATCCAAGGGAAATTAAGGTCATGATTTTTCCTACTAAAAGAGCGGTTAATAACAAATTTACCATAGATCATATGTGGTAGGTTGTAGTTTTCCCATATCAAACTTGTGGCCACCCCATAAAGCTTTAGGAAATAAAAACTCATGGGTAAATTTGAAATGATTTGAGTTGGTGAAAGGAAAAAAATATCATGTGGTTTTGTGCATGGCTAATAAGTTCACAACATACAATCCATGTATCCCTTTATTATCTCCATAAGAATCTAGAAGTATGAAAACCAAAGCTAAGGGAAGGGAGTCTATTTTGAAGCATCCTTTTGCTATCAAATTATAGTTATAATCCTTGGTCATGAGTTGGATACCAATATTAAGTGTTTGGCATTATCATTAGTGAGATAAGATATTATGTGAGTGTATATTAACCATTCACTCGACTATATTTCCATATGATATAGGTATCGATCATGCTTATTTGAAAAAGGTGAAATTGTGTTTGCAGAGGAATTTAGGTCTTCTATATAGGAGTACAATACTAAATATTAATGTAATCATTCATGTTGTAACTCTCTTTTAATTAGTATAGATTTAGCTTCTCCACCCTTCCACCTCCCCACCCCCACTTAAAAAAAGTAACTTTTTTTATGGATCTTATTGGATCTTTAATGAATTTTTTTGTCATTCTAATTAGCTTGAGTTATTATATTAATAAAATTTTCATGCAAGATATATTTATTGTTTGATGAGGATTGAGGAAGGTGTTTCTTGTTGGATGATTTTTTATGTTATTTAGTGAAGTACTGGAGTTAGAATGAGATCAAGTGAAAGCCATTGGATACTTTGGATAGCCATTTGGAATAATATTTTTCCATGTTCCTTCTCTATTTTATTTTTAAAAATTATTTTTAATCTTAGGAGAAATAAATATGTTATCTATTCCTACATCTATCATTAACCCTCACCCACTAAGTGAGGGTTTCATTACTTAGCCTTCAGGTAGTTTTCCATATAACACATATGTTTTTACTTAATTCTTTTGATATAAAGGTATTATTATTTAAATCTGGTGCTATTGGTTATTTAGTTTATCTTTTTTTTCAGACATTTGTAAATTTACTAAAAATATTCGACTCATATGAATATTCTCTAAATGCACATCTAGACATAATTTTGTGTTAAGAGTATAATTCTTATTATTGTAGACACTATGAATATTATCATTAGAGAAATGTTGAGGTAAAGTGGGCTTTAAAAAATGTGTTATCAATCTCAACTTCAAATGATTTTGATAGCATGCATGATGATTATGTCAACCATAAAGATAAATGGTTCTAGATGAAATAGAGAAACTACTTTTTCTTATCATATGCTGTATTTATCTCCTTACATGTATACTAAAATTTCAAGTGTAGGCACTTAATGAATAGAAATTAAATTATGCATCTAATGAGTACCCACCCAACATAATTTTGATAAAACTAAAATGAGACGAAGTGGAAATACATGAAAATAATGTATTTTTTGAAAGCTACAGTTTATGTGATTGAACTTTGTTCATAAGTTTCTTATTTTGTATTAATGTTACTTTTAGACTAGTGACCTAAGTATTTACATTCTCTATTTCTCATATTAAGTAGATATAAAAAAAAAATATTCCATTTCCCATTTTCATATCAATGTTGAAGCTTTTTTCTATTATGTTAAAGTTCCTCTTAAATTAGAGACATAAATTTTTACTTCATTTACTTTTCATGTTAAGGTCCTAATGCTTCATATTTGATGTTATCAGTGTTTTAATTCATTTTATTTTTGGTTGTTTATATTTCTAAAATACTCTTATATTTCTAAAATACTCAACCTATACTCTATCTACACATCTAACTCCATATTTGTGTTAATAATTATAAACATTATTATTGTTAGTGTTATTGTTATTATTATTATAGAAACCTTGCAGGAAAAAAAGGAACCTCTAAACAAAAAATATGTTGTCAACTTTAACATTGAAATAACCAATATGACACAAAATGGTGATGTTAGCCAGATGAGTAAATGGTTTTGGAGGGAATGAAAGAAAATTACCTTTGTTTTTGTATGCTTGACTTATATCCATGCATTTTCACTCAAATTCAAAGTGCAATTATTCATTGGATACAAAATTAAATTTCACATTCAATGAGTCCCCACTTTGCATACTTTTGGTAGACCACAATGAGATAAGTTAAAAATAAATTAATTTTTATTTTATTTTCAAGAAACATATCTTTTCATATATTTTTATTTTATCTCACTATGAGTCTATTGAAAGTACTTAGAGTGAGTACACACTAGATGTTTAATTTAATTCTACATCCAATATGCCTACACTTGAAATTTTATTAAGATATGTTGAAAATGAAATTAAAAAAAAACTTTTATTTCTTTCCCATTGAAAATTATCAACCCCTATTTTATTATTTTAATTAGGAGAGCAATGGAAAAAATATATTGAACCAATCATGAAATCATATCAATGCACAACATAAATTTACCCAGTGACATAAATGAAACCTTTGTATCATGATGTGATGCAAGCTCAACTCAAATTTGACATAAATACACATAGATTAGGAAAAAATGTGTGAAAATTAGATTTGTGTTGGAATATGTATGAATTTTAGAAATAAAGGAAAAAAGCAAGTTCACTTTCATTTCATTTTCTCATGAACATTGAACTTATGGGGCACAATTTGTGGGGCTTCAATGGGAGAAACTAATAATATTTGAGGGCCCTTCATTGGATCTATCAGGTTCCGATCACAACAAAGGTAAGATTGTTTCTCATTTTACTTTATGTTTTAAAATATGTATATGTTGAAAAAAAATCTTGAGCCCTCTCATCTAGAAAAACCACAAAATTTCTAGAGGGACTCCAATGTGGACAACAAAACGATCCCACCAAAAAAAAAAATTTACATGTCATACTATTACTGATTGATAACACAATCCTTCATAATTGTGTAATGCCAGCCCATTTTGTTGAAGAATGTAACTAGGTATGGTCTTCATAAATGTATTTGATTCATTATGTAATGTACTTATCAAAAGAATGAAAAATACAAATTTTATTATTATTACAATGGCTTATTGAAACATGGGTTCCATGCTTGTGTCATCTTTTATTAGTCAAAGTCCCCATTGTAGACTCCAAAAATTTATATTGAGTCATTAGAGTCATTGTACATTTTATGAGACCCTTCTTGGGATTTGAATCATGTAAAAAGAATTATTTTTGAGTCAAAAATGAATTTTGTCACCTCTACACCAAGTCAGCCCTTGCCTGATGAAGTCGGCCTGAAAGGGAGAAATTCGACCCACAAGAACCCTATATATACAATTCAATTTTGATCTATTTTCTCATCCACTCAACAAGTTCGATACACATAAGAAGCAATGTAGCAAAAAGTGCAAAGTGTAAGAAGAAGAAGCAAAAGTGCAGGATCATAGTTTTTGGGATCTCTCTCTCTCTCTCTCTCTCTCTCTCTCTCTCTCTCTTTTCTGCAAAGTTAATAGGCAGTTGCAAGATCGAATTTTTTGGTGTTGTAGGGTCGAAATTCTGCTGGTGCAATAAGTCAAAGTTGCAGGAGGGTCAAAGTTGATGGGGTTGAAGTGTTGTTGTTGCATAGGTTGAAGTAGTTGTTGCTACATAGATCGAAGTTTTTTTGTTGGAAGGAAGGGTTGACTTGGTGGTTGGAGAAAGTCTGTGTCTAGGGTGAAGATTCTAGGATTATCTTAGGAAAACTATTGAAGGAAGATATTTTGACTGGGTTTTCCCCTATATACGGGTTTTTCCATGGCAGAGTGCCTATATCTTGTGTCTCTTGTTTTTTGTTCTTCATACACACAAAATTTGGTAATTGATTGATGAAAGATAATCTAATAAAGAAGTAAAAGAAGCTAACATAATTCGCAAGTAATTATCAAGAAAGATGAATCAAAGACCTAAGTCTACTTGCATTGATTTATCAATACATATAACTCTAAATAATAAGAGAGGCGTGATTCAACCATTGATTTTTAAATCTCTTCATCTTAATTTACACCCTTCATTAGCACATAAGTCCACATATTTATAGATATCATGTAGAGCCTCGAAATATTCTATTGAAGAGAACTCTTCCATTTCAATTGACTTCCTAATTATTTACATAAGACTTTCTAATGTTTTGTGCCTAGGAGAGGAGCCCTTCACTAAATTCCAAATAAGGAGGCCAAAATAGTAAGAGAAGCTACCCAATTTTCCTTGGCTAATTAAATCTCCTGGTATAGGGAAAATGATTCATCTTGGTTATTTTTCAAGACTCCTAAGCCCCTTGAATACTATACAATTTTAATTTCCTTAGATCCATAAAACACTCCTCTCCCTGTTGCCACCCCTGATTAATCTTGTGAATAAAAGGCCTAGAGTCTTCGAGATATTCTCAACAATAAAATATACATCTATATTAACCAAGGTGGGAATGAGGAGGGGATTAGAAGTTAACTCCTTCCCATTTTCCTTTTCTAGAAGGTGGGCTAGAGGAAACACTTTTACACATGAGAAATTTTCACGCCAATGTGCCCACTTACATGAAACAAATAATCCACTTGAAAAAATAAGTTGAGGCCTTGCTTTCAAATGTTAATAAATAAAACGCCTTCATGATCCTTTGGGGTATTATAAATATTCCACTCTGATTAAAACCTCAATTCCATTCTTAATTAGCTACAAAAAAATATTGAAATAATTGTAAATATTGGTGTATGCATTGTTGAGTGGGGTCGACTTTACAATTACCAAACATGAGCGGCAAGAAGGACTTTGGTGCATATTAATTAACATGAATATAAGGAAAGAGGAAAAGTAAGCTACTTTACCTTGCTTAAATATTCGAGTAAGAAACACTGAACAATGTTATAGGATTTCCAACTAGTGATAAAATTATGATCACTCGCCTTACAAATGAACTTTATATTTCCTAGTTTGATAAGGTCTCTTAGAATTTTGGTCTTAATAATGACTTGGTAAACTTGTATCATGTCAACTTGACTAAATCCAAAGTGGATTTGTAAAAATCAGAGGCATATTTGTAAAGTTCCATGTACTCATCTATAGTCATCACATCAAGGGTCACATGGTGTCTCATCTAGGGATAATTGTTTATCACCCCATGATTAGATATAACAAAAATTGAGGTATGATAGAAGGGCACTATCTTCCTACTGTGTTCATTATCTTCATATTAGGAAAATCAATGCTAATAAATCAAACTATAATAATATGCTTGTATCTTCTTTACTAGATAGGATCCAATATTATTTAGTATACATATCCTCCACTCCAATTAAATGAGTTCCAACTTGAATATTAGCTACCTTCTCCCTCCTAGGCCTCATATTTCATTTCATCATTGGTTTTCATCTATAGTTTAGATCAACAATTCATCCCTAACCCCTTAGAAAGAAACAAGTTCTCTTTAAAGTTTCTTCCCATGCTTAGATCCATCCCTCATATTTAAGAGGGATGAAATCTAGATTCTAAGGTTATTTATAAGCATTATACACTAGGCATGAGGCATTCAACTTATAAGGGAGAGATTCCAAAAATTAGCTTTAAGAATTTAATTTAGCAATGATAAGCTATGATGGATAAAACATATTGCCCCATTACTTCTATATTATCCTTGTAGAGTGAGTTACTTTCACCCTTGTGCAAGTGAACATTCCAAATAATCTCCTTTTTGTGTGAGTTTTGCGAGTGCTATAATTAATTAGAATGTTCACATTAACAAGATTCGAAAGGGAACTCTTTCCCATAGTCACGTCTATGTAGAACTCGAATTGAGTTATGGTCTCATAGATAAGATTATCCCTATGTGGGATGATTCCTATTAAAGCTATGAATGAGATGTTTAAAAAAACCAACCATTTAAGTGAGTCATGTAGTAAGGCTAATATTTTACTATGGATAAAGAGGAAATTTACAAAATCTAGTGGTTATAATTTAATTCTGGAAAAAAGTCCAAAGAAGGAATATGCTTAATTCATTTATGCTTAATGCTTAATTAATTGATGGTTTCATCTTTGTTAAGGGATGAATATCATGAATATGGTACTTAGTGATGGAAACTAAACCTGACATTATTATGCAATTTTTCCATACTTGTTAATTGAGAGTAAACCCAACATTACTATGCAATTTTTTCACATAAATGACTCTATATGAAGATTAAAATAATCAAATAAATTAAATAATTTGATTACAAATTAAATATCTCTTTACATACAAAAGTCAATCAACTAGTAATTTTATAATATGAGCATAAAAACTCCATACCAAAGCTCTAATTTGTTGAAATTTCACTCTCTAGTTCACATGGTCCATCAGAAATAAGCTTTTCATTCATGATTTTACTATAAATATAATTTCACAATAAACTTTGATTTAAAAAAATTACCATTTTTCAAATTTTAAAATTGCTATTCTTATTGAAATAGTTACACATTATAATTTTAAAATAATAAAAACTTATAATTCCAACTATCAATAAAAAAATCCAAAACATTTATAAAAAAATATTTAAAAATAATATCTATTCACTATCAAACCTATGCATCAAAATTTATAAACAATGATATTTAGAAATAAAATCTTTTCACTGTCAAACCTATTCCCTAGAGTCGTCGTATCTGGTTTGTGTTCCATACGAATCTTCCGGGTGACATTGACTAAAGAAACATTCCATGGCACAACCTATTCTTTTATGTTCGTCATATGGTTTTACTTTTCTATACCAATTTTCTCATGATTTGACTAGAGAAACATTCCATGACAAGGCCCTGCAAAGTTCAATGATTTTGACATGAATAGGATCTGCCTGGTAGAAATTAATTTTGGTTCCATGTTGACATCAAATCACAGAGACGAAATACCAGTTCAGCAAGGAATCCTAGGGAAATTTTTGCTTTCAAATTTGAAGAGCATAAATACGCATTTATAATGCATGGTGTGTGTTTGGAGGTATCCAGTGAATATTTGTCAAGAATTACAGCTACATATATGTGTTTTTACATTTATAATGCATGGGGTGTGTGGAGGTATCCAGTGCATATTGTCAAACTTTTACTTAGAATTAGCAGGTAACATTAACTGTATCGGTTCCAGGTCAACGCAGAGATCAAGTACATGACGTGTAGGGTTTAGGGTTTAAGCAAAATTAGACCTAGGGTTTAGGGTTTAACCAAACAACCTGTACAGGTTCGGTACAAGGGCCCAGATGGGATTTTTCGAGATCACACTGGATTGTAATTAAGATAATGGTTGCTTCAAATTTTTATTTTTATTATTAGCATTGGTAGGCACCCAAATACATGACTAGCAGGGATTAGGGTTTAAGCAAAACCAGACGTAAGGTTTAGGGTTTAAGCAAACAACCTATACAGGTTCGGTAAAAGGGCCCATATGGGATTTTTCGAGATCACACTGGATTGTAATTAAGATAATGGTTGCTTCAAATTTTTATTATTAGCGTTGGTAACCACCCAGTTATCTCCGAGCACCATTAACCATTCAGGTCTGTACAAGGAATGAGAAATAATTGCAAGGATCTCAGGATTCTCGCCGATTCGGTTTATGTTTGTCTGTTCTGTGGAAATTTTCCTGTTCATGATTGATGGCGTGTGAAGATTTGTATTTATCTTTTGGAAGGATTCGAAGATGTCAATTTCATTTTGCTTTCTGGGGAACCTTGAATTGACAGGAGGAGATACGTATGTCTTACGGTGCTCTGTATATTTTCAAACTGGTGTGGAAATTGAGAAAGATGGAGTAGAAAAACAAATCACAGAGTCAAGTTTTAGATGATTTAAGATTATGGTGACACAGACCTGTGGTGGTGGTGCTATTTATGTGGGTTTTAATAATGGAATTTAACAAATTGGAAGGAAGAAAAGTGGAAATTAATAGCTGAAGAATAAAGCAACATTCTTCCATGCAGCCTACATTCATTCCACCTTGATGACATTTCACTTTTGGTGGTTGTGGTTTTTATATTCTTCTAATCTATCCATGATTTTGTATAGTTTCAAGAGCTCATTTCACTTTTGGTTGTTGTGTTTTTTATATTCTTCTAATCTAACCATGATTTTGTATATTTTCAAGAGCTCGGGTCAAATTTGAACATTAGTTAATTAATTTTTATCGGGATGTGATTTTGCCAGACAATCGCCATAAATTGCGATTGAAAAGCTACTGCATGTGGACAAATGGTTAGGTTATACCCACGGTGGAGATAATACACACGGAGTCTGGACTCCGGAAGTTCACGGTCAGAGGACAACTTTTCTGTCGGCCAACTTTGGCGACGGAACTTCAAGGAAGGAGCCGAATAACGGGCCAATCAGTACTTCAAGGAAGGAGCCGAATAACTAGCCAATCAGTAAATTGCCAAATTCGGTCATCTCATTCCCAACTGTTCGACCATATCCTTCGGACATAGTTGATTAACATTATATATATTGCCATCTTCAAACTACTTATTCCTTTTCTTTTCTTTTTCCCTAAATTTTAATTTTACGTTATTCAAAAATTATAAAAGTTTTTAAAAATATTAAATCTATTTATACACAAAACAAATTTGAATTTCAGTGAAAAATTTTAGGTGAGATATGAGACTTTTGTGATTTATAAGATAGATAAATGTCTTTTTAGATTAATCACATCATTAGGATTTGGTCGACTTTTCGAACCAACTAATTTCATGAAGATGAACCACATTAGTTAGTTCCAAATGTCTACCAAATCCTAATGATGTGATTAATCGGAAAAACTACTCCAAAAAATTGCACTAAAGACAACTCCATTTATCTATATTAAAAATTTTACTCTCATTTCAATGAAAAATTACCACATTCCAATGCAAAAGACAAAACCTAAAAAAGTTAAACATGTCTTATGTCCTATAACATAATTAATATACTAAACTTTAGATAAATGTCTTTCAAGTTAATCACATCATTAGTATCTAGTCCACCAACTGTCTAATGTGGTTCATTATCAAGACAAGGTGAAAATATGATCAATCTTAATGAATAAATAGTAAGGATGCATCATTGCCCGATAGATAGCTATTGAAAACTAGCCGTTAAATACTTTATATTAAATTTTGTCATAAACATGAACCCTTTCTTATTTAATATTGTTTAAATTATATTTTTGAAAATAAAACAATATTTTTAAATATATTAAAGTATTTAAATCAATATAAATTCATTTTAATTCAGGTTCTACCAAACATCAAGAAGGATCAAATCTCTTTATATGCAAACTTATTTTAGAGTGAAAAGAGATTTGACCCATCTCCAAGTTTAGTAGATCCGGAATTAAGATAGATTTAGGTTGATTTAATTCCACCTTTAAATAAGTTATATTTGACATAAATACCATGCACTAATACCACAGGTTATCGACACCATAAGTCAATACACGAGTCATTTTTATTTTTATTTTTATTTTATTTTCATAGGGATATTTTTATTTTTATTTTGATGGAGCTAAAATGTTTACATTGCATTTTTTATTTAATTTAATTTTATGTAATTTGATTTAGTCAAAATGTTAAGCATTATATTACAATATCTTTATCATACTGAGTTGGAGAGCACCTCTCAAATAATTATGTCATTTTAATTATTAAAATTTAAACAAAAAAATCAATAAAATTTAACTTAAAAAACTTAATGCATTTAAATGAATTTTTCACAATATATTAATTATGAAAAAATAAAAAATAAATTATTATTATTATTAATTATTAAAAAATGTTTATGAATGCTTATAAAAAATAAGTTAATTATTTTAATAATGTTGATAATAATTATTATTAAAATTAATATTTAAATCAATTATAATTATATAAATGACCAGTTTTGATAATATAAATAATATATTTATATATTAATTAGAAAAAAAAATCAGAAAAGCCTATCAAATCATAATAATATGATTAATCTCAAAGACATCTATCTACTTTATAGATCACAAAAGTCTTAGATCTAATATTCAATTACTTATCAAAAACATAATAAAAGGATTTTTATGAGTGTTTATTAAAAATAGGTTATTAATTTTGGTTAATTTGAAAACAATTATATTTAGTGATTATTGATAATATGGAGAACAAATAGAATAATATGGATAAAAGTGGAATTCCAATATCATAAAATTGGTGTTTGGCTTGGTCGTGACCTTAAAATTGGATATATATATATATATATATATATATATATATATATATATATATATATATATATATATATATATATATATATAATTGTTTCATGGTTATGAATTTTTATTTAATTTAATTAATATGTTTTTATATTAAGTAAAAATTTTATGTAGAAACCATATAGGAGATTATCTAGTGTGGACAAGATAAAGAGGCATGGCACAACGTGAAATAGAGAGCAATGTAGAGACCCTTGATTCAATAAGGGCTATAATAAAGGGCTAATTTATAAATAATATATTTATATAATATAATAAAGGGCTAGTTTATAAAGTGGGTCTTTCCCCTATCGACTAGGTTCATGCTTGTACATCATAGACTTCCTAAACTAACTTTAAATTCTAGCCAAAACCACCTAAGGCTCACTTTAAATTCAGCCAAAACCACCTAAGGCTCACTTTAAATTCCAGCCAAAACCACCTAAGGCTCACTTTAAATTCCAACCAAAACCACCGAAGGCTCAAACCAGGTTGGTATAAAGATACCAGGACCTCGTTAAACCATTGGGAGATCTACTAAAATTTTTCATTGCAAAATATTAATAAAATTAAATATTGTTACTTCTAAGTTTAAAGAGAAAATGTGGTGTGAGAAAGATTTAGAGGCTAAAAGAAAATTAAGATATTATAAGGAGGTCATCAACCCTACTTTAGAAGATCAAAAGTATTTCTCTATTTTAACTAGCTCAAAGAAAAAAATTAATATAACCAAGATAAGAACGAACTCTCATGAGCTCCATAGTGAAATAGGTCGTTGGGCAGTTCCTAAAACACCATGGGTGGAAAGGATCTGTCAACATTGAGGATGAAAATGTCCTTCTTACACCCAAATTAGATCTAAGTTTTCATAATCTTTGTTGAAATACCGACCTTAGTAGCCTTTTAACATGTCAAAATTATAGTGAGCTAGGAACACTTCTCTCGAAGGCCTTTGAGCATAGGAGTACAATTTTAAAACAAACTAAATAATTCGTTTCCTTAGGTCTGATAGACCAAAGTTTTGTCCCAGTAGACATTAACCATCATCATCATTATCAAATAATATATTTCTATATTTTCTATAATAAACTGCTAGTTTATAAATAATAATTTTAATTTTTAACAATAATCATCACGATCAAACTAATCTAGAATATGCTTTACATATATATATATATATATATATATATATATATATATATATATATATATATATATATATATATATATATATATATATATATATATATATATAACTTTCAAAGTCAAATGAGTGAGGACCCTATAAATAATGGATCAAGACCCTATTAATAAATAAAAATAATTCTTGAAAAAAAAATGCCATAATAAAAAAATAGTCATATAATATAATATTAAAATAAATCTTCTGGGAAATTACATGAGAGATTTTAGAATCCACCGGTTTTGAACTACTGAATGTAGTTCATCATCTAATTAATGAGGAAATATAAAAAATATAATTTTTTGAAATATTATAAATTTTCATTATTTAAATTTAAATTATATTTTTAAATGTATAAATAAATTTAATTTAAATTCCTATAACATTAAAATTTATAAAAAATATAGCTCAAAACTACAACTATAACAAATCTCTACCAAATTTTATAAAAAAGAAACAAAAGGTATTAGCTTTCTTAAAAAAATTAAAACACAATACTTTAATAAATATATAATTGAAATTTGGTTTTTGTGATACATAATTTGTATAAAGATATCTTTCGGTAATACTCACATAGTAAATATAGCTCAAAACTACAACTATAACAAATCTCTATCAAATTTTACAAAAAATAAACTAAACACATTAGCTTTCTTAAAAAATTTAAAACACAATACTTCAATAAATAAATAAATGAAATTTGGTTTCTATGATATATAATTTTTATGAAAATATCTTTCAGTAATAATCACATAGCAAAAAATATGATCCACCAGTTTTGAACCAACTAATAGGAGTTATAATTCTATTTAACTGATATTATTTTATTTAAGAATTTTTTTTTTTATAATCAATAAAATCCCTATTTCAAAAAATTAAATACCCTACACAGTTTACATGAAAAAACACTTAAAATAAAAGATGCAATGATGAACAAATTATCACACCTTGTAATAAATTGATATTCATAAATGTGAAACTATTATCTTCAATAATTCTATCGAGAATTGACTTCATTGACACCTCAACATATGTCATGGCTAATTTGGCAGGAGTGAGCTTGAATTTATTATACCATCTTGGCTAATTTGGCAGGAGTGGGCTTGAATTTATTATACCATCTGGCCGCTTGTCTGTCTGAAGGATTGTAGAGTTTGAGTCAAACTTTGGCGCCAGGTGCGACGATGGAGGAATTTAGCGGTATACTTTATTATCCCATTATACATGGCCCGTTTTTCGGAAGGATGTAAGAATTTTAGTCAAACTTCAGGTGTCATCAGAAATTTAGAAACTAGGTGTGTTTAAATTCCTTATTTTCAAAGCAATTATGCTCTTAGTTTATACCTTTGAAATTCACTGGTTCATGATTTTCTTTTTCTATGCAGGGGCAGCATAGTGTCGTAGGGGACTAGAACGTTGTTATCTTAGACTTTCACGTCTCTCATGTAAGCCAGACCTGCACCTTAAAATAGATGGTGTCCTTATCATGTTGTTTTATGATCTGGCTACTGCAATTTCTCCTCAAAATGCTCTAATATTTTGTTATCATTTTAGGTTTTCATGTAGCTACATGAAGATTTAAAACAAGTTCATGACTGCTGAGTGAGTTCTTTTATACTGACAGCAGGATCTTTGCAGAGAGAATAAAAATTTGAGAGTGAACAAAATGGAAAGTAGTGAAAGAAAAGGGCGAGTGAGACAGTACATACGTTCTGCAGTTCCTCGCCTGAGATGGACTCCTAGTCTCCATCGATGTTTTGTCAATGCAGTGGAACGCCTGGGTGGACGAGAGAGTAAGTCTGTTTTATCTGTTGTTCAGACATATTCGAAACCCTCACTGAAACCCTATACCTAATTCCTGGCATGGTACAAAATTCTAATATCATGTCTTTGAGATACCCTATACCTAATTCCTGGCATGGTACAAAATTCTAATATCTTGTCTTTGAGATTTTCCAGAGCGAAGTTCTTTCAAATATTAAGCACGATGCATGAAATATCTTTTTATCTTGTTCATTCAATATAGCTTTATTTTTATTCAGTGATTTTGTTCGTTCAATATCACTTTATTTTCATTCATAGACAAGATGAAAAAACAGCGAGCCAATAATGAGTTTAGGGTATATATATATTTCTTGTTTATTGAATATCACTTTATTTTTACACAGCAGATAAGATGAAAAAACACTGAGTCAATAATGAGCTTAGTCTATATTTATTTCAAGATGAAAAAACACTGAACCAATTAGCCTATATTTAGGCAAGATGGAAAAACACTAAACCAATAATGAACTTAACCTATATTTACACCGAAGTTCTATCTAGTTTTTTCCATTTTTAGTTTCTCAAGTTCTATGGATTTTTTCCTGATATTTTCCTTTCTAGTTGCTAAGCTTTAGATCTAAATGCTGAAGTTCCTTTTCTAGTTTCCAAGTTCTGGATCTAAATGCTAAAGTTAAAAGGTCTGAGAAAATTTACAGGGTTAGAAATTTAAAATCCTTTGGCGCTGCAAACCTTTAATTGTTTCACAGATTCAGATTTAGATTTATAGATGTATCAATATAGTCTTTTTAATTGTTTCACAGATTCAGATTCAGATTTTAGATTCATAGATGTATCAATTTAGTCTTTGGAAAGAAAAAAATTACTTGTCTTTACTTTAAAAAAAAGTTGGAGCTAAGAGGGTTAACTGGGCATATAAATGTTCTGATATTTTGCAGAGGCAACCCCAAAGCTTGTTCTTCAGCTGATGAATGTGAGAGGACTCACGATCTCTCATGTCAAAAGCCATCTGCAGGTGTGCACTCGTTGGTTTTAATTCCAAGCTGCAGAGCTATTGTTTTTCCAGAACAAATATTTGAACTTGTATTTAAATGGAATATTCTGTGATATTTTCCAGATGTACCGTACTGAAAAGAACAACCAAAGCAACCATGGTAATTAATTTAGTTTAGTTCTTCTTTTCTACATTATTTTTTATTGAATTCTACTTTTGTCAATACAGTAACAACTTTGGGCTTACAGAATCCCATACTCAAAACTGCCAACAAAAATCTATGAACGATAGCCAGAAGCAACATCTCACAGATAATGATGGCGAAGATGATCTGTGTTCTGATTTTTCAAAAACATCTACGTGCTCCTCTGCGTATTCACTTGGAACAAGTCATAAAAGGTAAGCACTGTAACAATAAATCCTTCTTAATTTTGAATTTTTGGATTTTCAAGAAAATGTAAATTCATGACTGCAAAATTACAGGCTGTGGATAGGAGATACGGACTCTTTTATCATGGCCAGTGAACGAAGTACTCTGGAGCATGCAAATTCAATTGAACAGCACCCAACCTGGAGTGATTCCATTCAACCTGGTACTGGGGGCCATGGTAACTTGGTTGGAAATTTTCATAATAGTTTTCAGTCTAATTTACAATTCTAACATAGCATAGTTTGATGATGAATATATTTATTTAATTTGTTTGAAGATTCTTTTGACCTTTTCTATAGAACCTGTTTTGTGAATGTATGTCTGAGTAATAAATACTCTAATATTTAGACATGAACCATGTTTGACATTTTGAAATATTAAATGTACTAAAATTTGCTTGGAAGTTAAAGTGATGGCTTCAAAGCAAAGTGTTTTCATTTCTCAGGTCATATCACGGAAGAAACTCCAACTCCAACTGATATTTTTAACAAAGGAAACTCCGACTACAGATCACAGACAAGTTTGAAGGTCAGCTAAAAAACCCTAAATAATTAGTTCATTTTATAAAATTAATTAATTAAATAAAAAATTTAGAGTCACTGTGACGATTTTCACAGTTATTTATATTTATATATATATATATTGGTTTATGAATTTTTGGAAAAGAATTGTATTCGCTAGTTTACTTGGTTAGATATTAATTGGTATGTATGAAAATGCTTAACAAACTAAATTAGCTAACATAATTTTTGGAAAAATCTTACACTTTATAATTTGAAAATTAATTTTAAAGTGAAGCTATGAAATTTTGTTGATCTTGTCTTTTCCTTCCCGGACAGGGGAATGAGGTCGAACATCTGGTTCACATATTATTACTGCGACATGAACAAAGTAAAGCGATGGATAAGCCCCAGGAGCCATTGAGAAACCCTTCTGAACTGCAATTGACAGGAAGATTATGCCAAGGAAATGGGAATTGGGAAGATGAAAATCCAAATCCATTTCATGAGACAGTTGATATTACTAATCTATCACTTAGCCTTAGTACTGCATATAACAAAACGAAAACATCATGCCCAAGAGAAAGTGGTCTTCTCTCATTAAACTATAATAGTTTTCAAGATCAGAACGATATCAAGCTGGATTTGACGATATGAACAGTGGAGCTCGAAAATTCAGAGACCAGAAGGAATATTAATGCTGGTTTCGACGGTTCAAGATAACCAAGTTGGCTAAATTCTCCTCTCTTAGATACAGGGTCCTCCTCGATATGGTTGAAGATAACCAAGTTTGCTAAATTATGTCTCTTAGTTTTAATAAACTTTCGGAATTTCATTCTTCTAAAGCTTAATGACTCGTGCTTTTCTTTTCTGCATTGTTTCTCGTTTTACTTGTAATAGATCGGTTTAAGAGTATTGGGAGACCAACACACCAGAATATATGATCTATATGCAATTTTCAAGCACACAGACCAGAAATTATATATGATCTATGCAGCTTCTTAGCAAAAAGTGCTGATAGCACAACATTAGTATTTCTTCACAAGGATGTACTGAAGGGAAAAATTATAGCTAGATTGCTTACTAACCAAGAAATTTCCTTGAGATATATTATTGGGATCAGAGTGACAACATACAAAACAGAAATAAAATCTAATTCATCTAGTCAGCATACATACACGATGAAGGAATTATATAACATTTTTATATATAATCACCTTTGGAAAGGCAAAAGAATAAAGTCAGAAATAACACAAATAATTCATATATTAGAAAGCCATATTAGTTGAGGCTTTCTATTAATTAGATAACTTCAATCTCTCTCTACCTCAATACCTCAATACAATGAACAGGGAACAGGTGACTATCACTTACTTAAAGCTTATTTAATTGACTCTCTAATTCACTCACCGAATTCATCTATCTCACAACTCAACACTTAACTGATTAGCTTACTTAATTGATTATCTTACTAAGTTAATAAACTATTTTAACAATCACTAAGTATTGAATAATTATGATAAGCATTGAACAATTATGATCACTGGTAGAGGTTTGGATGGCAACGAGAATTCATAAGATGGTGGCAGGATGATCCTTATTCATGTTATGCTGCAATGCTGTTTGTTCTCAATATTAGAGAAATATATCTTTATTGAGTGCAGTTGTTAATTGTTTTTAGCAGCCAAAGTTTTGTATCTTTCTCATTTAATAAAAACAAAACTATACGTTCAATATTCATGCATTTTCTATCAATAAAATTAGGAAAATCCTAACCAAATCCAGATATCTATCAAAATTTTGGTATAAGATCACTTCATCTTTCAAAAGAAAATTCATTATACTTTATATATTCATATACTTTTTGAATTCATCTTTTAAAAAAACTCCCTCATATATTATAATATATTCAACGTACTTTTTGAATTCCACATATCTATCAAAATTTTGGTATAAGATCACTTCATTTTTCAAAAGAAATTCCTTATATATTATATGTTCAACATACTTTTTGAAGTCATATTTTTTTTTTAAATTCGTCATATATTATATATTCAACCTACTTTTCGAATTCACCTTTTTAAAAAACTCCTCATATATTATATATTCAACATACTTTTTGAATCCATAGGGTCAAAAGATGTTTTAAAAGAAGAAACCATTTGAAGGGTAACATCGGGAAGATCCTGCTCTTTAGTCTATCTGAACCAAACAATGTTGATTTCTCCCCACGGAACTTTCACTCCCTCCTTGGATAGTTGGTCCACCTGTGTACCGTTTTGCCTTGTGTTGTTTTCGCTCTTTGTATGTGAAGGTTAAAGCTATTGCTTTGTTAACAATAGAACCCCCTTCCAACCTTTCTAGTGGTTCCCTTATCTATCATTCTATTGTTTTACGAGATGTATTTATGACAATAATACATTGGAAAATCACTTGAGTTGTGAGGATACTATAAGGCACCTTTTGATGTGAGTTCCAAAGCAAATATGTCAAGATTGCTAGCCACCATTAATTTTTTAATTTTAGTTGTGTTTGTGGTGTATTGTAAAAGTAAACATAAGTATTAGTGGTGTTAATAGACATTGTTGGTGGTTGTGTTTATGGTATTCTAAAAAGGTAAACAAAACCGCTTAGAATAGATATTGGTAGTGTTAAAAAACATTTAATGGTGTTAATAGACATTGTTCGTGGTCGTGTTTGTGGTATACTTTAAAAAGTAAACAAACCAGCTTAGGATAGATATTGGTGGTGTTAAAAAAAATTTCCTAATATATTATTTTAAACCATAATAGATTATTTTAATATGTTATATCGATGCTTGCATATTTGACTAATTTCCTTCCCATTAAGGTTAATTTATTTAGTTAAATAGGCCTTTTGAAGGTGATTCAAATGCTATGGTTATTCATCCATAATCTACATCCACTCGCTAGTCACTTCTTCATACTTTTTTAACAATAGGTTAACTTCAACACAATAAATAAACATATAAATACGTGCTAACCACACTATGTGCTTTTGTAGTTTAAGTTAAGTTGGGTTTATAGTTTTAATATTTCTAAAAAAAAATTGATGGATTTAGGAGGTAAAAATTAGCACAATTTCCCCATGTAATGACAATTTCTCGAAACCTAGAATGAAATTTTTCATAGTTTGAATTCATGTTCGAGACAAAAATTTTGGAAAAAATTGTGTGTAGAGAAAATGCAATGTATGTTTCAAGTGAACACTTCATCAATCTTCACAGACAATAAGCTTGAAAATTCAAGCTTACGATCCCTAAAGATATGTGAAGTGTTCACCAAAAACATCTTACAATTTCTACATCAATATTTTCTGAAATTTAACCAACTTTGGTTGGGTGAAAGGCCTTATAAATATATAAATGATCTCATCATCAATCCTATTATAGAGAAGAGACACCATTATCTCATGTACCAATTGTTTAAAATAGTGCACATGAAGCTCACTCATGAAGGTGAAAACACACTTCTTGTGTTCTAACACTCACTACAACCTTGTGTTTAGCTTCAACATTTGATAATGAAATAACCTTCTGTTGTTTTTTCATAATAAGTAATTATACCAAATCCATGATGAAACACATACCTAGAAACAAAGTTTAGATAACCTCCATCACATTCCAAATTAGAGCCTGTATATTTTCCCCATATATGTGGTTTGTAGATGAACTTAAAGCCAAGCTTGTGTATCTTTGATATACCAAATAATCCTCTTTGGAACTTTCAAATGGATCTCCTTTCAATCCTACATAAATTTCAAGATTGGATTAACATTAAAGAAAATATTAGGCCCAATATGATTTAAGTAAAAAATATCACCAACATGTATGTGGTATGTTGTAGCTTCAACTATTACAAAATCACTATCCTTAGTCAATTTAACCGAAAATTGAAAATGAGAAGAAAAAGGCAAATATTGCTCCATTTGAATTCCTCTTTAAGGGATCCAACACATACTTAAGATGAGAAATGAAGATGCCAATATTGATATGTATAGCTTGGATGCCAACAAAGAAACAAAGAAGGCCAAGGTATTTCATCTTAAATGTATCCTTTAGTTTCTCTTTCAACCCAAGAATTGCTTCAATGTAAAATTACGAACATTCAACTCAAATAGTATAGCTAAACATGTAATTTCAATACATAAATACTATTATTTGATTCCGAAGGCTTGAAACTTAGATAGAGAAAGAACATATCAATCTTATCATACCATGCCCTAAGCACCTATTTTGACTCATATACAGATTTATTTAAGCCGCATATGAGATTCTAAGGTTGCAAAAATGAGGTTAGTAAGATCCCCACTTAAGAAATTCTTCATATCCATTTTATTTTCCTCCCAACCAAAACTAAGAGCAAGGAAAAGGACAATTTAGATAAAATTCATATTGGCTACATAAGCATATGCCTTGGTGTAGTAAACTCCTTATTGATAAAACCTTTCACTACCAGCCAATCCTTATATCTCTCAATAACACCATCCAAAACTTATTTTGATTAACCCATTTTCATTTCACCACATTCATTGTTTGTGAACAAAGAACCAATTACAATGTATTTTATTTCAACAGAGAAATATAGTCTTTAGTCATTGATGTGTCCTATCCAAGTCCCTGATGTTCCTCTACATACATTTAAAGGTAGTAAACCTCTTGAGCGTGCAACATTGATTTTACAACACCACCTAACTAATTGTTTTATAAAATTTCCCCCAAAAAATCTTTCTTTGTTTTTAGGGGAGGTGGCAATTGAAATTTTCATGTACTTCAGCCATGTATGTTGCATTACCACACTAAATTAAGTTCAATAGGGAATATTAACACATGTCCACGATTGTAGCACAAATTAACTAACTTAGTGCAAGAATGTGTGCATGAGACATGTACCCTACAGATTGGTGACTACTATGTCTATGGAATATTTGTGCTAGGTAGATCCACTTGAAGGGATCAATTCCTGTTGCCTAAACCAAGGAGCTTAACCTTGAGAGTGTTAAGAGAATTGAACATGTGACCTATTAGTAGCAAAGGTGCTTTAGCAACAGGGACTGGATCAATTGAACTAACCCTCATGACTATGCATTTGTGTTGCATTGTGATTACTTCTAATAAAATATATATTTTTTTAATAATTAATAAAATAATATTAATGCATCAAATACCCACATATTCTTCATTGCATTAGTTTTTCATCTGAAGAATAACCTTGGGGATTTTTTTTAATACTAAACCATAATTTATTTATAACTTTCTTCAATGATTTAAGCCATAAACTATTAGAATTTTTCAAATACTACATTTTTATGGTTGATTTGGTTTATTATTTTTTTTAAGCTAATTTCTATTATTTCACATCAATCAAAAATCCATTACATAGTTCATCCATTTATTGACATCAAACTTTACGACATATAACATCAACCTTCCCAGTGGGAAACCAGGTATTTTTTACGATATGTCGATGGAGTAGTAAAATCAAAACTATAAAATGTGTAACTTATTCAACATCGCTAGTGAATATATGAGAATATCATATGAAAAAATACTTGCAATAACCATCTAATATCAATGAATTAGAAGAGTTTACTAGTGCGAGATCTTGTTCACTAAAACCTGGAGGAGCCTAGGATGTCGCAATGCACGAGATGTGATGCTCGATCTAGGCCATCCAAGAATCTATCCTCTCCATGTGGAATCACATGTTACATTGCTATTGTTTCACATAAATAAGGTGTGCAAATATATTGTATTTTTTAACCTATGTTTCCATCAAGATCATTTCCATTAAGGTTTTCATATTCCAATATAAAAATAAGCCTTAGAGGTATTGCTTCGTGAGACACCTGGGGTGTTTGGGGTCCGAAATCAGTTGCCAAAATTCCTCTAGCAATTTTGATTCATACATTGTGTGATGATCTTTGGAATCCATGGATTCTAAATTTTTCATCTCATTATGAATCATCATCATGGATGGTCGAACGAAAGGAATAAACAACCTCTTGAGCTTGTTGGTGGTTGCAATTCCGGCCCTGAGGGCCTCAACCACCCCCCTGCCTCTACAACTCCTCATATGCTACCTATGGATGGTGGTGAGTTCATAGGGGTATACCCAATAAAAATAAAATACCATGTATGATATATTAAATGAAAATCAATCTCATGCAAGGCTCTCTGATCAGAAGTTGCAGAAGATAATTTATAGCTAAAACCAAAATGAAGGTAGAACCACACAATAATTACCCAATAACACAACCAGAGTGACCAAATAAAAATACAATGGAAGTTGAAATTTCCTACACAACTTGAAACCCACAACTAGGTACTCGACTCAGTGGCCGCAAGTAAGCTTTTCCAACCAAAACCATAGTGAAATAGAATCACACAACAATTCTCCAGGAAAACACCCAAGGGTCAGCTAGGTCAAAAAGAAGCCATTATTTAAGCCCAATAACAAAAATAATTACACCACAAATACCACCATTGCGACAGTGAACTAAAGTTATAAGCCAACTTATATTATCATTACTAGAAATAAAAAAACCATTGAGAAAACTAAAATTGGAACCAAAACAAAAATGCAAAATTGTAAGGTCTGATAGAGGTTAGAATTACCATGAGAGATATGACTCTCGACTTCCACATGTAGAGAATACGAACTAGCAAATAATTTCTACGTGTTGTAGATAAATGCAAGCCCCTACCATATAATGCAAGCTAACACACTAAGTCCCCTCATCAAGTGGATTTCTCTATTCCTCCATAGTTTCCATCAAGCTTGAAAATAGATTCTTCATACTACAGCTAACGCACCACCCTGCTAATAAGAATATATGAAGGAAAAATATGAAATATAGATTTAAAAAAAAACACACACAAATACAATTAAAAATGAACTTCAATTAATTAATAATGAATATTGAAATTGTTTACATGCATAATGGAAAAAAACTAGCTCGGGTGATGGAAACTTATCTCTGAGAAGATATGTGATGGCCACATGCCTTTTGAACTGTGTTACAATGAGGCTCAGTGATCCAGGTGGATATTGGTGGCCACTGGCCTTTTCCACTTGGGGCACAACCATTTTTTCTTTCAATTTTTTAGTTTCCTTAATTATAGCACAATTTACTATTTTTAGCAGCTTTTTGGCCCTTGAACTTCCAGAGCCGTTTTGTAGTCCTTGGATACATCATTCTAACGAGGTATGGTGCATGTCAAACAAAGATCGTATTCCAAAGTTATGTCCTAAAGAAGTTGATGTACCAATTTACCCAAACGGGTCCCATAGTTTTGGCACTTCATCTCCTAGGGTTAGGTTTCTGGATGTTTAGGGTTTTCCATTGTTTCTCTATAATAAATAGGCCCTCGAGCCTCATTGTAATAGATTTCAGAGGCCTGCAGCCACCACATCTCTTCTCAAAGATAAGCTACCTGCACCCTGGCTAGTTTATTTCCATTATAACTGTAAACAAATTTCAGTTCTTTCATATTAATGAAATGAAGTGTTATTTCCACTAAATTTTTGTATTTATGGTTATATGTGTATTCTGTTGCATTCCTGCATAAATCCGAATCAGTGGTATCATAGCAGTCTGCTCTTTCTCGATCCTTCTGTGCATGTATTCAACGAGGTCGGGGTATAAAGAGTTAGGGATCGATCTGGTTGAACCTTTGCAAGATCAGCCTCGCAAACCCCGACGACCGCCCATGGGGGATGAAAAGAAATATGAGGGAGTAGGAGATGCTATCAAAATATTGCTCGAGGAGGCCCTCAAAAAAAAATGGAACACTATGATGGATAAATTTGCCCTGATCCTTCAACGACTGCTCACTGGCGGTGCATCTGCATCCAACAACCACTCTAGAGGCGCAATGCCTTTAAGGTACAAGTAAAATTTGACATTCCCATATTTGAGGGAAAAATATATGAAAACGTCGTAGATAAATGGTTGGATCTATTGGAAGGATATTTCTTGGTTCATGACTTTTCCGACTGGGAAAAGATTATTTTTTCACTCCTCAAAGCTACCCCACATGTTAAGGACTGGTGGGAAACCTACTGTGAGAAAAAGGACGAGGGGGAACCTTCTCTATTCTCGATCTTACCCAATTGGAATTATTTCCGAGACGCCATCAAGGAACAATATTATCCTGTGGGGAGCTATGAGGACAAGTACATACAATGGACTACGCTGCGGAAATAAAGGGATCAAGATGTGCATGAGCTAATGAAATTGTTCCATACCCTATGCACAAAGTTTGGTATCAAATATTCGGAGAAACATTTGGTGTTGAAGTACCACAGTTTTCTACATAGATACATTCAGGAGGAAATGGAGTTCCTCGACATCTCTTCGCTTGGTACGGCATACCAGTATGTTGCCAAGATTGAACACAAATTTAAAGAGAAGAAGTGATACTTTGGATCTGAAAATCAAAATGAAGGGAAAGGTGTCCCCAAACCTCATAACAAAGGATAAATCCAAGGCATGGTGGCCCAAGACAACCTACTGAAGCCACAAGAAAAGAAAAAAACTGTGTAGCCAAAGAAAGACACAATAAAGTGGTGTGAGTTCCATAAGAAATCCACACACAACACAAGTGAGTGTCGGGCCAAGCAGTCAATGGTGTCTGAGATGAGGGCTTCTGAATCAGATGCATGCTTCGAATCTGAATCAAAACCCAACAAGGGAAATGACAAAGGGAAGCAGATTATTGATGCAGAGCCAAACGCCATTGTTTCCACTGCAAAGATCCATAAGGAGGAATCGGAAGATTCATAGGAGGAGGAGCGTCTCTTCTACTCCTAGATTTGGATAAAGGGTTCCCCGCTACAATTCATTTTCGATAGTGGGAACCAAAAGAACATCATTTCAGCAAAGGTCCTGAAGCGGTTGGGCTTGCCAGCCATAACACACCCATATCCGTACACCATCGGGTGGCTTCACTAAGGATGGGATATCCGCGTTAGCAAACGGTGTAGCTTTCCCTAAAACATCAAGCCCTTCATGGATGAGGTATTATGTGACATTTCTCCTCTTGATGTTTGTGATGTAGTATTAGGCCAACCATACTTGTGGAAGTGACATGTTGTGTATGAGTCCTAACCTCTTGTTGTTATTGTTACTTTGGGGAATAAGTTGTACAGGATACCAGAGGTACCACCACATATCGGTATCTCTTTGGTAACTACAAAACAATGCATTAAGCTCATTTCCAAAACTGGGAATTTTTTTTTCCTAATGATCCACCCCCAGGGCAAGAAGAAGACTGTGTCAATGACCTCCAGATAGGGCTCCTCCGCATGACAAAAACAAATGTAAAAGGTCATGGAGGAGTATGAGGACAACTTCACCTCATCCACAGGGGTGCCTCTACACTGTCAAGTCAAGCACCCCATCGATCTGACCCCAGGTGCACCACTTCCCAATAGAACAATATATCGGTGCTCTGTTCTAGAGAATGATGAAATCAAGAGGCAGATTCAGGAGTTTTTGCAGAAAGGGCACATCTGAATGACTTCATCACCCCGTGGGAGCCCGATATCGTTGGTGCAGAATAAGGATGGGACTTGGAGACTCTGTATTTACTATCGAGAATTAAACAAGATTACTATTCGGAATAGGTCCTAATCCCATGGATTGATAACCTTCTAGATAAGTTCAAAGGGGCAAAATATTTCAGCAAGATCAACTTGAAGTTCGGGTATCACCAGGTACCAATCAAACCCTTTGATGTCTGGAATACTGCCTTCAAAGCCATGGAGGGCCTTTTCAAATGGTTGGTCATGCTCAGCGCGTCGACGAACACTCCTGCAACCTTCATGAGGCTGATGGACGACATCTTGTGGCCATTCACCAAATCGTTGTAGTAGTGTACTTGGATGAAATCCTGATGTTCAACCAAACATCGGAAGAGCACCTCCACCACATCCGACAAGTCCTCCAAACACTACGGCAACACAATTTGTGTGCCAATTTGGATAAGTACACTTTTGGCATGACCCAGGTTCAGTATCTAGGATACATTATTGATGAACGGGGGGTGCATGTGGATCCAATCAAGATATAAGTAATTCGGGATTAGATGGCCCCAACCACTCTGTTACGCAGTAATTTGTCATCGTCCCTGCAATCCTCATCCCGCACATTGGAGGGCTCATTTCGTGACCTGTGAGCAATGACATGGCTTGAAACCACTTTCATGACATCCCTCTGAACAAGAGCTTTCATTGCCCTGAAGAAATCTCCTTGTGAAAAACCCTAAAAATGGCCCTTTTAGCATTGGCGCGAGCAGGCAGTTCAGTACCCACGCCAATGGGGAAAATACTTCAAAGAGGCCGCGCCAGTTGGCGCTCTGTCCCAGAGTCGCACTCGCGCCAGCCAATTTAAGGAGTTTTTTTTAAAAATAAATGGCGGAAGTTTCGTCCTAACAAATTCCAGGACTGCTACCTATCTTGAGTTGGGAGGTTTGGCTACTGATTTCCATAGAGAGGAAGTGGTTTGCCACCTCTCATGGAAGCTTCCTTGATGATAGGGCCAATCCCATGATTATAGGGATCCCAACTCCCCTTCCTCCATCTATAAAAGCTTGCCCATCTCCATTGCAAGCTAGTCTTCAAGTTCCCAAATTCTCAAGAGCCTTATGCTGCAAGAGCCTCCATAATTCCCTTAAGGCCAATTTCAAGCAAGGAGACTATCGTCAAGATCCGAAGAGAGAGGTTTGTCTCATCCCTGACATGATTTTCAAGACGTGTTCTGCTGGCGACCCCTTCCGAAGGAGAATTCAACGTCAGAACTATGGTTGTAATTTTCCTTTGATTGATTATTAATGAACGACTATTGGTTATGGTTCCACTCTTGTTGTTTATGATAATGAGTTATGTCCTTTCTGACTGACATATAGTTGCATCTACTAGATTTTATGCTTGCGTTTGTTTTGTTTCTCGCATGTGCAGGTGTCCCATCATGGAGATCGTGGGGATTGTGATCTGCCAGAGCTAAGGAACGGGAGCGCCACCTCTTCTACAACGACTGCGTTGGATTCTAGGTAAGCCTTCATCGCTAGTTGGTTTATTTGCAATTAGGAACCTGCACTATAGCGTGTGACGATTGTTGCTAGACCCGGTCTGGGCTAGTAGGGATCGCCTCTGTTCGTAGAGGGGATTTACCTCCACAACAAATTGGCGACTCCACTGGGAACGTTGGCTTGTTGTCGTTCATTTTATAAGCTATAGACGGACTCTGAAGTTGGCCAAATAGCCTTCGAATTACTTTTGCTCTGCAATTGCAAAGTAGATCAACGCTGCTTCAGTCAATCTCCGGTTTAGTTTGTAAACTGAACCCTTTGAGCATTGTCTTGTCTTTTCGGTTGATTCTTGATCCTCCTTACTTGATCAGCTCTTTTGGGTTGGTTCTTTTTGTGAATTTGGGTCTTTGATAGCTTGATCATTCACTGGTCTGCTTGTTGGATTGTATTTTTTATTTTTGACTGAGAAACTCGACTAGCATGCTTTTTAGCTTTACAGTCGCGCCCATTGGCACAGGTTGCTTGTGTATCACCCGTGCCAATTCCTTTTTGGCGCTAGTTACAGCCTCACAATCGCGCCAATCCTGTGAGCTGTTAGGGTTTGCTCAGTTTGAAGCTTCCTAAGCCTGATCTGTGTGTTTGGTCTTGATTTTTCCACTGTTTGAGTGTTTTGGAGCCTGGATTGACTGACTGTTACCTTCATCCTTTGGCTGTTTGTCCATTTCCATCGATTTTGCATTTTAGCCCTAGGTCATCTAGGTGTTGTTGTCTGTCGAGCCTTCCTTAGGAGTTTTTGGTCTATTTTGTTTCAGTCAACCTTTTGATTGCTTCTTTGCATTTATTTGGTGGTTTTCTATTGTCTCATTGCGTTTTTTGAGTGATCGTTTCCTTCTTCATTCGAATTTCGCTTCGTCTCGTTTTGGGCCTAGATTACATGGCTCATTTTGAGTCTTTGGGATTCTTTCGCTTTGAGGGAATTTTGGTTGATTTGAGGTCTGATTGTACATTTGAATTGAGTGAAATTTGCTTGTCTTTGCTCTCTTGTCATCATTTCTCGAATTGCCTTTGCATTAGTTTTCATTTTTTTAGTGCATTTTGCTCTGAAATATTGAAAATAAAAAAAAAAATCTTTTGCTTTGAACTAGTTAATGTGAATTAGATCTTTTCAGTGTTATTAGTGATTAGTGACTTTGAACGAAAAGCTTTTAATTTCCATTAGCTGCATTAGAGGTATCATTGGTTGTTTTCTGTTCATTTCGTTGTTGTGTGAAAAGCTCTCAACTCTCTCATAAGTAGCTTTCATCGAACGAAATGATATACTGTGGCATATAGATTGCATTTAGGAGATTTTGAGACATTACATTCGCTAGGGCCTGAAAACTGAAATGTAATTGAAGATAAACTTTAAAATTTACTCAATTTACACTAAGGCAGCATTGAAATCTAACGAAACACATTTAGAGGTCTAGGCTAGAGACGTGTTCCAGCGTCTTTAAACCTAGTAGCTATCATTCGCCTCTTGGCTTTAGATAGTGCTAGTACGGACTTGTGCTCCCCATACCGTCGCGTATATAAAGGGAGACCCCACTAGGTTTCAATCCTTTATCCATAGGAAGCCGAGTCTGCTGCCTATACCCGTGATACACCGGACACAGCATTCGGGGAGATTTCCTGCACGTATGTTAAGTCCTTGGTTGATTTCTCTTTCATTTTGAAACCAAGGTGTATATTGCAGTTCACGGTTATTTGGTACACCCTTTGCCTAGTATTCCTAAGTAGTCATTTCGATATTTTTTTACTCTTTAAATTTGAAAAGGTCATCAAGCGCTTGTCCTTTCACGCTTGTTTCCAATCTAAAAGTGATAGAGTCACCTTTTTCCTGTTTCTCGACTCTTAAAATATGAAACGGTAGAGTTTTGTTTCAATGTTTTAAAAATTAACTGCCCACGAAATATTCCTGGTTAAAGTTAGTTTCCTTAGGGTGTTGTTCTGAAGATCATTTCTAATGGCAACTTTTCCGGAGTTCACCAACCAAGGAATCCCCTCCGATGGGAATCCTGGTCTTTTTCCTCCTTTTGGAAATGTTGGTGCTCCTTATATGGCAACGTTGTCCCTTCCTGGGTTAACTGTTGGGTTGCCTGTTTGGTTGTTTTCAACCTCTATGGTCCCAAATGTCTCGGCTACTGTTCAATCAGTTCCTCTGCCTGAACAACATCATGTTGATTCTAAGGTGGACCTCTCCCCTTCTTCGCCTGTTTCTGCGTCCTCCTCTTCTACTTCTCCTAGTGAAAGTCTGGATTCGAGTAACCGGGTGGCTAAGAAGAAGAAGAAGAAGAAGACAAAGAAGAAGAAGTCTGATAAAGGAGAGGCTCGCTCTGTGGTTGTTGCACGTAAGAAGTATCCTCTTGATAAACCTCCCAACCCTCCATGGAAATTCAAGTTCCCTTGCATGTTGTGCACGGGTGACCATCTTCTTCGAGACTGCCCTGGCATTCCCAAGGTGCTTGAAGCATGGTCCAACAGTCGCCCACTGTTGCCTCTAGCTTCTGGGAGTCAGGTTGGGGGCACATCTTCAACTGGTGCTGGTAAGGCTCCTAAGAAGCAGGGTAAGCTCACCAATCCTTGTAAGTTGTGTGAAGGGCACCACGCCATTCACCTCTTTCCGTATATGGATGAAGCCAAAAGAGTCTTGGAAAACGCAACCGTTTCTACACCATGCCTCCCAGCTGGTTATAAACAATTTTCTTTGAGTCCTTCACCAGTTGATCCTATGATTGGTCAAGAGTCATCCTTGGTCGATCCCGCTCCTTCGGAAATTCAAATTCAGGAATCCATTCCCGACCAACCATTGGTCGTGGGATTGGTTGAACTGGCCTCGTCTACAGTACACCAGGTCTTTTCTGTTGAGAGTGGACCTCACACCCCTCAGGTTCTTCTTATTTCTTTAGATTCTTCGGACTTGGAGAAAGATTCTCCTGTCCCTACATCTCAAGAAGTTGCTCCTCTGCCTCCCGCGATAGAGGTCCCAGAGGATACTCCTCCCACCTTCGAGATGGAGGTCGTGGAGGATGCTCCTTCTTCTTCCGTAACAGCAGGGGAAGACCATCTCGGTTCAATGGTAGCCCCTTCGAGTAGTTTGGTCGCTTCCTTTGATTGGAATTGATTTGCAAGATACCGCCTTCCGTCTTATGTGCCTTTCGAGATCACAGTACAGGCTTTTGGTCTGGTCGTACCCAGCAAAATTATAGACGAAGGTGCGTCTGTTAGTATTTTATCCTCAACTACTTGGCAAGCTTTTGATTCGTCGCTGCTTGCGCCTGTTACGCAGAATCTGTTGGCGTTTAACAGAAGAACGAGTCAGCCATTAGGGATCTTCCCAAGGTTACCTGTTACTTTGGGAGGTAAAACCATCCATATGGACGTGATGGTTGTTCCAGGCCCCTTAGATTTTAATCTGCTCTTGGGGCACGATTATACCTATGTCATGGGAGCGCTTGTCTCCTCCCTTTTCCGTGTGGTCTGTTTTCCGCATGAAGGACGGATCGTGACCATTGATCAACTTTCGTTCTTTGGTCTTGATATGGCAGTTGGCCTGCCATCATCCCTTCATGGTTTTTATCCACCTGTTGTATCTGCCCCACCGCAAGTCAACTATGTGGCTACCTGCCCCGTGCCTGTACCCAGTGATAGTGCCATTGTGCATCAGGTGCTGGGGACATTGGGTCCTAACTTCCAGGATGTTTTCCTTCCATCGGGAGTGGAACTCTTGGAAGCGATGACTTCTTGTTCATTATGATGAAGTCTGTCGGAGCACAGTTTATTTTCTTGTGTCAAGCTCCTTAAAAAATGAAACAGGGGTGTTGGAGCACAGTTCGTTTTCTTGTGTCAAGCTCCTTAAAAAATGAAACAAGCTCTTCGGAGCAGAGTTCCTTGTCTTGTGTAAAGCTCCTTAAAAAATGAAACAAGGGTGTCTGAGGATAGTTCTTTTAATGTGTCAACCTCGTTAAAATAATGAAACACTTTCCTATTCAATTCGAGTCTTTGATAAGTTCTCGTAAAATCCTAGTCGAGTCTGTCTCTTGATCTCGTAACTTGAACCTTCACTCCGTCTGCCTTTCATATGGATTGAAGCTTGGGGGGCATGTACCTCGAATTGATTCACCATGCTGGGGGCATGCTTACTTTTTCAAGCATATTTTGTTTCTGTTTCAAGCTTGTGTAAAAATGAAACCGGTTTCAAGCATAGTTTATCTTTGTTTCAAGCTTGTGTAAAAATGAAACCAACTTCAAGCAGAGTTTTTTTTAATTTCAAGCTTGTGTAAAAATGAAACCATTTCCATTTTACCTCTTGTGATTGCCATTTTATCAGCCTGTTGAGCCTTGGTTTTCTCATTCCATCGTCACTATCTTCCTGGCCAATCATATGCCTTCACTTGGTTGTTTTACCCATTCCTGAGGAACTGCTGCGATGAGTGGTCTTGTTAGCCAGCCTCTTGACCTTTATCTTGTTCTGAGAAGTTCCACCATTACCAGAACCAGTTGCTACCCTTTATACCACTCGTTCCTCCAGGAGGAGTCAACTTTTAGCTCTTTTCTGACTCTCTAAACATGAAAAGATTGCCGAGTCCCTTGTCGTTTCGATCTCGTTAAAGTGGACACGAAACGACATCTACCCAGTATACGTTTACCCCTTTTTCGGGCTGGGATAGATTATTTACAAAAAAGGAATACCCTAGCCTATCGCAACTAGGAGGTTTTCTCAGACATAGTTTTCTACCTTTTCGGATCTGAGAAACTATTTACGAAAAGGGATCGTTAGAGTTTACTTTTCAGCTGTCTTTTCAAACTCTCTAAACATGAAAAGACGCCAAGTTATTCCTTTGTCAGACTCGTTAAACCCTGATGACATTGGATTCAGTCGTAATGATGGTATTCGAGTTTCTCCTTCCTAGGGCTCATTAAATGTACTAGGATGGGTTCGTCTGAAGGACGGACTTATATGACAAGCATATGGTATCCTCTTCAAGCTTGTGTAAAAATAAAGAGGTACTCACCGAAATGGTGGGGAAAAATTGGAACCAACATCATTGTCGTGTCGGCAGTATGTCGCTCTTGAACATGGCACTTGTCTGCATTCATGTCGGGTTGGGGACATCTCATCTCATTCTTTGTTTGCCTCTATGGGTTTGGGTGATCTCTTTTGACCTCTCATCTTCTCTTTGCCTCGTCATCATGACCTCTGATCTTTTGATGTCAAATACTGCAAAATCCACTGTCGTGCCAGCAATATGTTCAAGAGAAGTTGACCTCTACAAGTATCAACCTCCCTGTAACTCTCATCTGATCGTGATTCACCAAAACATTATGTTCCTCTGTCTCGTGTCGATGATGTGGGAAAAATTATGGCCCACCTTCAATCAAGGTCACTTCCTGTCGACTCCAGCTCATTATCCAGGAAGCTGATCTAGAGACTCCCTTCTGTTGCCTTGGAGCCTGCATGCCTCAATGGCAGGTTCTTCGCATTCGACGCGAGTTTTTCATTATCGGCCTCCGATCGAGTGATTCTATGGGTGTTCGACACCATCTCATTGATTCACATGCCGTGGATTGTACCTATGGTACCTTGAGGGCCACTTTCATTATTGGTGGTACCTCTCGCGTCTGTTAACATCTTTCATTATGGGCTGGTAATCAGGCGATGTTCTTGCATGTTCGACTTCAGATCACATATTCGCATGCTTGAACTTGTACTTTGTTTGGGTCGAGATGGAGCGCAAGACCCTGGATTGTGTCTATTGTAATCCAGGCTGCGATTTTGTGGATTATTATGATTGGTTACATGACTCACTTACTGGATGGCTGCGACCATACCTGAGTCTATTTATCGATCCCCACTGAATGGTTGCATCCATACCTTGGATTTGGATTGTTGCATACTCTGTTATGGATGGTTGCGCCCATACCATATATATCATGTATCTGAGATATCAGTTGTATTTCTTCGCGCAGGTTTTCCGACGGCGGAGTTTTTAGTTGGACACGTTCTCGTAAAGCATTTCACCCCTCTCTCTCTCTCGGGCCTCATGCTTTAGGGGGCATCTGTTACACAGTAATTTGTCACCGTCCCTGCAATCCTCATCCCACACATTGGAGGGCTCATTCCATGACCTGTGAGCAGTGACATGTCTTGAAACCACTTTCATGACATCCCTCCGAACAAGAGCTTTCATTGCCCTCAAGACATCTCCTTGTGAAAAACCCTAAAAATGGCCCTTTTAGCATTGGCGCGAGTAGGCAGTTCAGTACCCGCGCCAATGGGGAAAATACTTCAAAGATGCTGCGCCAGTTGGTGCTCTGTTCCAGAGTCGCACTTGCGCCAGCCAATTTAAGAGGTGTTTTTTAAAAATAAATGGCGGAAGTTTCCTCCTAACTGATCTAGGAACTGATATCTATCTTGAGTTGGGAGGTTTGGCTACGGATTTCCATAGAGAGGAAGTGGTTTGCCACCTCTCATGGAAGCTTCCTTGATGATAGGGCAAATCCCATGATTATAGGGATCCCAACTCCTCTTCCTCCATCTATAAAAGCTTGCCCATCTCTATTGCAAGCTAGTCTTCAAGTTCCCAAATTCTCAAGAGCCTTATGCTGCAAGAGCCTCCATAATTCCCTTAAGGCCAATTTCAAGCAAGGAGACTATCGTCAAGATCTGAAAAGAGAGGTTTGTCCCATCCCTACCAGGCTCTTCGAGACGTGTTCTGATGGCAACCCCTTCCGAAGGAGAATTCAGCATCAGAACTATAGTTGTAATTTTCCTTTGATTGATTATTAATGAACGACTATTGGTTATGGTTCCACTCTTGTTGTTTATGATGATGAGTTATGTAATTTCTGACTGACATATAGTTGCATCTAATGGATTTTACGCTTGTGTTTTTTTTGTTTCTCGCATGTGCAGGTGTCCCATCACGGAGATCGTGGGGATTGTGATCTGCCAGAGCTAAGGAATGGGAGCGCCACCTCTTCTACAATGACTGCGTTGGATTCCAGGTAAGCCTTCATTGCTAGTTGTTTTATTTGCAATTAGGAACCTGCACTATAGCGTGTGACGATTGTTGCTAGACCCGGTCTGGGCTAGTAGGGATCGCCTTTGTCTGCAGAGGGGATTTACCTCCACAACACACTCTAACAAAGCTTCACAACTTTCTAGGCCTTGTTAATTTCTATCATAGGTTTGTGTTAGGATTCTCTCATATCACTTGGCCCTTGAGTCAAGTCACCAAGGGAGGAGTGAAAGAAAAATTATTTTGGTCGGAATCTCAACAGAAGGTGTTCGTATAATTGAAACATTGCCTCTGCTCTGCCCCAGTGCTTACATTACCAGAGTTGCAACAACCATTTGAGATTAAGACAAATGCCTCTGAATATTCTATTGGGGTAGTTCTTAATCAACAGGGGCATCTAGTGGCATATCACAATGAGAGACTGTCCGACACAGTCCACAAGTATCCCACTTATGACAAAACATGTATTCCATTGTGCAGGCTTGCTGGCAATGGAAGCATTACATTTTTGGGAAGGAAACGGTCATCCACACAGACCACTGACCCTTGTTCATACAGACACAACAGAATTTGCAGAATGATTGCCATCAGAAGTGGTCCACATATCTGTAACCATTTCATTTGAACATCAAGTACAAGAAGGCCAACACCAATGATGTTGCAGACTACCTCAGCTGACCACCGATCATGGTGCTAACCTTCGTTCTCAAATCTTGTCGGAAAAAGACTTCTGACTGGCCTCTTCTCTACAAGAGAGATCCGGAATTCAGCCACACATACAAGACACTCTTGGAGGGTACACCAGTTCCAAATTTTCACCTCCATGATGCACTATGTTAGGGTCCCGTGATTTGGCTGATTCGCAAGCCAAATGACAGTGTAACATCAAACCAAGCTTTGGAGCCCAAGGACCTAGCCTTCCTGGACTCAGAGAGGGCTCTTTCTATATGTGTAAGGGATATATATGTGTTTGCTTATCGTGTTCTGATTTTAGGCTAGTTATGGAGTATGTTTTTTGGTTTTGGTTTTTTAAGTTGTGAGGGATGAAACTGATCAAAGATATAAAATAGATAACAAGATGTAGATTAACTGGGCTATGGGGTCAAAAGGTCAAGAAAGCTATTAGATGACGATACAAGGTTGTTGAAGGGCCGATTTGATTCAAGGTAGAAAGGATCTTTGGGAAAAATGGAGTAAATGGAAATCAAGTTTGTGAACAACAAAGAGTTTCAAGCATCACTGGTTCAATAGATAACATAAACATGGTAGGGAAAACCATTAATCATGCAAAATGTAACTATAAACTAATCAATACATAGAAACAAACATTCAAGCCATGCATAGAAGTATAAGACCCTCTAACTTTGCGAAATGGCTATCAGACTTTGGGGAAAACACTTAAGACAGACTACATACTTTAAAACACTATGCCGGAAGGCCTAAACATAGCATTTCAAGTTATTGGGCACTTTGAGCAACCAGATTCGCATAGTTTAGGCAAAGGGCTAGATCGAAACTAGGCCTCCTTGGTTCAACAAGATGATAATCTAATCAGTCAAAGAGATAGTTTCATAGATGGGACTATGGACAGTCATAGGTAAGCAGGGCACACCATACATCCTACTTAACATGCATAGAACTATGAATGAAACTAGCAACAATATCCTCAAGTTGTTAAAGAGCAGTTAAGAATTCTTTAGTGCAACTAAGGAAGAAGAAAACATGAAGGCTATGAAGATTCAGGAAATTTGAGGTGCCTCCATGGGCATATCTCAAATGTGTTCTCTACTGATCTATAGCAAGCAAGAAAAATGTATCATGAATGAAAACTAGAAGACAACAACAAAGCAAGAGACACTATACCATTCTACCAAGTCATGGAATCCATCAACAATCCTTCATCATCCATCCAAGAACATCCAAGAGGCAATCCAAAAGCATAACACAAGTATTTTCTTCCAAATCTCATAAGACCATATATTGCTTCTCTTCTCAAGTTCAGCCTTCTTTACAATGAGAGCCTTTGGAATATATAGGCTCAAGTGAGGAAAACCTCATGGTTCAACTTGCATCCTCATTGGCCTAATCAAAATATCTAAACTTGTCCTTGAGGCTTTGCAAAGTCCAAGGCACAAAAATATCTCATAAAATATCTAAAAATTGCTAAAAAAGGGAATTTAATTGACTTTTCATCATTTTCCAAGTGCAAAAATAGCTAAACGCACATTTGGAAAAAGTAGATTTTAGAGGTTCAAAAATTACAAAAATATTTCAAATTTACATCAGAAAAAGGTCCTTTGACTTTCCGGAAACATTTGGCAGCCTTCCTGATGTCGAAACGAGACTCATGATAGCTCGTTGGAAAGCTCTAAGTGTCTAATTTCTGGTGCAACTAAAATTTTCCCAATCTGATGCCTGGAAGTCCTCCAAATCTGTACCTGTGTGTAAAAAACCAGAATATTACAGTCTGCTGATAGACCGAGTAGAGTGTGCAAAAAGAGAGCCCTTTTCGCCGTTTTGAGGGGGAAAATGATCTCCAAATGTTCTGAAAATCGCTGAGAGTATTCTCATGAAATTATGGCATTCAATGATGCCATTATCCTCCCTTGATGAATCCTCAAAATGAAATGGCGAATTTATGAGTTTTTTACCAAAAACCCAAAAATGCCAAAAAACCAAAAATTGTCAAAATGGGCTCAAAATTGGGGTGCATGACCCTCAAGGGTCCTTAGCAATGTGTTCCGAAGATGAAGCCAAAATGTCGAGTGCTGATGTGCCTTTCTTCTCCTTCCGTGCCGGGCGCTTCTCCTTTGCTTCCTTCAGTTTCTCTTGGGTGGCCTTTAGCTTACGCCGGGCAAACTAATTTAGCTTTTGATAGTGTTGTGTCATCTTCCTTTGTAGCTCCAGGTCTCTGTTTGCCTTTTCAAGCTTCATCTCCAAATGTTTATTGGCTCTTTCTAGCCATGCCTCCTTATTACTTTCAATTTCTTGCTCAGGTAGTGCAGTGAGGGGAAAGGATTGAAGATGGGCTTGTTCTTCTTCCTTTTGCTTTTCCAGGGCTCTTTTAATCCCTATGGTTCTAGGCCTCTTCCGCCTAGGCTGGTCTTCTTCTTCATCTTCATCAAACTCACTGATGAGCTCCTCTATCCTTACTTGTGCTTTGGCAGCCTCTTTCTTGTATTTAATTGCCCGTGCTTCATGAACTACCAGGTGAACATTCACCTGTCTATTTTGGATCTCCAAGAAATTATTGAAGTTCTTTGCCCGATGAAGGTCATTCTCCAATGCTTCAATTTGACCCTCTCGATGGATTAGAAAGTTTTCAAGAATGCGGGCTTCATTATCGCTGTCATCACTTTGGATTGGAATGACAACCAATGCACCTCCATGTTCTTGACTTTCTCCTATCTTGCTTTTCCCTCTTCCCATGAAAGCTAACCTTGCACTCTTCCTTCTTCGTATGCTAGTGGGAGACCTCTTTGGCGATCTTCTTTTGCTAGGGACAACTCTTGTCACTTTTGGAGTAGCAGCCTTAGGCCCTTTCTTTCTTGCTGTGCTGGGCTTTGTCCTTTTAGGAGAAGGAGGCACAATTGCTTTGCCCTTATCATCTTCTAGAAACTGCTGCTCTCCTTGAGGCTGTTGTGTGTCTTCTTTAGGTTGTTTCTGCTCTTCAATGTCATGATGCCGATCTGTCTCAAATTCTTGTTGCCGTTGATCATCAACATCATGCTGCTGCTATGCTTGGATTTCTTGTTCATTTTGTGGCTCAAGCTGCTGCTCAAATTTCTTCCCAAACTGCTTTTCATGACCTTTAATGTCAAGCTGCTGCTCTTCCTCTTGTCCCTGCTATTCATTTTCACTGAGATGCTATTGTTCAGCACTCTTTTCTTCTTGCTCCTGCTGCTGACCTTCACCAATGTCCTGCTACTGTTCTTCATCTTCAGTTTGCTGCTCTTCATCCCTTTCTTCTTGCTCATGCTGCTAACCTTCACCAATGTCCTGCTGCTGTTCTTCATCTTTAGTTTTCTGCTCTTCATCCCTTTCTTCTTGCTCATGCCCTTTCTCTTATTGCTATCCACTTCCCTCTCCTTCTTCATGCTCCTTTGATTGTCCTGTAGTGAATTTGAGCTTTCTAGGAGTGGCTCTGCTAGAGGAAGGTGAGGGGCGGTGAATAGGCGATGTGGGAGATGTATGGACCGGAGGGACAGTGGAGAAATCTGGGTGAATAATGAAAACATCCCATGAAACCCCTTTCTTCTCTAGCTGGTGTAGGATGATGATTTTAATCAGAGAATGATGGCATAGAGAAGCTACTTGTTCTGATGGAGGCTTTTTCTGGACAGAAGAGGCCATTTTCTCAATATTTTTGCACAAGAAGTAAGGAAGATTGAGCTGCTTGGTTCTAGTGAAGTGCATCAACAGTCGGATGTGGTATGCATATACTCGGGAGAATCTCCCTTCACAGGTGAAATATTTCATTATGATATTCATAAGAGGAGCATAGCTGGCAAGAAGATGAGATAAAGGAAAAATAGCAGTGCATGTGTCTCTGTGCTCGGGCTTGATGAAAGGCTTGTAGTCATCCAAGTCTAGATAGGATTGCTTGAACCATTTTTCACCAATGTATGGGATTTTAGTTGCCTTGGACACATACCTCGGAGAGAACTTAAAATCAAGGCCTGCTACTTGGAAATGTTTTTCTTTAAATCTCAAAGCGCACAAGTGTGTTAAGGGCGAGAAACTTTTGACCTCCTGCACTCTCTGGCAGAAATCCAAACAACCTACCTCATGAAAATTGAAAAGGATGGATGGATGTGCATTGACCTCCTTAGTATAAATTGGCTCATATCTCTTGTGTAAACCGCTTCTGTTGTCTTGCATGGGCGGCATTTTGGGCTGAAAATGCTTTTGAAGCACCAAACTGTCTCATTGTCTTTAAAATGCCTTCTTGGAGCTGAACTCTATCAATCCCACTGTCTTGATAATGAAATAATGTTTTTGGATGTTTGTGCACAATATCCCTCTTAATACAAAAACCTCTAGTCCTTAAAATGAGGGCTTCCCAACCTTTTATGTCTCTCAACAAGTATATTTAAGAGCATAACACAGTCAACAAAAGATACACAGTTAAAAGGTTACTGTGATGGTGCAAGGTGACATGGTCCTAGGTGTTTTGAGGACAGCACAACAACTTTGTAGTGAGCAAACACTTCTTCTAATCAAGACACTGCCCCTGCATTTACCAATCTTCACTCACAACTTTGTCGATACTTCCAAGTGGCAACTCACAGTTTCATATACTAGAATCTGTTTATGGTCGAGAAAGCAGCCTTGATTCTGCTCTTCAGCACACTGAAAAAAACCTTTGAATGATGACCAAGTTATATGTGGATGATTACTGTGGTTTGAAAATTAGGGCCACTGTCTCAATTTGCAAACACTGAGTTTTTGCCTTAACTCTGAATGTGAATGATGACTTTTACTTACTAGATATGCCTTAGGGAACTGAAGTTAAGACACTGCTTTTTCCTTTGATAAAATAGAGGAAAATCTTTTGAAAGATCAAAAATGTTCGTATGAGGGTTACTGCTGTCTAAAAAATGACCTACTGTTCACCCTTAATCACCTTGTGCTCCTTCCTTGTTTCAAGACTGTTCCATTGTGTTTTGTGAGTGGTTTAATGTCTTTCTCTCATCAACAGAAATCACAGTTTGAGGGAAGTCATAGAACTCTTTAATGCAATCTCCACAGTTTTTTTTTTTAACGTTTCATCCTTAGCTAGCATAACCACAGTCAATCTCGTTTCTCTTTGCAAATGAAAACATCAAACACAACTGTGATTTTTCACCATGATTTTATCCCCTTTCACTCTACATCAACAATTTTGAAAAGGTCATATAGGCATATAAATACCTTTAAAATGGTGGCAAGGCATTTTAGAGAGCTGGAGCAGCCTTTAGAAGTGATTTGGAGGCGTGCTGAACCATTGAAATGTGCACGACGTGTTGGTGTGAAAAAGCGCCGTGCAGAAGTTTGTGTCGGGTCACTGTCGGGCCGACAGGACCGGAACCCACAGGCGCGCCACACGCACCTACAGGCACGCCGCGCTACCGTTCAGCCTTGTGAAAATTTCGTGTTTAAACGCGCCGCGCGCTTGTACAAGCACGCCGCACAACCAATCACCTTCGAAAACTTCTATAAATTTCCCAAAATCCTCCTTGTTTGACCTCGAGGGCAGCAAAGGAGCTTTGCTCGTGCTTGAGGGGTTTTGCAAAATGGATTAAAAACAGTCCTTAACCCCTTTAACGCGAAAAAATCCGAGCTCTTTCTCATTCACTTGGTGGAGGGTTTGAAAACCTTTTGATAAGTTTTAAACGACCCCTTGCACCGATCTTTGATAAAAGGTGAAGTTTGATTTTTTTGAAAAGATAGCATAGTGAGAAATGCGCTTTAGGTAAAGGCCTTGTTGTGTTCTATTTGAAGGTGAAACTCTGCCACTGTTGACTCTTGAATACCCTTTTCAGAATGTAACATTAGCCCAATAATGCACCAATGAGTTATGAAGCGCTTTGGACATTTTGCGATGAAGTGGATTTTCCTTTTGAAACTTAAACAAATGTGTTTGCTCTGGATGCTTTAAAAGGTGACAAGGCCCTATTGTGAGAATGACTTGACTGCCAGGTGTCCCTTAAACTCATTTCTGACTGTGGGTGAAAATGTAGTTACATTTGCTCGTGCCCTTCCATCTCGCCTATTTTTTTTAAAAGGAGATCTCTTTATTTCTCTATATCGTGTTGTGTTAGATATGTCCATGCCTTGTCTAAGAAGGCGCTTTTTCTTTATAAAGATTTTTATCACTGTAAAATATTACTATGATGTCTCCGTCCATTTGAATAATGACAACCGGTAAGCTGAGCTGCTTTTCAAAACTAAATAGATGTCACAAAGATTCTTTATACTATTATGAACAATCATTTCAGGGGTTATGTCTCTTGATGACCTAAACCCAGATTGTCTGTGTCAGTGGTTATAGCACATTTGAAAGACAGCTGTCTATAAATAGAATTTCTTTCAATAATGACATGTCTCCCCAAGGGTTTAAAACTCAGATCATAACTTTTTATACCTTTGTGTTGAGGAGACAAACATATGAGGTGTAGAATGACTGCTGGAATAATTCATAGGTACCAAGGCTTTTATTAGTCATTTTCTTTCCAATGGAGCTCTGAAATCACCAACCCTACAGCATCTGAAGGATACATTTATCTTTGTGGTGGAGTGTAGATCGCAACACCTGAACTTGCACTGGCGCTTTGAATGATATCAAGATGTCTCATGTCTGGGACTGTGTACTACTTGCCTATCTTTTCTCTATGTTTATCTGGAAACCATAGACTTTATCCCATAGCCCAACAGAAACATAAGAGCACACAGAGGTCCTTTTTACTGAAGTGTCTTCTTGCTCAGCACTGATTTGAGCCATTCATACTAGCACCCCTGCAGAGATGTTTTGTTACAATAGCTTTGACTAGTTGAGTCTTTTCTGGTGCCATGATGATGATGCATGAAACTTCACTGATTTTCTTTTAGGGTACAAAACCAAAAACTCGCTTTCTCCGGATTTGAACATTTTGATCTTAGCCCTATTTTTTATCATCATATTATCATCACTTTCCCCTCAAAACTTGAGTCACTGTCAACAAGTAGTAAAAAATAAACTTGTATGAGAGAGTTTTGTAAATTTGTTTAAGATTGGCTATTGTCTTTATTTAGATGAAGGAGGCGCTGAACCCTGCACGAGATGGGTTGAGGTTTTGGCCACTGCAAGAAGCAGCTATTTAGAGAAGTTGTTGTCTTTCTTCTACAGTTAATGGGCCGAATGAAGTCAGAAGAGTTTAAGGAGAACTCTTTACCTCAAGATGCATTCAAAGCTCATGTTCACATTAAGAAGCAGCTGTTCTTCTAATGTGGATTCAAGCATTTAGTCTTCTGAGATGCTGACATGTCTCCTGTCTTTGTAGAATCCATAAAACACTGTAAAGCACCTAAAATCAGCTTGAGACTGTGGTCTATGCATTGCTGAGACTTAGGGGTGTATAAGTGGCGCGACTTAGAGCTGTGATCAATTTCATTAGCGGAGTGGAAGGTCTGCAGACTGCTGAAAAAGGAGGTTTTTTGTTGATAAGCGTGTTGCGTAACACGCTTAATGCTACTTCAATCATAGATAAGGCTTTTTGAAATACTGACTATTTTTGTTTGAGAAGAGACTAGTAGGCTGCGCGATAGGATAGTGATAATGAGGCTTCACCTGACTCAAGCATCAAAGTAGGAGGGTGGGGGTCTTTTATGAGGGTTTTCTAGATGACAAATTGACGTATGGAGATCAGCTTCTAGAAAACTTAGCTATGGATGTAGTCGTCACCAACAAGTGAAAAATACTGATGACTAACAGTGGCTCCATTTGGGGAGGGCAGATCCTCGTCAGGAGGTGTCCAGAATTTAGATCTTTGGCTTATGAAGACCTGTGCCTTACCCATTGGTGCAAAATTTCACCCTTCTTTGATGCTACTTCTGAAAAGTGACAGCATGGTTAACATCAATGATATTTCTACCTACCCCACTATCTTTCCTAAAAAATTTTCTTCTCTTTGGTGCATTTGAACTAGCAGCCTTTTGACAATGTATATTTTTCTTTTTTCAAAATGAACCTATCTATTTCTACTCTTATATCTGCGGGGAATTCAGCTTAAACTGATGAACTCCTTCATTACTCTATCTAAACTAGATCAACTGTTAAGATTAAGCAGTTTGACGGGATTTTGTTCTCTAATCTAAAACAAAAAATTTAAAAGATGATCAAATTAGGATTAGACAATCTGATTTGTCATGTATTTGCAGCATAAAAGACAAGCTGCACACAAATATTATTCTGCAACAAAATGAAAACTAGACAAGCGGGGCTAAGATGTACAATATATTTTCCATCCCTCGCTTCTCTCTTTGGTTCTGTTTTGGGCGTGTGGAACCATAATATTTTCCTAATCTACTCTCTGTGATAAGTCAATCTTACACAATGTTGACCATATTTTTCACTCACTAACTTATCAGCAAATAAATTTAAACATGCTCAGCTATGATTAGGCTAGATAGCTGAACAAGACATTGAAGTACTAGTAGCGGCATTTAGACCTGCGCGCTTTCTAAAGGACTATTTTTTGGAACATGGGGCCTTTGTTCTATCTTCACTCGCCCTCTTTTCTATCTTTTACTGTTTTTGACTTTTCTATTTTTCTATGTTTCAAACAGTGGTATATACAATGAATGAAAGTGTTTCAAACTCAGAAATCTTGGAAATGACGGAATTTAAGCATCTTATCCTCATAAGGATCTCCTCTCACCCTTGGCCCACTCAATTCTTGAAAAGAGAAATTTGGAAATTTTTCTCTCTCTAACATGAAATGGGGATTTCTGCAAGAATCTCTAAACAAAGCGGTAGCTTCCCGCTGTACCTCTTTGAATATCTAATTTCCACTCCTTTCCTTACTGTACATCTTCCTCAAGTAATGCATGTACTCTTGGTCATTCTTAAAATATATAATGACATCATCAAGGTATGCAAAAATGCAGAAATTGAAAACTGGGAACATGGCCTTCATGAACAGATTTATGATATTAGGTGGTTTTGCAATTTTGATTCTGAAATTAGATCTACCTCCCGCAAACTGAAAAAAATCTTTAAGCTGTCTACTTTGTAAGGGAATCTTTTGATCACAACCTGAAATATCATCTTGCAAAAACACATGATTAAAAACACTTTTAATTGGTATATCATGGTCTTGGGTAGAAAAAATAGAATTTCTGTTATAGAGACATGCAGTAGTATTTCTAAAATCGAAACAGACCCTATGACCAGTTGTTTTGTCCTTGATTATTATAGTTTGGTTCAGATTGTTATGTTTTCTTTTGTCAAAGTTATTCTTTGAGGGAGAAAAAGTATCACAGCATTTTCCCTTGTTTTTCCTGTAGAAATTGGTATTCTACATGAGATTTCTGATTTTAGTATTTCTGAGTTCTTCATGAAAAGACAGAATATGGTCCAATTTCAGTAACTCAGGTATGTTTGGACTGCAGCTATCATCTTTGCTCATAAGAATTTTATCAGGTATTTTTTTAGGAATTTGCAATGTTAAGGCTATAGTCAAAGCTTCATTTGCATTAGAAGAGTTATGTTGTGGTAAATATTTGAGGTAGGGTAGAAACATTAAACTTCCCTGCTCCTGAGTTCCAAACAGGTTTATGATGTGTAAGTCTTCTAAAGCCTTTACCCGGAAAAAATTTCTGCAGGTTACTGCTGGTGTTTGGCTAGGGTTAGAGTAATTCGCTTGATAGTACATAAGGGTTTGCGCTTCTTGCTCTAATCCCACATTATAAGGGACATACTCACCTCCTTCAAGACACAGCTGTTCATGATCATGGTAGTTTTGAGTGTCTAGTTCATCATATAGCACCAGGGGCAGCTGATGTGGTGGATCTAAGTTTATTTCAGTCTCTTCTGACTCTCCCTCCATGTCTTCATCAATATGCAAAATAAAAGAGTTCAGGTCGGAATGCAAGGAATATATTGGAATGTTGTCTGGTCTCTCTTGACTACTAATCATGTATTTCATGTGTGACTCTCAGTAGAGTATTCTTGTTTGGTCAAACACGGGAATGGTGGCGTATGACATGTCCAGTTAAATATTCCCTTGGAGTTTGGCTCCCCAAGATCTGGATAGAAGCGTCCCATACTTGGGAGGGATGTCTGCCACTACTATATCCATGATTAGATGTTTCGCAGGTATTTGGGCCAGACTAAAACAAAGGTCTTTGATCAAACCCAGGCATTTGACTCTACTAGAATCAAATGAGTACAAGTCTTTGTATGGTCTTGTGATTTCCAGGCCTAGTCTTTCCATTACTACCTTCGGCATAAGATTATGCGAGGTGCCGGAGTCTAGCATGGCATTGTGGAGGATTTGGTCTGGATGTTTAGGCTAATGTAAAATGGAAGAGTAGTTCCTTCTTGGAATTTTCCCTCTATCTTCGGACCAAACAACACTTCAGGAGTGTCATCAGCCAAATTAATAGTGTTCACATCATTCCCTAGATTTAGGACCTTTAACACTTGGAATTTATAAGAGCTTTGGGCGATGAGTTCGGTAAGAGGCATGGT
>CM076583.1:1309990411-1310126901 GCA_034641835.2 Pinus albicaulis | reverse complement strand
CACACCTTTGTTAACCCTTGCACAACTTCGGGTGCGAACACCGTCGGATCTCTATTGTTGATGATTGAATGACTATCGCGTTCATTTAACCTCGGCGACTTATCGCTCAAAAGTCACGCGAAACTGGCGGTTTCGCACCCGTGACGTGTCACAATCTTATTTATCGCGTTCAATTTCAATAAAACCACTTACCACTCGAAGGCTGTGCGAAAACCATCTGTTGTTTTCTGAAACCGCCTTCACTGTTCTGCTGTGCTGTCGCTCACAGTTCCGCTTCTAATTCTTCAATACGACACTTCCGCACTTAAACAATCCATCGATTCATTACACAGGCTTAGATCACTAATATTTGTAGAATGGATTTCATTCCATTCAGTTATTTTGCATAAAACCCTCACAACTGAATTCGATTGAATTCAACTCCTTTCCTCAGTAACACCCGTCATCTAATTATCATCACTGTTTATCCGGTAACCACAGAAACACCATTTAAGGGAACAAGATCCATACACATCTGGAACATATGATTCCTACTCTGATTGCTGATTCTTAAACAATATACTCGAGATATCAATTTGAGAGATCATTTTCTCTCCTATCTCATCGATCCATTATGTGATTGATACACACGATTTCACCATCACAATTCAATATTAAACACACAAACTCATACAATCAACAATCCTGTAACCCAATTTCATCTGCACACCATATAACTCAGAAATGAAATAAGAACTAAGAAAATTTAGTTCTCTATATTAACACACAATAATTACATAGGAAATTCTTCCTCTGGCCTGATATTCAAATCAGTGGCCTTTTTTTTTTATAGCTCGTAGGCTTCAAACCCTATCTGTCTAAAACCTGAATCACTCTCCTCTACCTTGAATCTATATATTTTTTTTCTTTATGCCTTTTAGGCTTACAATTTATACAAAAGGTTCTGAAACTATTTTTTGGGTTCAGATCCTTCATCCTCTCAACAAAACCCTGAATATCCTCTAACTTCCTCATTTGCCTCAACTAACTCCCTTGAAAACACAAAACCCCTAAGTCTATTAAAATACAAGGAATTTTCTTGAGTTTAATGCCCCTGCATCAGACTCCCAAGGTCAAAAATAATCATGATCTCCTGATCATGTGCTTTTAATATTTGCCTCCTGGATCCCATACTCTGTTTTGTCGCTGTCCAATCACTGCATTATTCTTCAACTGCACTTTTCCAGGCTTCCATACTTTATTCTGCATCTTGCCACTAGCTATGCTTTCACATTCTGTTCTTGTTTTTCCTTTGTTGTTGTTACTTTGCTTTCTTGCTACTGTATTCTTCTGAGACACCTTCATCATAAACCTCCTTATGTTTTCAATCTCTATGTCCAGTTTATCTTCTGTCTGGAAATTACTCTGCCTTTTGTTGCTGCATTCAATTTCTGTTGCTTTTATTGCTGCATATGTTGCCTTTGTTGTTGCATATGTTGCTATTGCTATAGATGTTGTTGTTGTTGCTTCCAATACTGTTGTTTTTGTTGCTGCAGATGTTGCCTCCTCCCAAACTTCCTGAATATCTCTTAAGATATCTCCCTCTGCAACATTCCTCTTCTGTTCACTACCTGCAAATTCAATTTTAAATAATAAATTATCATTTGATTCTTTAACTACAGTAACATACTCATTCAGTCTTCTTTGTATACTAGTAAGCATAATCAATTTTGACAAACTAGTATTTGCTCCTATTTATTTCACAACTTCAGGCATTTTCACTTTAGTGTCTACAATTCCTTTCTCTGGCACAATTGTTTTCAGCAAGAATTTCAGCCATTCTTTTTGTACTTGTATCATTTCCACCACATCATCAATATGCTGCAATTTAGTTTCAGCATATCCTTCTTCCTCCTTGACAACCTTCAGTAATTGTCCATCACCTCCTTGATTGATTCTGGCAATCAATTCAAATTATTCAAACTCTGTATCTTCATCCTTTATCAGAATAGAATTCTGATTCTTCATCACTGTGGTAGTTCTAAAAGTCTGTCCTACAGTGTTTTCTTGGCCAATTAGGCAAGCCAACTCCTCTTTGTAATCAACAGTGACAAGTTCCTTCATATGAGACATGATTGTCTCACCTTCCTTGGAATTTATGAGTTCCTTTTTCTGCAACAGTTCATCTTCATTCAAGACAACTCCAAGAGATGGATTGTCTTCTACAACACCTGTAAATATAGTCAAATTATCAATTTCAAAATTACAAGACCCAATGGTCTCATTTGATGATCCAGTCACCAAATCTTCTTTTTGCAGTGCTAAGTCTCTTTCAGGACTCAGAAAATATTCACTATCTTTCTTTCTAGCTTCCAAGGTTATTTCCATTGTTCCAATCACCATGATAGAATGATGATCCTCCACAATGTTTTCAGCGAACATAGTTTCCTTTTCATTAAATTTTCTGACATTTCCCATTTGTTGTCCTTCTTTTCTTGCATAATTAACACATGAATTATCAGTATTAAAAATACAAGGTTTCAATACCTCTTCCTCCTCTGGCAACATCTCAGTATGTTGCTTTGATTTTTCTTCTAAGTCCTTTGCTAGCACATCAGTATGCTGATTTAAATTATCCATGAGATTGTTAGCTAGTCTCTCCTCCATTTCATCTGTTTCAAGAATGTCTCTCTGCTTTGGTTCATAATAATGAACTTCTTCAATTTGCTGAATCATTCTTACATCCTTATCTTCTGTTTCCTAACTATCATTTATGACAATTTCTTTGTCTTTCACATTCAGCAATTTATCCTGAGTATAGATCCTCTGCTTTTCCAACTCTCTTCTTTGAAGATCTAACTTTCTATATAACTCAACAATTTCAATTGGAGTAGAATTTGGAAACTTCACACGACTTTCCATACCTTCACTTGTTGTTGACCAATCATTAGATGGCCCTTCTTCCTATGTTTCAATACTCTACTGAATATTTCTATTAGACCCCTCTATCTCCTTTTGTTTATGAGATCTAGCTATCTCAGCATTAATCTGAACAGATTTCAGATTTAACTTCTTCTCCTTAACAAACTTCAAAGTTTGTTCAACATCTTGTGATGTACTTGAATTCACACACAAATCATTAGTTTTAAAACAACAAGACTTTTCAGTCTCGTTTGCTTCCTCAAACATCAATCTTCCACAATGTACTTTCTGGTTTCTGGAAAATCCTATTTTCTGTGACTCAACTCCTTTGAGTCTTTCCTTTTCCAACAATTAAATATGTGTTTGTTCAAGTTCTCTGAACTTGTTCATCAACTTAGCATTCCATTTCTTTTGTAATAGGTTCCATCTAACCCATTTCCTTATTTTCCATCCATGTCTTCGACATTCATTCCCTGTCTCTTGCAACCATCCTTGTAGTACCTCTAGTTGTACCTTCATCACTGCAATCTCTCCGTGGCATTATTTAGAATCTCTTCTCTGATCCTCCATGATCATCTTCTTCATGAGCTCCTCATGCACTATGAGTTGCATTAAGCCTCTGCAACAACAAGTTCTCCCTGCTGCTACTTACCTCACCAATCCCCTCTCTGGACTTGGTCTTTTGGCAAGCACTGGTTCACTATCTATGGAACCTCTTGAGCACTCTCTTCTGCTCTCTCTACGCTTATATCCTCAACTCACCTTCTCTTGAGAACACTTCAGTTGTTCTCCATATCCAACCTTTAGCTGGAATATTAGGTTCACTGCCATCATCATCAAAATATTTGTCTTCATCTTGTCTGCAACCAGAATTCTACAATCACAATTTTCAAACTAGATTAAAATTATCTCACCTTCAAGATCTCTGCATGACCTTGTTCTCTTCATTCATTTGTACTTTGATTGGACTGTCTTCATTCATTTCTGAAAATGCCTATTCACTTCAATTCTGTGTATCTGCTGCTTATCAGATTTAGAATCTGATCTCCTCTTATTTTCCCTCATTGCACATGCATTATGATTTAATAAAAAAAAAATATTTAACTTTCAAAAGATATTTTCCTGCTCTGATACCAAAATGATGCTGCCACAACAACAAAAACCCACATTCTCACCTTAAAAACAAAATACTTGTCTCATTCATGCGCTAAAATAAACTTCAAACAGAGGTAGCCTTCATAAGCGGAAGCTTACTTTTTCAATCGATGGATATAACCATTTTCAACCATCATATATGGTGACCTTTCACGCGGAAGCTTTGCTTCTTTTCTTAAAACCTATGGTTAAAACCATATACCAAAACCCATTTCATGAAAATATCGAATCAATATTCGACTTTGCATTAAAACCCAAAATATGATGGCCCACAGCTTTAATAAACTCGCCTTTCTTCCACCATAGATATTCACTTGTGATCCACTGCCAATAAACAATAATATATATTCGGCCCACACTTTATCATTTCATTTCATTCAAAATTTCGACCCCATTTAACGTTTAACTTCCACCTCATTTAACGTTTAAACCCCAAATAAATCATATAAACATTTATGGGCCCACAACTTACCTTTCCACCATTCATCAAATCCGACAATTGATAATTCATCGCACTCCACAACCGATTTATGCGTATATCCAATGGATATCACATTTCAAGATGCATGACATTTAACGTACCTTTTTACCACCGTCGGGTCCACACCTTTGTTAACCCCTGCGCAACTTCAGGTGTAAACACCATCGTATCTCAATTGTTGATGATCGAATGACTATCGCGTTCATTTAACCCCAACGACTTATCACTCAAAAGTCACGCGAAACTGGCAGTTTCGCGCCCATGACGTGTCACAATATTATTTGATCGCATTCAATTTCAATAAAACCACTTACCACTCGAAGGCTGCGCGAAAACCATCTGTTGTTTTCTGAAACCGCCTTCACTGTTCTGTTGTGCTATTTCTCACAACTCCACTTCTAATTCTTCAATACGACACCTCCACACTTAAACAATCCATCGATTCATTGCACAGGCTTACATCATTAATATTTATAGAATGGATTTCATTCCATTCGATTATTTTGCATAAAACCCTCACAACTGAATTCGATTGAATTCAACTCCTTTCCTCAGTAACACCCGTCATCCAATTATCATCACTGTTTATCCGGTAACCATAGAAACACCATTTAAGGGAACAAGATCCATACACATTTGGAACATATGATTCCTACTCCGATTGCTGATTCTTAAACAATATACTCAAGATATCGATTTGAGAGATCATTTTCTCTCCCGTCTCATCGATCCATTCTGTGATCGATACACACAATTTCACCATCACAATTCAATATTAAACACACAAACTCATACAATCAACAATCCTGTAACCCAATTTCATCTACACACCATATAAATCAGAAATGAAATACGAACTCAGAAAATTTAGTTGTCTGTATTAACACACAATAATTACATAGGAAATTCTTCCTTTGGCCTAATATTCAAATCAGTGGACTTTTTTTTATAGCCCGTAGGCTTCAAACCCTATCTGTCTAAAACCTGAATCACTCTCCTCTACCTTCAATCTATATTTTTTTGTTCTTTATGCCTTTTAGGCTTACAATTTATACAAAAGGTTCTGAAACTATTTTTTGGTTTCAGATCCTTCATCCTCTCAACAAAACCCTGAATATCCTCCAACTTCCTCATTTGCCTCAACTAACTCCCTTGAAAACACAAAACCCCTAAGTCTATTAAAATACAAGGAATTTTCTTGAGCCTAATGCCCCTGCATCATGACTATACTGAAACCTTCTCCCATGTTGTCAAAATGAATTCTATCTGCCTTGTTCTTCCCTTGTTGCCTCCTTTAAATGAGAAGCCCATCAGATGGATGTTAAATCCGCCTTCTTACATGGGGACTTGCATGAAGAAATATACATGGAACAACCCCCTAGATTTATCCAAAATGAATATTTCATTGTTTGTCACCTTAAGAAGTCTCTCTATGGTCTCAAACAAGCCCCTCGGGCTTGGTATGCCAAAATGGATAGCTTTCTCTTAGATAATGGCTTTTCTAGATGTCATTTCGACAACACTGTCTACACCAAGAAAGTGGATAAGTCCTTAATCATCCTTGTTCTTTATGTTTATGATCTTATCCTTAGTGGTAGTGATGCCAACCATATAAACCATGTGAAGTATAGCCTCAAAAATAAGTTTGAAATGACATACTTAGCACACTTGCATTATTTCCTTGGTCTTCAAGTCTTGCATTCCAAAGAAGGTATTACCCTTTCTCAGTCCAAGTATGCCTGTGATCTTCTACGCCAATTTCACATGGAAGACTGTAAGCCAACCGCTTCTCCTTTTCAGTTTGGAGTCAAGCTTTCAGGCACTTGTACTTCCCCTGAAGTTGATGCTACCTTATACTGTCAACTTGTTGGAAAAATTCTGTATCTAACCCATACCTGTCCTGACCTTTCCTTTTTCATTGGTCTTGTTGCTTGGTTTATTAACAAAACTCATGAAAGTAAATGTAAAACAAATAAAAGAATACTTCGATATATTCGAGGTACAATTCAGTTCAGGATTCATTACAGTGCAGGAGAATCTCCATTGTTGATTGGTTTCATTGATTCTACTTGGGCTGGTGACCCTGATGATCGAAAGTATACTGAAGGTTATGTCTTCACTCTTGGTTTAGGACCTATTAAATGGTATTGTAAGAAACAAAGTTCCATCTCTCTTTCTTCGGCAGAAGCAGAGTATCGTGGTGCTGTTGAAGCCTGCAAGGAATCCATGTGGCTTCATCATATCCTGTCCAAATTTGGTTTTCATCAGCAGCATCCAACTACACTTTTGTGTGATAATCAGAGTGCCATTTAGCTATGCAAATATCTAGTTCAACATCAGCGCATGAAACACATTGAGCTACACATACAATTCATCAGAAAGCTCATTCATGATTGTGTTCTTTAAGTGCACTATTTTTCAACCAATGATCAAGTTGCTGATATCTTTACAAAGTCTCTCAGAAAAGCGAAGTTTACCAAACTTTGATCTATGCTTGGAGTTCAGGAAAGTTATCATTAAGGGGTGATAGGCTCTAGTGCCTCCTTCCATCTCCTATTGTGTCACATTTGTAAATACTTCAATCCTATCCCAAGTTGTTCTTAAGGGGGGATGTTAGGATATTTCGACACATAGGAAATAGTTAAGTATAACTTGGTCTAGCGTAGAGTTAGGTAAAGTGTGTTTCTTTACTATGTGCTTTTGTAACTTATAATCTGACGGTCACAATATGTCGTGATCCGACGGTTCATTCTCTTCTCGGTATTATCGACACTTGATCCATGGCTTAACACCCGATTGGTCCATGATCTCTAATTAAAGAGCATGGAGGGTCATTTGTCTAGTGACCGTTTATGAGAGAAACTTATGTAAATTTTCTTTCTTTATATTAATAAATTGCCTGAAGTGGTCGTGTTGGCTCAGGCCGTGGACTGTTTCACTCTTTGAGGGTTTTAAACATGACAAATACTGGTGTACTGATCTGTGATCTGTTTGTGAGCGGTGACCTTTGGTGTTTGATCTAAGGAACTTACCTTGTAAATTCCTATATATATATATATATATTGCTTATAATTTAAAATATCCATAATGATTTTTATTTAAATATAATCTCAATATCATTTTGACTAATTGACAACCTTATATCACTGTAGTTGACCCAAAAGATACTATTGAAGAAAATTTTCTAGAAATGACACGAGGAAAAAGTTGGAAGATGACTTCCATATCTCCAGAAAGATTCCTACGCATTTTTATGTCTCTCTAGAAGTGCATTATGTTAGATATTGTGTGCATCTAATAAATGGAAGTGATCAAGTATTTGTAAGGTTACTTCTTTAGAATAAGGCAGTTATATTTCTTGAAGCTTTCCTCCTTGCAAATGAATTATGCACTCTTCTCTAGGATAAAATCATGGTTTTGCAACATTTATATAGATTATTAATGATATAAATTTGACATCATTATCCAATTTTTTTGAAAGAATTGCAATGAACATGATGAAAATATGATGTGTCAACAAGGCTTCTATAGAAAAGGCATTTCTAATGTGTATTTCAAAGTAATTTGGATATTCATTGTTTACAAGTTCATACATGCAACATACTTTTACACTCCTATTAAAATTTTCTATAGTAAATCAATTTTTAAATCTTCATATTTATGTTAGAATTTAGTGGTAAATAGAATGAGAGATGCATCTTAATGAGGTGATATCTATCAAAGCTTCAAATTGAAGTAATAACATCTGAAAATTTGCAAAATGAAAATGTTAGTAAATTTTTCAGGGTTTCGAAAAAACCTATGTAAACTCTTAAAAATGTTCATTTTACGATGCCCACTGTAGTCTAGTGCATGAGGAATTAGTCTTCTATTCAAGAAATAAATAAAATAAAATAAAATCCTATATGGTGACATTGTTGAAAAAAATGGCTCACAATAAAGAGGGGAGATCTAGAATATATGAATTCATTATTAATTGAGTCAACTGATACAATAAGCGTACATCCCTTCATTTATGACTAAGGTCGTTTCTCTATAGAATCAACCCTAACCACCAAATTATACTAACATACATTCTAAATCTTAAGTGAGTACTTAATACTTATGTTGTCAAATATATCATTTTTATTATATTAGGGCTTGAATGCTACTCGTTCCAACTCCCTTGTTTAATAACAAATACTACATTTTATTCCCACCGAATACAAAATTCATAGCAAATTTTGACTAGATAATTAAAGCATGATTACAATATTTGTAGAATAGTATTCCACAATCCTCAAAAATTCAAAAGTGCTATTTTTTTGGGACTTTGATCAAAGAGAATAATCTGAATGATTTAGAGAAAATGTAATAAAGGGAATTTTTAGTACACAAATTTTCCACTTAAGAGTTGAGGGAAAGACAAAGACAGTTGAGGATTTGTATGCAAAAATGTGTGCTTCTTGTACCTTGCTCTCATTATATGGGCATTAAATAAGGCTATGACTAATGATTCTTTGAATTAATTATTTAAGCTCTAACATCACAAATATAAGAAAAGCATCTCTGTATTAAGCTCTAATACCACTAAGCTAAGTCACATTTCCTATTATAAAGAGGGTCATCATAAATTACAAGAAGAAAAATATGAAATTCACAACGTTCAAAAATGGATACCATTACCCCTAAGAAAACTCCTAAACCTAGAGGTACACCATCACCTTTAGTGGCAGAACAGAGTGAACCAGTAAGGGCAAAGCAAAGTGAACCAATCATAATGGAAACAGAGCAGTTGCAGAGATTTGACACACCCATTGTTCCACCTACAAAACAAAAGTCAATAATGATAAAAATTACAAAACAAGAGCAAGTTGTGAGTAAACAAGGAATCAAAAGGATTACAAGGAGCCAAACAATGGCTAAAGGCAATTTAGAAGACATTACATGCCATTGATATTGAAGAGACTCCTATAGTCCAGGCTGAAGATATAGATGAAGGTGGACATAAACTCAAGAAAGCTAAATATGCAAAGAAGCTAAAGTTTGAAGGTGAGGATGCATGTTTTATGTTTCAGGCTAGGAAGCCCATGACAAGGAATGCTAGAGAACTTTTGGAGAGCAACAAAGAAGTTCATCCAGCCACTGACATTGTCCAACCACCACAAGGCATTATTGATCTTTCATCATGTTAGGTCCCTATATTACTAGTATAGTCCCTTATTGTTGTTAGTGTAACCCCCTTATTGTTATTATTGTACCCCTGTAACCCCCATATTGTTATTATTGTGCCCTTAAATTATTATTGTTAGGTCGGCTAGGATTACATTGTGGCCCACCAGGATTACATTATGGCCCCATGGACTCCTATATATAGAAAGGAGGTTTTGTAAATTGTATCATCCAAGAATTGTTCATTTATGTAATGTATTGGAGGTTTCCCCCTCGAAGTGGCTTATTTCTAAGGCGTTGATATCTCTTTTCTTCTATTTTTGAAGCTGGTTACACAACATTTGGTTTCGAAGCTTTGGATTCTAGGGTTTCACCGCTCCAAATAGGTCATCGTGGAATTTTCGCTATAACGTTTTTTCTACGAAGTTTCAGAAGATGAAATTTTTAGGGTGCGAAGAGGAAATCTGCAGGAACATCGTTAAAATTTTTTAGAGCTGTTTTACAATATTTTTGAGATATGATCTATGTGAAGTTAGTCTAAGGTGCTCCTATATTTAATCTAAAAACAAAAACATCATTGTGGAATCACTATAACGTTTTTTCTAATAAGGTTCAGAATCTGAAATTTTTATGGTGCGAAGCTGAAATCCTGAGGAAACATGTCAAAAAATTTCAGAGCTTGTTTCACAATATGTTTGGAGATATGATCTGTGGAAGGTAGTGCTTTTTTCAGGCTCCCGAATTTCATCTCAAAGAGGTGATCATGGGAAAATATTCATAACTCTCTCTCTGAGCATCGGATTGGACTAACGTAAAAAGTGGTCACAAGTACACGGACTGTAGTTTCTTGGATATCAATTTCAGACCTGAAGGACGAAACAGTGACACGTGGAAAGTCGTACAAGTTTTCTCTACTGAACCAGTCCATAATTAGGTCATTGTGGGAGATTGGACATAACTTTGCCTTGAAGAATCCAAATCAAGTCAGAACTGTGGCATTTGAAATATAATTTAGAAGGCTACTTCAGTGCCAAATTTAAGATATTGAAGAGCCGCAATCACAAATATAATCCAATTTCAATAACGAGCTCCTCAAAAGCAAGAAAAAGGTGTGTATTTTTTTTTTCCGAATTGCATAAGTCTTGTTTGAAGAATCAATTTGAATTGATTCCAAGGGCATATTGTAAAATATATATCAGTACTGGGTTAAAAGAAATTCCCCATAAAAATAATTCAACTCCGATTAATCCTTCATAAGGCTCTACTATGACTCATGAAGATGAATAATTGCAACATGATCTATCAAAATTACAAGAGCAAGTGCACCAAATTTCACTCTCACAAAGAGCAACAAAAATGAAAATGGATGGTTTGAAGAATGACATGGAAGCTAAGATGGATGGCATGGAAGCTGGCATGGAATCTAAGATGGATGACATGGAAGCTAAGATGGAAAACATGAAGAATGATCTAAAAGGAGACATGGAAGGTTTGACAAAGTTGATACAAGAAATGTTTCCTAATGGTGAAACGATAGTAGAGGAAACTCGCGATGAGAAAAAAATAAATGTTAATCGTGATTTCATAAACTCTAATGTTGGAGGGAAGAACCACCATATTCCAAAAATGGATATGAGGAAGTTTGATGGAAAGGATCCTATAACATGGATACTACAGATGGAGCAATATTTTGATCTCCATAATGTGTAAAACACACAAAAGGTACGCATTGCAACTTTACATTTAGAACAAAATACATTTGTATGGTATCGATGGCTTTGCTCCTGTAAAAAAATTGTCACTTGGTCAATTTTTACGGAGGAAATGATAGCACATTATGAGGATACAAAGAGCAACACCTTATTTAGCCAATTGATAAATCTCAAACAAAAGGGCTTAATCGGGAGCACATTGAGGACTTCCAAAAATTGAATATAAGGGTAACTGATATTCCAGAGGAACACATGATTGATCTCTTCATAGGTACTTTAAAGGATAACATCCAACATGAAGTTCGCGTTTTGGAACTTGATTCATTGGAGAAGGCATTCAGGTTGGCAATAAAAATTGAATGTAAAATTATGGCGACAAGGAAGCCTACCACTCACTTCTATAAAGAAGGAAGTGTTGCTACGCCTAGATTTCCACAACCTACAAGGTTGACACCACAAAAATTGGAAGAAAAAGGAGAAAAAGGGCTTTGGTACAGTTGTGCTAGAAAATACACTAAAGGTCATAAGTGTGCTGAGAAGAAATTATTTTACATAGATTGTGAAGAGGAAGAAGAAAATGAACAAGAAGAGGATATACACCAGGAACCAACCCAAGAAGAGGAATAAATGAGTCCGACCATATCGTGTAATGCATTGGCAGGAATTACCACTCCTCAAACTCTCAAGATAGAAGGACATATCAAGAAGAAAAAGGTAATAGTGTTGATTGATTCAGTAGCGCCCATAATTTTATTCATTGTAAGGTAGCCAAGGAATTGAATTGTTTCCTATACCCAACACCAGAATGTCAAGTGATGGTTGCAAATGGAGGAACTATAAATTGCTATGGAAAATTCCATAATATCAAGCTAACCATGGGGGAATATGTATTGAATAGTCCAATGCTTTCCATTCCTATGGGAGGTGCTGATGTTGTACTAGGAGTACAATGGTTACAATCTCTGGGGATGGTAGCTTTTAATTTTCAAGAACTTTTCTTGAAATTTTTTTCAGAAGGAAAGGAAGTCGAATTACGGGGTATTGAAGGGAAGCCGGGAAGGATAATAAGCTCTAATGTCATGACAAAGCTTCTAAAGAAAGAACAACGAAGCGTAATTGCACAATTATGCTCACTAGAAGTTCCGACATCAAAATCATCTATTTCTGCAGATCTCCAACAAGTCTTGGACAATCATTCCAAGGTGTTTGAAATTCCCAAAGGACTCCCACCTATTCGTGATCATGATCATGCTATTCATTTGATTCCAGGAAGTGTTCCTCCAAACATCAGGCCTTATAGATATCCTTATGTCCAAAAGAGCGAAATTGAACGTATGATTGCAGAAATGTTAGAGGCGGGTATAATTCAACCTAGTCAAAGTTATTTCTCTTCTCCTGTAGTATTGGTACACAAGAAGGATGGATCACGGCAAATGTGTCCGGATTATAGGGAGCTCAATAAGCTCACCATTAAAGATAAATTTCCCATTCCTGTGATTGATGAATTATTGGATGAATTACATGGAGCAATTTATTTTTCCAAGTTGGATCTTCATTCAGGATATCATCAAATTAGAATGAAGACTGAAGATATTCCAAAAACAGCATTTCGAACTCATGAGGGTCATTATGAATTTTTGGTCATGCCTTTTGGCCTTACCAATGCACCTTCTACATTTCAAGGGTTGATGAATTCCATGTTCAAACCCTTCCTTAGAAAATTTGTGCTAGTATTTTTTGATGATATACTAATCTACAGCAGGTCTTGGAAGGATCATGTTGAACATGTTGACAGGGTGCTCAAACTATTGCAGGAGAAACAACTATATGCAAAAACATCCAAATTTTTCTTTGGAGTACAAGAGGTGGAATATCTGGGTCATATTGTATCTCACGAGGGTGTTAAAGTAGACCCTAACAAAATTAAAGCCATTAAGGAATGGAAAGTCCCCAGAACCATAAAGCAGTTGCGAGGATTTCTCGGGTTAACAGGGTATTATCGCAAGTTTGTTAAGAATTATGGGAGAATAGCAGCACCTCTAACAACATTATTGAAGAAAGATGCATTTCATGGACTCCTGAAGCAACTAAGGCCTTTGAACATCTTAAAGAGGCAATGTGCCTAGCACCGGTCTTAGCTACGCCAGACTTCACAAAAACCTTTATTGTGGAATGTGATGCCTCAAGAAATGGAATTGGTGTAGTTTTAATGCAGGAAGGAAGACCCATTGCTTTTGAAAGTCGTCCAATCAAAGGAAAGTATTTACAGAAACCTATTTATGAGAAGGAAATGTTAGCAATACTGCATGCACTAAAGAAATGGATAACTTACCTAATGGGAAGACACTTCAAGGTAAAAACTGATCATGATAGTCTTAAACACTTTTTGGAACAAAGACTATCTTCAGAAGAGTAACAAAAATGGGTCACAAAGATGTTGGGTTATGACTTTGAAATAATATACAAAAAGATATTTTAACAGAAAGGGTGAAAGATTTCAAGAAAGAATAAGAGGAAGTGATAAGTTGAATATTTAACATCCAACTAGACTGATACATTCATAATACAAATGATTGGGTAAGACAAAGAAGTATGGACACTCATTCAAAAGTTGCAGCAAGATCCTAGTACATCCGATACATTTAGTTGGAAAAATGATTCCTTATGGTACAAAGATCGCTTATATCTTTGTAAGAATTCCCAACTAAAACAAAAGATTCTTCTGGAATTGCACACTTCTCCTTTAGGAGGACACTCAGGGTTTTTAAAAACTTACCACAGGGTGAAGAAAGAATTTTTTTGGGATGGCCTTAAATCTGATATTCAAAAGTTTGTGGCGGAATGTTTGGTTTGCCAGCAGAATAAAGTGGAAACAATTAAGACCCCGGGACTTCTACAACTTTTATCCATTCCAAGTCAACGTTGGGAGGAGATTTCAATGGATTTTATCACAGGTTTACCTAAGTCCGAAGGAAAGAGTGTCACCATGGTGGTAGTTGATAGACTTACCAAGTATGCACACTTTTGTGCATTATCTCATCCATTTAAAGCAAGTACAGTTGCTACTACATTTATGGACAGAATTCAAAAGCTACATGGAAGCCCAAGGGTTATTGTGAGCGACAGAGATCCCATTTTTACTGGAAATTTTTGGACGGGGTTATTTTCTTGTTTGGGTACTCAATTAGCTCATAGCTCATCTTATCATCCTCAATCTGATGGTCAAACTGAGATAGTAAATAAATGTTTGGAAGGATATCTTTGCAAAATTTGCAGCAAGATCCTAGTACATATGATACATTTAGTTGGAAAAATGATTCCTTATGGTACAAAGATCACTTATATCTTTGTAATAATTCCCAACTAAAACAAAAGATTCTTTTGGAATTGCACAATTCTCCCTTAGGAGGACACTCATGATTTTTAAAAACTTACCACAGGGTGAAGAAATATTTTTTTTGGGATGGCCTTAACTTCGATATTCAAAATTTTGTGGCAGAATGTTTGGTTTGATAGCAAAATAAAGTTGAGACAATTAAGACCCTCGGTCTTCTACAACATTTATCCATCCGAAGTCAACGTTGGGAGGAGATTTCAATGGATTTTATCACAGGTTTACCTAAGTTCGAAGGAAAGAGTGTCATCATGGTGGTAGTTGATAGACTTACCAAGTATGCAAACTTTTGTGCATTATATCATCCATTTAAAGCAAGTACAGTTGCTACTGCATTTATGGAAACAATTCAAAAGCTACATGGAAACCCAAAGATTATTCTAAGCGACAAAGATCCCATTTTTACTGGAATTTTTTGGACGAAATTTTTTTCTTTTTTGGGTACTCAACTAGCTCATAGCTCATCTTACCATCCTCAATTCGATGGAAAAACCGAGATAGTGAAAAAATATTTGGAAGGATATCTTCATTGTTTTGTATCTGATAAACAAACACAATGGTGGTATAACACTTCCTTCCATACTGCAACAAAAATGAACCCATTTATGACACTTTATGGATATCATCCACCGCCCATCACATCATCTTTAAGAGAAAATTATAAGGTTAAAGCAGTGGAATATCACATCGAGCATAAAAAACAAGTTCTCCAACTCTTAAAGGATAACCTAAATTTGGCACAAAATCGAATGAAACAACAGGCAACTCAACATCGCAGTGAGAGAAGTTTTGATGTAGGAGACTGGTTATTTTTAAGGCTACAAACATACAAAAAAATGTCCCTCAAGCAAGCTAAGAAGGATAAAAAATTATTGCCAAAGTACTATGGTCATTATAAGGTGTTGCAAAATATTGGTACTATGGTATACAAATTGGAGCTTTCCACTTCTTCTCGAGTGCATCCAGTTTTCCATGTTTCATGCTTAAAGAAGGTTATAGGTGACAAACTTCCAGTTCAAACAATATTTCCAGAACTCGATGAGGAAGGAAAAATCATATTGGAACCTGAATCAGTCACGGAAACAAGAACTTTACAACTACGAAATCGATCAATTTCAAAGTATCTCATCTAGTGGAAGAACTTACCCACTGAAGATTCTACATGGGAGGATGAGAATTTTATACAAAAGCATCTAGAGCTACTCAAGCGTTGAGGAAAACACTTTTTTAAAGGAGAGCGGCATGTTAGGTCCCTATATTACTATTGTAGTTCCTTATTGTTGTTAGTGCAACCCCATTATTGTTATTGTTGCACCCCTTTAACCCCCATATTATTATTATTGTGCCCTTACATTATTATTGATAGGTCAGCTAGGATTATATTGTGACCCCATGGAATCCTGTATCTAGAAAGGAGGTTTTTTCACCTGTATCATCCAAGAATTTTTCATTTATGTAATGTAAAGGACGTTTCCCCCTTGAAGTGGATGGTTTCTAAGGTGTTGATATCTCTTTTCTTCTATTTTTGGAGCTGGTTTCATAACATACTCCCTATTTTGTTTATATCATGGTATGTCTGCCTTTGTGATATTGCTAACTTTTCCCTAGAGGGAGATAACTCCCTGCATTCAAGGGTATTCTTATACTTTGGGATGATGTTGTAGGTATCATGGATTAGACACTAGTAGGATTTATGGTTTAAGAGAGCACTTGTATCATAAAGCCTTGTAAGGGTGATCACCATACGTACTTTTCCCTGACATTATCCTTTCTGATCCTGATGCACCCTCTATCACACATGTGCCATGTGTCTTTATATATTTTGGACTTCCCCTTATACTTGGATCTACATGGTGATGGTCTCACAGTTACCAATGTGATTGTGTCTCCCAAGGCATCATGTTACGTATTCTATGGAAAAGTGGGTATCCATTTGAATCTTTATGCCAAGATGAACCACTTGTCTTTCGATGCAATCAGAAATTCCTCACAAATATCTAGCTACAACATTCGACCTAGTTTGGGGGAAAGAGGGTTTTCCATGTGCCATTGCAAGCTACCATGTTTGATGACTAATTTTAAGGTGGGAAAAGAGGAATGGTAAAGAAAGTATCACATCCAAACCAAATCAGCTTAACACTCAAGCAAAGTGGCATCAAATCAAGCCTCTCAAGCATTTGTACCACACATGGGGAATGCCTTCATCCTCCTTGGGGTTTTTGGATGGAGTAAAAGGAAAAGATAAAGGAAAATTTTGGAACATTACACTTTATTTTTGCAAATTGGAGTCCCCAAGGCTATGTTGCACAAAACTTCTAGGAGCTTGGCATTTCGGGCCATACCCGTACCCGAAACTCGACCAAAATTTGACCATCATGTAGTAATATATGAGAGTTAATATAGAATTAGTTTTCCATCTAAATTGTTATCTATGCGTCTTATTCCTTTTTTTGTTGCAACATAATCTGGTATTCACTTATATATATATATATATATATATATATATATATATATATATATATATATATATCTGTGTGTGTGTGTGATGTTTTGACTAACATTTCCATTTTTGGGAGGTGACGTTTCTAAATTTACCCATTTCAGAAGCTATAAAACATTTCGGCGCTTCGTGCAAGTTAGCCCCAAGGGATAATAATCCAAGTATCAACTCAAAATTATTCAAAGAAAAGGTCAAAGGGCTCCAAATCAGTGTAGTCATTAGCATTCCAAGGGAAGAAATGGATGTCGAGTCCTCCAAGCAAGAGAAGGAAGCATCTCCAAGCAATAAGTTGAAGGAATAATTCAAGAAGTAAGCCCAATAGGACTAAATCAAGAAAATTAATGTCCAATCAAGAGCCAAATCCAAGTGTTTTATCTCAAGTAAGGAATCCATTGAGAAAATTGAGGACTAAGTGTTGAATTTTGTAGCTATGGTCGGTCTTCATACTTTACATTATTGTAAATGTAAAGAGAAAATATAAATTGTATTTGTGATGAGAGAAAATATTATTTAGCATGTTCTTCATGCTTTTGAGAAAAGGAAAATTTATTTATTGTTTTTTTCAAAAGATTACTTTATGAGGCATTTTATTCCTACCCTTTTCAAAGGAAAGAAATTGAATTTTTAAAAAGAAAAATCTAGACTCAACAAGATGTTAAGTCGGATCCTTTAATGTTCAAGTTGGATTAGCCACTAAATACATCGTTTTAGGCACCTTCCCATGAATATAAATATGAGTCAGGTCCTTTCTATATGAATAAACAATTCAGCCTTACTACAAGAGCACATATGATCCGATCTAAAGCGAAGAAAACGAGGATACAAAGTGTGAGTTATCTCTATGGAAGAGTGAAGTTATATCTGTGACAAAGGAAAAGATTATCTATGTGACAAGTACAATAAATAGTACAAATGAGGCCAAAATTCTAAAACTATTAGTTGGATATGCGACTTATTGGTGTCAGCTCTCTGACACATCAGTGCTCATCAAACAGTCGTTGGAATTATGTTGAATATTCGATAGTTTAGTAACCATTGGATATTCAATGATACAAATGTCGATTATATGACACATAACAAGGCAGAAATGGTAGTTAAAAAACTGATGTTAGAAATATATTCTGTGACGCTAAAAATCATCGAATATCCGAAGGAACGAACATCGAATATCTGGAAAGTCTCGCGCCAGTCCACAGTTAGACATTCGACACATAGGTCATTTTGTACGATGGGAAAAATTAATGTTTAGCCGTCGAGTAATCGAAATTACAGGTAAATTGTGTGACAAGAGTGTTATCGCTCTAACACTCGCATGACAACGGTGACGCATTGGATATGCGACATACAAGAGTTTTGTTCGACGAGAGTGTTAAACTATCGACAATTTTGTCCATCGATTCTGGCGTCAATTATCTGATGATTACCCTGACCGATAGACATCAAATATTCAATGAACGACCTTTTCTAGCAAATATTTGACAGAGGTTTGCGTTTTAAAAAAATATATGTAATATAGTCCTTGGCATCAATTATTTATACAATTTGTATGGTATGTCTTCTTTGAGAATTATGGCTTTTGTGCCAAATATATATGATCTCAATATAAAGTTTGTTTTGGCTATGTTATGGAAGTTTGCATATAGTCTTGGCATCGGTTATTTATACAGTTTGCATGGTATGTCTTCTCTGAAAATTATGGCTTCTATACCAAATACGCATGACCTCAATATAAAGTTTGTTTGGCCTTGATATATTAAACTTGACATATAAAAATTGACTTGAAGACAATTGCTAACTTAACATAGTGACCTTATGAGTTGTAAAAGTAGTTTATGACTATAGATATGCACACATGGAAATGTCTTGGACATTAGTACATTGACATGATCTTGTGTTCATGTGACAACCATAGTGCACGAAGCTACAACACCTTTGGACTATGTTTTAATATAGAATATTGAGCTATGAAAATATGAATTGATAGACCTAACATTGATGCCTTACCATGACAAGTACTATGATGAGTTGATTTCTTTGACCAAACTCATTTGATTATGACATTGACAATGATACCGTTGACAAGTAATGTAATGAGACAACAAGTGAAATAGTCCCACTTTGTAAAATATGTGAGTTGAATATATAGTTGGTAAATAATGACTAATTTTAGGAAATTAAAAAATATAATATTTTTTTGAGGGGTAAGATTGATAGACTTATATGTTTACATATAGATGAGACATCCATGGGATTTTTTTTTGGATGGGGAAATAACATTATATAGGCTATAGGCTCAATTATTTTGGGCACATACACTAGCACAAATATCATAGATATTTTATGTTCTAGAGGACTGAAAGGATAATTAGGTAATGTAAGACAAAACAATGAAAGTCCTAGTCTAATCTCCATTAGAATAATATGAATAGGTGGAAAATAAATTCTCTCTAAATCAAACTTCTTGTGCTATAGATCGAAGTTTTGAGCACACTTGACATGCTCTGAAATCACTCCAAAAGATATGAATTATGTGTTGTTTCAGAAATCCAAGTTATGTTTTGTTTCAAGAGGAACGAAACCCATTATGTGCATAAAATAAATCAAGGTCAATAATTCTAAACTAATCTATCACTCTCCTTCACGTGATCATCTTGGAGCAAGTATTTCACTAATATTGCAATAGTATGTCACATCAAATTTGGTTCTAAAGACCCTTTGTTCTAGGCATATATATACAAAATACTATTTTGAATAATATAAGAGGTGACATGAGTCACCATAAAGCCACCTTCTAAGCATAAGTATATTAAAAGGATTCAATCATAGGAATTGAGATTTCCCACATTATTTTTGAGCATAAGGGATATCGAGAGTGAAAGCTCATTAGGCCTATCATCTAGCTACAACCACCTTAGAATATAAAATTTGTAGTATAAGTTCTAGGTAGAGTTGCAATATCAAGATTGGTATATATGTATACACAACTCAAACCCATACAAGTCAATGAGCCAAACAAAGCTACAAGTGTCTCTCTTGAAGATCACTTCAAATAAGTTTTTATGAAAGCAATCGATATCTTAAGACATGTACACCACATAACGAAACATGAAGGACGTCTACAATTAGAATTATTCATATGAAATTAATAAAAGTCACTATACCCTTTGAAGTAAGTTTTCTTGATCATGACATGCAGGAGCAGGCCTAACAAAAGTCTCCATGATCATAAAATAAAAAGATACAACCTCAAAGAAGGAACTATCTCATTTGTTCGATGTTGGGAAACTTCAATTTTTGTGGCAGTAAATATATGCTGACAAAGAATACCTTTCACTGTCACCTTCATGAAGTCCAATTCTAATCAATAGTGAATAAGGCATGCATATTTATGTAAATAAGCATAAATCACAATGGAAAAAAAATTTATAAGGATCAAATTTTACAAGCAAGTGATGTAGATCATGAAAACATTATGAGGAATTTTCTCTAGCATCCTTGGCACCAAGACCTCATCTATCTCAGGTAAGTACTGCCTTTATCTTTTATGTTTTGGTTATCCAACAACTTATCTTCAATTTGCAAAGGGAAACATGCTCAATGAAACAAACAAAGGCAAAGGTATGTATATATAAGATATGTATGGTCAAGATTTCAATCATATTAGGGTTTATAAAACTTAATATTGATAGTTTCTATCCAATAGTATAAAACCATAGGTAGTGTTATTGCCTAAATCTACCCCAGGCTGAAGGAAGGTAGAGTTCAGGGTAACATCAAACCACGCTTAATCTGGTAGCTAGCCCTACCAGATCAGGAGAGGGCTCTCTCCGGGTCAATCTCAGCAAAGATAATCAATAAGGCTTGAGATGACTTAAAATAAAGGTTGAATTTAGGCTAGGTATATAGGTGAAAGGGTTTGATTTTATTTTGGGGGTTTTTGTTGGAATCAAAGGGAAAGGCAGTTTTGGGTCCGGGGATGAGACCTAGTTTTTGCAGAGTTCTGAATGGGGCAAGAAAGGCAATTGTTTTGATGCTTTGGATTGAATGAATGGATAGTTCAGACCGGGGAGGAGCTGAAGAGGGCAAGAGGCTTTCAAGAATCCTCTTCAAACAGATGAAAACATGGAAAATTAAACAAAACTAAAGGCAGAGCAAAGCAATCTAATGAATTCCACTTTTATCACTCATTTGTTTAATTTAAGAAGAAAGGAGAAGGGAAATGATACACATAAAACATCAGTGAACTTAAAATCACATAGAGAAACACACCATCAAAACATAGAGCCACATGGATCCCAAAGAGTGCTGCAAACCCTGGTCTATTCCTTTGCCAAAATTGCAGAGATGAAATGTACAATGAAGTGCCCAGCAATCCCAAGTGTCCAACCCTGAAAATGACTGAAGAATTACAAGATATAGACAAGCCTAACTCATCCCCATGCTTCTAGGGGTCGAGATCACCATTATAGGAGCTGTTTCAACAAGATCTAAACTAAGAACTGGAAAATAGGTAATGAAACAGCTTGCCTCTATAAGATAGGAAACTGATTCATTCAGTTACATTTCACTTTTTGGTGAATGAATCTACTTGGATGAGTAAAAATGTGCCAAAATTACATCAAAGTCATGAAATTACATCAAGTTACATCAATAGCTGTACATATGAGGATAAAAAAGTCAAACTGGCCAAAACTAGGCGAAAATCTGAACTGCTGAGTGAAAATTAGGCCAAATTTCCCAATGCGCCACGCCTAAAATCTCTATGCATAGCGCCACTTTGAGGCTGATTTTGAGGGCCTTCCAGAAGTCCAAATTGAGTGCATGATAGCTTGTTGGAAATATCTGCCTGTATAATTTCCAACCCAAGTGGAATTTATGAATTTTTTTTCCATTTCCCCCTCCAAAAATAAAATCTCCCAACACTACTTCCTGTGTGTCCAAAAAGTGGCAGAAAGGCCATTTTTAAGGTGTTTCTGACCTTTCAAGCAACCCAAAACTTTTCAAAATACTTAGGTAATGGGTAGGCATGCACAAATTTTGATGACAAATCCAGAAATGCAAATTTTTCTTCAATAGGAGCTGCCAATTATAAGTGCGCGCCAAGTGGCGCTATGCGTCGGGTAGGAAAATCTGTTTTAAGGCCAAATATTTCAAAACTGACAAAAAGTTTCCCAAATTTCTTGAAATTTGGACCGAATGTCCACCATCAAGTGCTATGCTGAGCCAAAGAAGCTTCGGCCAAAATTTGGAGTCTATCATGCCTTTTGCGACGCTTTAGTGCCCTCTTTAGTCTTGTTTTCAGGATCTTGATCCTCGCTTTGAAAACATGATTTCACACCCAATAATGGTTCTTCATGTGCCTTAGCATGTTATTTTTCTTGTTTGACTTTTCCAACAGCTTCTCAAGATGAATATTGACCCTCTCAAGCCAATTCTCTCTATTAGCCTCAATCTCCCGCTCAATGGATGTCATCTCAGTTTGGCTTCTTTGGGCAGCTTGCCGATTCTCACAGATGTTTTGAAACTCCATGATTGTTTTTTGATCTTCCAACTGTTTGTTTCGCTGCTCCAGGTAATTTATGATCCATTGGGCTCTTTGCAATTTGACGGTCAATGTGTCTATCTCCGCCTTCTGCTCCTGAATGGTCTCTCTCAACTTTGAGCTTGGAGAGTTCAAATCCTCATCAATCAGTATGAAACCTATGTCTTGGCCTCCTGAAGGCCCCTCATCCTGCATGGGTCTCTTACCTTTGTCCTGTACCTGTATCTATGCTGCTGATGACGGCAACGAGACCCCTTCCACCCCAGGTGGAGATAGTACTCGCTGGGCTGCTGCAAATAATCCTCTAGTGCCTCTCTGATAAGTGATATACATCGGCACACTAGTAGTCTCTGCCTCCTGACCTCCATACTGATGTGAAGGTTCACCTGCATCATGGACAACCTCCGGAGGAATCTGAGGAGCTGTGAAGAAATCATGGGAAATGAAATCCTCCCATGAAATACCCTGCAATCCAAGCTGATGTACAACCACGATCTTGATGAGTGCATAGTGATAAATACTGTTATACTGTTGCTCGGGAGTTTTCCTCTACACAAGAGTGGTCATTCTCTCGATATTCTAGCACATGAAATAAGGGATGTTCATCATCCTCACCCTGGTGAAATGCATCAATAACCTGATATGGTAGGCATAGAGGCGTGAAAAATGGTCCTCACAATTGAAGTATCTGATAATGAGTTTCATCAGAGGCGCATAAGATTCCTTTAGGAACCAGAATGAGAACACTCTTCTGAGTTGCCTCACAAAGCTAGGCCTGATGTATGGTTCATAATGCACTCTGTCCACCTGCTGTATTTTGTTCCATTGTTCACCCACATTCGGTATTTCGGTTGCTTGAGAGATGGTTTCCAGTGTCAAAGTGAAAGTTACACCAGCAAGAGTTACCTGACCATCATGTAAATGCTGTTGGAAATATTTTCATTGATGGCAAAGGAGGTAGCAGATGCAGAGACAGGAACAGTTACAAGGAGACAAAGACAGACAATGGAGGCAGCAAAGAGGAAATGAATATAAAGGAGAAAGGCAGAGGAAGCAAATACGGAGACAGAGCCGTTATCACAGTAGCAAAGGCAGAGGCAGAGTGACAGAAGCGGCAGAGGCAGAGCCACAGCTGATATATATAAATTCCAAGAATATTTTATACAGCTGGGCGTTACACATAATATAAATTAATTTTCGGACTTTATATTCAAAAGCTTTGTATTTAGTTGAAGAACTTGACTTCTGGTCGATGTGGTGTTTTAAATTGTACATACCTAGATTGTAATGAGCTCTATGAACCAGCATGAATAGGCTCTGTGGGGATGAGCACTCTACACATAGCCACAAGGGTTATGAATGGTGGAACTCTGCGTCAGAGTATAACGGAACCATAGTCGAAATATATATATATATATATATATATATATATATATATATATATATATATATATATATATATATATATATTTATATTTATATTTATATATAATTGAATGGAGCGGAACCATAGTTGTAACAAAGAATATATATATTTGAAAAGTGATGAAAAGTTATATATATATATATATATATATATATATATATATATATATATATATAATTGAAATCGTGGAAGACCGAAACCCGGAGTAAAAGTGTTGGACCGGAATCTGGAGTGGAGAACGGAACCTTGCGAGAGGAACAATGACGTGGTTTAGAGTGAACAGTAAAGGCCGTAAGTAGAATTATTCGCACCACCTATCGACCATAAGTGGTATTGCACGGAGGAGGAGCGATTCCATACAGGAATCGACATGTGGCCTGTGGACCCGTTCTAAAACCGCTTTTTAAACTGCGCCTTCGCGTGTTAACGTTCTGCGTTGGAAGCCGCGCGAAATGGAAAAGAGCCGTTGATTTGGAAATGGGCCATCGGACGGCGATCGCGCATTGAACATGCCCAGAGTTTAACCAAGGTCTGCGGAGGATAACCCGAGTACGGAGCACCATCGCGCATTATTGTTTGCGCATGTTGATCGAGCGATATACATTGGATTGGGCAATGTAATACCAACCGTCGGATGGACGCGTGAGTTAACAAAGGTACGGTCTATGCATTCACGAAGTGTACTGTGGGCCCGGGGCGGAAATATATGTAAAGAATTGGTTTATTAATGTTAGTCGACGCATTATAAGGACCGATGGAATATATATGAAAATATTACGTATAATAATGTTTGAATATGATCCGGGCGTGTAACAAATATAATATACAATGGTTGTTGGTGCAATATGGACGTGGTTTAATATATGTACCAGTCGAGGATTATATGAAGATGGACAGTCGGGTTATAGTCATGGTGGAATGTTAAATGAATATCTCAATTCTCTGAATTGAGATATTAAAAATGTCCAGACTTATTTGTTTGAGTCTGCCAGCGTAGAATAAGTGCAGAGTGAGATTGCCAGGTTGGAAAATGATGGGGTATGAAACTTGAATGTAATTATGGAAAAGGAAAAAGAAGAGGAGAGCATGTAGAGATACACAAAGATTACAGGTTTGACAGGAATATGTACATGAATGAGTTGGACAGGTGAATAAGCACAAAAAACAGGGAATATGCAGATGACAGTGAACAAAGAGTATGCAGAACAGGTTCTTAACAGCAGCAGGAAAAGACAAATCCAGCAAAGCCAAAATCTAGAAAAGGAGCTGAGTAAAATTGAAATGTGTAATTAAAAAATGTGAATGTAAATGTTGTATTTAATTTTTTATTGTTTGTGATGCAAAGGCAAGTATCCTAAGGAAAATACAAAATCCCACTATAGCATGGAAATTTGTACATATTGTAGTAATTCTAAAAATGAGTTGGATAAAGAAATGAGGAGGCAGAAGACCAAGGGGTATGACCATCCATTTCGAATTCCTAGAGGAAAACAAACAGTCATCAAGAAATTTCTATAAGTAATATCAACTTGATATGCAAAAAGGGAGAGGTGTGAGAGAGAGAGAAAATATAGAGAATGCAGAATATAGAAGAATAAAACAGAGAAGATTAAGAGAAGAAGAGCAGATACAGAAAAGAGCTGATATCTGGAGTAAATCAGCAAACATTCAGTTTGATAAGTTGAGGAAGTTGGAGCTTCCCTATCAAGTTGCAGCTTGATAGTTGTTAGTTGTAGCTGACTGAGGTTGAAGCCTCTTGTAGGTTGGTGCCTACAGAAAATTGAAGGGAGTTGGTGCTTCCTCGCAAGTTGTAGCTTGCAGAATTGAGGTTGGAGCCTCCTGTAGGATGGTGCCTGCAGAAAAACAGTGGTGAGAGGGAGTTGGAGCTTGCCTTTGCATCACAACAATAATAAGATGTGGTTTTCTCCCTTTATGGGTTTCCACTTATATCTGGTGTCTCTGTGCATGATGTTTATGTGTTGATATTATTTATATCATCTGCTTAATACCTGCTGCTCTCATATTAAGTTTGTTTTTCTATTATATTAATACTTGCTGCTCATATTCTAAGATTCTTACATATTAAGCTGGACATGAAATGAAGATGTATGTTAGTTTGAATAAAAGGTTTAAAAAGACTATGAATGTGTTAAACTGATTCACCCCCCCCTCTCAGTTTAACTAAGAGTTCAACAATTGGTATCAGAGCAGGTTCCTTTGTTCAAGTCTAACAACTGAAAGGAGATCCTAGGTTCCCAAGATGGCTAGTAAAGAAGGATGCTCAACCAATAAAGCCCCTTTCTTCACTGGTGAAAATTATGCTTTCTGGAAAATCATAATGAGGACATACATAATGTCTCTAGGAATAGAAGTCTGGGCTGCTGTGGAATTAGGATATGCCCCGAAGGCAACTGACACAGAAAAAGACTCAAAACAAGATTTTGTGGCTAATGTAAAAGCCATGAATGCCATCCTGAATGGATTATGTGAAGCAGAGTTTATTAAAGTAATGCACAAAGACACTGCCAAAAAAATATGGGATACTCTTGAAAACATACATGAGGGAGACCAGAAAGTAAAGACTGCCAAACTTCAAGTCTATAGAGCCCAGTTTGAAAACTTAAAAATGAATGATGATGAAGACATTGCCAGCTTCTTCCTAAAAGCTGCAGAAATTATTAACAATATGAAAGCACTTGGAGAAAAAATGCCAGAAAGTATAATTGTGCAAAAGATTCTAAGATCTCTTCCATCCAGGTTTAATCCAAAGGTGTCTGCAATAGAAGAAACAACTGATTGGGAGACCTTGACCATGAACCAGCTACTTGTAAATCTAACAGCTTATGAAATGAGGCTCCCACAGAAGAAGCCAAGTACGAGGGAAGCAACCTTTAAAACAGAAAAGAAGAAAGAAGAAGAGGGAGACATATGCTCTTGCTCAGATGAAGAAGAGGCAAATTTTGTCAAGAAATTGGATAGAGGCTCAGGTAAATACAAAGGTAAACTCCCCTTCAAATGCTTTAACTGTGGAAGAGTAGGACACTATGCTGCTAAGTGTCCTCACAAGAAAATAAGGAATCAGGCTCAAGAGTCAGAGAAAAATAAATCAAAGAACTAGCAGAAAGGAAAGAAGTTCAGCAGAAAATCCTTCTATGCTCAACAAGACAACAGTACATCTGAAGATTCAGATGAACCCTCAAGTGAAGAAGGAACCTTCGAATTCTTATTGATGGCCATAGAAGATCTTGAAGGACTTCTGCTAGAAGATGAAGAAGAAGAAGGGGAAGTCGACCTTGAGGGGGAGCTAAGAAGTGCTCTGGAAGAGATTGATAGACTCAAACTGAAGCGCAGAAAACAAAAGGACATTCTTCTTAAGTATGTAAGAGAAGAACAAAACTCATAAGTCCTCATACAGCTAAAGGTAGAGCTTGAAGAAGCCAAGAAGATAGAAGACATGTTACTTCAACAAATCAAGGATAAAACCTGAGAACAAGATAAACTGGAAGAAGAAGTTGTATGTCTGAGGAAGAAATTATAAAGTACTCAAAAGAAAGTGTCTATATACCCTTCTCAAATGACAAGCTCTGGTAAGTTGAATGAAATATTGGATGCTCAAAGATCTCCTCTAATAAAAACTGGGATAGGCTATGAAGGAGAATCAAGTAAAGGCAAAGAAGAGGAACACAAAAATATAATTTTTGTGAAAGCAAAGAAGGCTGATGAAGCAGCTCAAATAATTCCTACAAAGAAGAAATATTCAATAAGGAAGACAGAGATCAGAAGAAAACTCTGGTAGCAAAGAATGTAATAAATACTAAGACCCCTGAATATGTAAAATTTGGAAACCATCAAAGGAGATTCTTCCCTCCAATGAAGAATGCCACCTGTTATGTCTGCCACAAGCTGGGACAAATTGCTGCATATTGTCATGCAAGGAGGAGCAATTCAAGCCAACAAAAGATGCAAACATTGAAGAGACTGCCCCAAGCAAACAAATGGAAGAGACAACCTTACATCAGGTATGCAAATAGTTTCTATGGTTACTACTTTTATTGTAAGGAATTTGGCCATAAAATCATTGAGTGTAGAAATTATGGACAAAGATTGATGTTTAACACCTCAAGAAGGTTTATGAATCAAAGAAAGTCTTTTCATACTCATAATTCTACAAAAATTATGATCAAATGTTGTGTATGCAATCAAGTTGGGCATATACCTTCCAAATGTCCTCTAAGAAGATATAGTTCATCTCCTCAAAAAAGATACCAAACAAAAGGGTGCCTCCAGTGGATAAAGAAGGAGAATAAATGTGACCTGGCCCTAACTGCTCAAGACTTGAAAAGCCAGTGGTACCTAGACAGTGGCTGCTCAAAACATATGACTGGAGACAAAAGCAAGTTTATAACTCTTGATGAAAAGAAATCTGGCAATGTTACTTTTGGCAATGATAAATCAGGTAAGATCAAGGGAAAAGGCTCAGTCAGCATAGATAATGGAAGAGGAAAGGCCCAAGATGTACTATTTGTAGATGGGTTGAAAGAAAATTTACTGAGTGTCAGTCAGATGTGTGACAAAGGCTGTGAAGTTCTCTTTAGAGCACAAGATTGTGAAGTCAAATCAAGCACATCAGGAAAGAATCTGCTCAAAGGTGTTCGAATAGAGAGTAATGTTTACATAGTAAAAGAGGAGGATGAAGCCTGCCATCTAAGCAAACTTGAGGAGTCATGGTTACGGCATAGGAGATTGGGACATCCTAAGCAACCATATCATCAAGTGATCAAGAAGAAACGATCGGAGATATACCAAAAATAAAAATACCTTCAAATACCATATACAAATATTGTCAATTGGGGAAGCAATTTCGCACATCCTTTAAATATAAATATGAGCTATCAGCAAAGACCACTCCAACTTGTGCATGGACACATGTGGACTGCTAGAACTAAGACACAGTGGAGAATCCTATTTCATGTTGATAATAGATGATTCTCTCGAGAATGACATGGGTTGCTTTTCTAAGAACAAATCGGAAGCACTAGAAAAGTTTAAGACATTCAAAGCATTGGCAGGAAAATCAAGAAACAGATGCAAATAAAATGTCAGATCAGATAGGAGGAAGAGTTCATGGCTTACATTTTGATTCTTGCAATGAACATGGTAATAAACAACATTACTATATGATATACTAGCAGAAATGAAGTAAATGGAAAGACAAAACAGAATCATTCAACATCAAATGCCAACCATGATGCAAGAGAATAATATTTCTCAAACCTTTTGGGCGAAATTTGTACGGACAACGGTACATATTCTAAACAAAGCTCATTTAAGACCTAACAGGTGACAAGACACCATGAGGTATGGCATGGTAAACTGCATCAATCAAGCACTTTAGAGTCTTTGGTAGCAAGTGCTACGTAAGCGATAGTGATGAAAATCTTCTCGGGGAAGTTCGATGCAAGAGCGGGATGAAGGGATATTTCTAGGATATGCATCAGTAAAGGATATAGATGCTACAACAAGACTCTTCGGAAAATTGTAGAAAGTATTGATGTAGATTTGATGAAGAACTTCCAAACAAGACCTAAGAAGATATAGATTGTGCGGCCATCCTAAAAACCATGAAGAAGAGGACCAAGATGATGAAGAAACAAGAAAAACATCGAAAATGTTGGGCGAACTCGGGGGAAACCCCCAGAAGATACACTCGGAAGAATCATCCGAAGATCGGTCATAGGAGACAAAAAGCGGTCCAGGCAAGAAGACGACTAACGGAGAACAAGGCGAAGAGGTATACATAGTGATGTTGTCACAAATAAAGCCAAAGAAATTTGAAGAAAGTGGCAAGGACAAGTCTTGGGTGAATGCAATGAATGAAGAATTGGATCAAATTGAGAAAAACAATGCACAGGAACTAGTTCCTAGACCCACTAAGAAAAATGCTATAGGATCAAAATGGGTATTCAAAAATAAAATGAATGATGAAGGACGGGTAATCGAATAAAAACGACCAGTGCCGCAAAGGGATATTCACAAATCGAAGGACTTGATTCTGATGAAACATTTCTTACAACCAGCCAAAATGGAAAGTATCAGATGCTGGCATTTGCATGCTACCAAAACTTCAAAGTATATCAAATGGATGTTAAATACGCATTTACGAACGGAGACCTAGAAGAAAGTCTACATGGAACAAGCATAAGGTTTCTCTTTAACGAGACGAAAGAAGACTGTAATGTGCCAGAGACTTAAAAAGGCTCTATATGGGTAAAAACGAGGAGCTCTGATGCTTAGTACTCAAAATGCAGAAAAATATTTGCAAAAACAAGGCTTTAAAAGAAGTGGAGTAGACAAATCTATACATAAAAGCCCATGAAAATGAACTCCTGATTTTGGTAGTGTATGTTGATGACATTATGTTTGGAAGCAACGAGGAGAAGAGCTAGGAAAGGGTTTCTTGATGAGATGAAAACGAGTTTGAAATGTCCATGATTGGAGGCACAGTTTCTACTTGGGGTGCAAATTCGGCAAATAACACGGTACTTTCATCTCATAGGAAAAATACTTAAAGGAAATGTTGAAAAAGTTCAAAATGGAGGATTGCAAGCCTGTGTCAACTCCCGTGACCACGGGATGCAAGCTATGTGGCGATGATGGATACGCACAATATAGATCAAAAAAAGAAGCTCTACGACGGATCCATATGATAGGAAGTGTTTGTATCTTTGTTTGCATCAGACCCGGACATCATGCTAGCGGTAGGTCTAGTGGCTAGATATCAAGCAGCACCTAAACAAAACCATCTTACGCGGTAAAATTTTTGAGATATCTACAAGGAACAACACGATGTGGGCTTTGGTATCCTAAAGGAAAAAGCTTCACTTTGACGGCATACACAGAGATCTTGATTGGGCTAGGTGTGTGGATGACGGGAAAAATGCAAGTGGAGAGTGCTTTCTATCTAGGAGAAAGTCTAGTGGCATAGTTAAGCAAGAAACAAGCATCCATCTCTCTTTGTCTCACAGTGCAAATGAGAATATATAGCAGTGACATGTTGTACCTAAAGTCATGTGGATGAAGCAAACTCTTGAAGACATGAAGGTAAGCATTGATGAACCTATTTCAATCAAATGTGATAATACAAGTGCTATAAGTATATCTAAAAATCCTGTGCTTCACTCAAAAACCAAACATATTCCAATCAAAGTATCATTTTCTCCCGAGAACAAGTAAGCTCAAAAGATAGTCAAAGCCGGTATGTGCCAAAAAAAAGAACAAACGACAGATATATTTACCAAACCACTTGCTAAAGAGCCATTTGAATATTTGAGGGAGCAGTTAGGGGTAGTATACGCAGATGCTGCTCTCGATATGAAGAAAGCACAATTTCGGGGAGAACGAGAAACGAAAATATCATTCTCGTTGGGAGATCGGCCGACGAGGAAAGCATGAAAACAAGTCCTCGGGATCAAAGGGATTATGGCAATAATACATTCAGCATAAAAAGAATCAACAAAAATGCAAAAGAGTCTATCGTGCAACGAATAATAGTGAACGATGTGTATCTGGTCAAAGTTTGGAGTAGCGAGCGTACAAAGTCGGAAATTTCAAGGAATTCATGAAATATTGAAGAAGGAATAAAATCGCGACATCGAGAATAGAAGCTTCACAAAACATTGAACCCCTTGCCATTGATGTCAAAGGGGAGGAAGGAAAGCAACGATAATAAGAGGAAGCAACGGGAGAAAGGATCTCAGGACAAACGAGAGGAAGTGTATTGCCATCAATGCCAAAGGGGAAGTTTGTTGGAAATATTGTCATTGATGGCAAAGGAGAAGCGGCAAAAACCGAGGCAAGAGAACGACATAACGGCAAGATGTAGAGAGGAGTCGAAGCGATGAAAACGGGGGTCATTTAAAGAAGAGCGACAAAAGGAGAATGAAGGAGTCAAGGAGCCGAATCGGAACAAAGAAAGAGAAAGGAGCGGAAGAGAATGTCGAAATATAACGGTCAAACGGTAGAAACGGAAGCATGACATGACAGAGAAAGAAGCACGGCTAAAGAAATGGAGGCGGGTCGTGAACATAGAGCGAGAACCATTATCACAGAGCGGTAAGTGAGGTCCGAGTGACGGCTAAGGCGACGAGCACGCATATAGAGTAGAGCGTTACATATAACATAAACACAAATTGCAGGAATCGCTACCATGCGGAGCATATATACGATGCATTACATATATGTGCGGTGCATCATATAAACAAAGGTCATATATATAAGTGGAGCGCTTTATAAACAAATAACCAAAAAGTACCATAGGTGGGACCCCTTCCTAATCACATCGAACATGTGATGTGGGCATATCGCAATATCGCAATATCGCAACTATCGCAACATCGCAATATACTTATGATATAATATCATAACCATCGCACCATCCTTTCCATACGCAGCATTGCGCCATCCATGCTGTGCCAACATCGACGCCATACTTTGTTGCAACATCACAACATCGCGTCATCGCGCCATCGTAACATCGCAACATCGTGTCATCGCACCATCGCAACATATCGCAACATCTAACACCATGCACACCATACGCAACATCGCCGAAATGTAATATCGCACCAGCCATGACAACATCGCACCGCCATAAATTATACATTGCACATTTTTTTGTTTGATCCGCTAATCGCGTTATGACGTGTTGTCACCAAGCCCGGATCGTAGGGCCGATCCTTGCTTTCATATGTAGAGGATGTCATCAGGTTGTTGGATTGTAATATAAGACAAAAGGCTTAAGGTGGAGGAAAATTGTTAGCGTAAAAGTTGGCAGTCATATTAAAAAGTGCCACGTGGTCCGTGGGTTATATATATGCCTCGCGGCTTAATGGGAGGCGATTATTGTGAAACCATTGTGATGAACGTATGTTTCGCTTGCGATACTCGCCACATCAACAAGACACTCGTGGCATGAAAAGGGTTGGAATTGCCCTGGTTAAAAGTCAGCAGTTACATTTTATTTATTTAAAAGGCTTAGTTACATGCATGCGATAATTACACCCCAGAAAATGAGAGAAGAAAGCAGAGGTAGAAAGGAGATAAAACACGATGCAGAAAAGACAAAGAAAACAGGAGAAAAAACAAATTGCATAGCGATTCAAAAGACTAAAGGAGTTGGTGGAGTTCACATTGTAATTAGAATGAGAAAATATTTTAATTGTTTTTATTGTTTGTGATGCAAAGGCAAGTATCTGAGAAAGACTAAATCACTTAGCTTGGAAATTTGTACATATTGTAGTAGTTCTAAAAGGAGTTGGAAGGAATAAGAGGAAACGGAAGCCAAAGATTCATGATTGTTCATGATTCCTTGTGAAATACAAACAAATCATGTATGAGAATTTCTATATATAATATCAATTTTGATAAGCTCAAGAGTGTAAGAGAGAGAGAGAGGGAGAAAAAATAGAGAATCTATGAATATAGAATAAAGCGAAAGGTGAGAAAGAGAAGATACGAGACGGAGTGATATCGAGGTAAACCAGCAAACAATCGGTTTGATAAATTGAGGAAGTTGGGCTTCCTATCAAGTTGCGACTTGATAGGCTGTCGAGGTGTAACTGATTAGGGATTTGGAGCCTCTGTGAGTTGGTACTGCGAGAAAATTGAAGGAGTTGGTGCTTCCTTGCAGGTTGTAGCTTGCAAAATTGAGGATAGAGCCTCTTGTAGGTTGGTGCTGCGACAGGTGGTGAGAGGAGTTGGAGCTTGCCTTTGCATCACAACAATAATAAAGTGTGGTTTTTCTCCCTTTTTGGGTTTCCACTTAACATCATTGTCATGTGTGTTTCTTATGTGTTGATGGTTTTTAAATACGCAATTTTTCTTTGCTCTCAACATAAGTATAGTGTCACATTAATTTAATCTGCATTGCTTAACATTTTAAAATCTGTTCATATTAAAAATTTGTAAATAAGTTTGGTGAAAATTTAGAATTGTTAAATGTGTATTAAGCGATTACACCCTCTCATTTTAATTAAAAGGTCCAACAATATGACCCATGCAAAAAGGAGATATGATCCAGTGAAATATGATAAAGGAAGTAAGTTTTTGTAGATCTTAGCAAAGGAGGAAAGTGTTGAAATGCGACTAGTGTCGGTCTTAAGTAATTATATTTGACTTGATAAAAGTACTTGAAAATAGAAAATGTATTTATTGATGTATTTTTCACAAGAAAATAAAAATAAATGTAAATTATATTATTCGAATAATATTAGCTCTTAATGCTATAACCGGACCACATACCTACTATATACTTAAGCAAGGACACTGGTAGCCTATTTTGAAGAATGAAAGGATTGTCTATATACCAAAACGAGGTTGTAATTATAAAAAAATGGAGCAAAGGTCAAAGAGGAAACCAAAGGTTTTACGATATCCATCAATACTTTGAAGTTTTGAAGCAACTCTCACATGTATTATGCACTTTATGGCCATTGTTAATCAACATTTTCATTAACAATTTTTTGGAGTATTGTTCTAATTTTCCAAGGAATTCCGGAGCCTATTTATTATCATACAATAGATCTGAGGATCCAAAATCCTCTATATATGATCGAGACTTTTGTGCATAATTGTTACTTGAAAACCCTAGAAAGAAGTATGAAATAATTGAACAAATTATTTAGTTAGAATACTTTTCCTAGTTTGGTAGGTAGAATGAGGCTATTTCCATTACCAAATATTGTTTATGGACCTTGTCTCATTTTTTAGTTCTGCGTGCCCTACAACCTATTATAGCTTAGGGCTAAAAGGCCTTAGTTTAATAACCATGATTATTTCATGGGGAAAAATCCAGGCCAGCAATTGCACTAAACCTTAGAATTAATATTATGTTTCACTTTAGGGATAAATATATCTTATGGAGGTCCTATGTTATGTTTGAGAATCTAAGAAATTTTCCCATGAATGCTAAATTCATTGTATAGGGCCTATAATCCTAGGTTTAATACCCTAACCATAAATTGGATAAGGAGACATATACGATATTGAGCTTCATAAATATGTAGAATATTCCATATGGGATAAATACTCTTTATAGAGGTCTTTGTATTGTGTGAGGGGCCTTATGCATGCATCATAAAGTAGTGCATAATGCGAATGGTGATGATAATTAAATTGGAAAATGCATTTTTATGATAAATTACACATCCTTAGTGTGTCACACATTACAATCGAAAATCAGGATCAAACTCATGAGGAAAATATTCATTTTAGATAACTTACATTATTTTTTAAGGCCCAATATGTGGATTATTAAAAACTTGAAGTCGTGTTTAAGGCCTAAACTAGTATTTTACTCCTTGATGTTTCCTTGGCCCTAATACCTATCGTTGATACTATGAGTGAGCAAACCTAATTAACCTTGTATGTCAATTGTGAAATAAATATTCCCTTCCATAGAGATTCTGTAAGTCAAAGCATTAAGGTTCGGTGATTTTTCCATGGGCCTTGAAAGAGTTGGTATCTACAAGTAGGGATGTACATATAGATGAAATCTATGTTTTGTGATCATTTTAAAATATAAAAGGAAATACATGGTGATGGGCCTCCAAATTAGACAAAACTTAAGTCATATAACATTTCTGCAGGAACATGCTATCTATATTAAACCTATCATTTCTAGGGATGTACTTGGATTGATTCAAATAATGATGTTTGGTGCCATTTTTAGCATCTAAAGCTTAGTATCATTCATATTACTGCGAGTATCATGGTATTGTGTCCATCCACAGGAGCCTCGGATCCCTTTGTACATTTTTTGTTTTTCTTCTTTTCCTCGTTGTTCACATGCATCTCTTCTTCTTGTTTTCCCTATTTCATATCCGAGTTCCTCTTCAAACAAACATTTTAATTAGGATTTATTTCTATTACTACATATTTTTTAAAATCCTTTGTATTAGGGAAATTTTCTGGAGACGAAGAGGGTTTCGTTTCTCCCCGATCATCTTCAAATGCCTTCTTCATGATTTCTTGCATGATATCTTAGGGATTTCATAAAATCAGTGCTATGTGCAGGTGAACCACATTTCTACTATCCTTTGGTTGGATGGTCTTGTGATACGCAATTTTCATTACATATTCTTGTCATTTGTTCAAGGGAGTCTGTGGTTTTAGGTCCTATGTTTAAGATTGTTTTCACATAGAAGTTTGGTCCAAAAACAAGTCGGGATCATCATTTCTCTCACAATAGATTTTGAAAACCTTCCATAGAGTTTAATATATGCGACTAAATCACCACTAGATATAAAATTTGTTATTATGTGCAAATACGGTGGCCTTGTGAAAGCACCAATAAAGTGAACTATATTTTTATGCCATACATTCCTCAAATTGAGCAATACTCTTGGATTTTTTGAAAAATGTGTTGCGATACACAATTAAGTTGTCGTGAATGAATTGGCAATTGTGGTTAACATTACGAGAAGATGATTTGAACAAGTGCCACTCCTTATTTATTGCTTGAGTGTTTACTGTGACAATTTCCTTGTCCATGTATACATTTTGATTCCCACCATAGAAGAATCAAATCTATCCTGCATATGCGTCCAGGGGTGTACCTGGCCTTTAATTTTAAGCCACAAAGATGTTTCTCTTTATGAAAAAAAAAAACAAAATCAAAATTCTTCTCATGTGAAGCAATAAGCGATGGTAGCAAACCTTTGAGTAGTTTCCCTGCTTCCATATTCAACTATATTGATAAACTTGTCATCTTGTTTTAAAAGAAATCAGAAGCTTTGTTAACCTCTTCCAAAAATGTATCTTAAAATAGGTGTCTACCTCTCATTAGGCACACCAACAATTATCATATCAATATCCCTATGGAACCCCATATCTAGCAAATGGTGAACTTCATAGTAGAGCACTTTCACACCTTAAACGACTTGAGATAAGCGGGTTATTTTATATATGGTCCCAAAGAAATCCGGGGAGTGGCCACTAATATTGGAAAGGATTTTCTTGTATCCATTTGTATTCTCTTAGTAATTTAGTGCCCCCCGCTATTTCACCTATACGCCAATTTTTGCATGGAATTTAAAAAAAAAATTGGCTCGGCAGCAACTTGACTTACAACTTCCCGGTGGGGACAAACAAAGACAAAAATAAGAGACCTTTTATGATCTTTGATGAATGATTACTTCATTATCACCTCGATGAAGGAAACATAAACGTTATTTTCTTCTTTGGTGCAAGTTTTAGCCTTGGCCAACACATCCCTTGCCTTTGAGAATAGATGGAAGAGTTGCTTCTTGCACAATGATCATACCTCATATCCCACTATTTTGGTTTCCTTGAAAATTGTCGACCGGTGAGATATACGTGTTGATAAAATCTGATTAGCTCAAATAATTAACATCCACAGGGTATCCTTCACACTACTTGTTTTTTGATCTTATTTTCAATGGGACCAACATTGGTTTATTGTACCCAAGCTTCTTCAAGTAGATTCATCATCTTCATCTGCATATTTATGTAAATCTTCATCATCAGCATTATTTAGTGCTTGAATCTTAAGAGGATTTAGAGCCTCTTTTTTCAACAAATCACACTTCTCCTTGGTTTCTTCTTACGGAGACCCCATTAACTCTAGAAGTTCTAGGGAGTCCATCATTATCATTATTTATATCATGCTTCATCCCAGCCAAACAAGAAACACCCCACTTATTAAACTAGTAATTAATAAACTATTTCCTCTTCAAGCTGGGCCATTTTATTTTAGTCTACCTTTGATTACTTGGAAGTTTGTAATGGCTCCAAGGACAAATTATTACAATTTCAGAATTCCAAATCTAAAGTAGAGAACCTTACGAAAGGAGAATCAAGATATTGAGGTATGGTAATTAAAGGAGAATACATCCAGGAAACTATAACCTTTTGTAAAGAATGCGGGATTAAGAGGAGGAGGTGATAGTCCCATATAATCTTGAACAAAATGGATTTAGAATGAAAGAATCTATGTAATGAATAAAGTGCAAAAGCTATGCTACGTGATTAAAATTATAATATAGAAAGGGGAAACTAAGATGTAGGGCTCTCCACCCACTCAACTTGACCTTTTAGTCAAACCAATTATCAAAATGATTTAGTTGTCTTCGGTAGTGGGTGATAGAAAGCATTTCAATCGATAATTTTTGAATTCCATATTAATGTATTTTTGGCCTCATGGTAGTGAGATACTCTTAGCCTTGCAAGTTGCTACCATGTATAAGAGTTTGGTTGAATCTTTGGATGTCTCAAACTTTAAACTCTCAAGAGATTCCTTTGGGGAAAAAAATGGAGATTTTTTTCACAGCTTAGGATTAGCAACAATAATTACTAGCCATACTATTAGGTCATACAGCGAAGACATTGAATCTTGCATAACTATGTGAACCCCAACAAATGTTTCTGGTACTAATAATGGAGGGCAAAATTTCTTATCAACAATACTATTTATCTAAAGTAAACATTGGATATCCGATTGAAATTATTCCTAGTAAATGTAAGAAGCAAGTGTCACAACTCATTCTCACGGCGTGTAGATATTATCAAACAGTGGCATCTTCCCAGTGTCCTTTACAAGGTTTTGAGCAACTACAGAAAATTACCTTCTTTTTTATTGCTATTAATGCAGCGAATTTATATTAATGGTGTTCTTTTTGTTTATTCCTTGTATTTTTAAATGGTTTATGTTTCTTTACAAAGAGTAAGTCAATTTTCATGCGAGGAAAAAATTTTAATTATTGTTGACCATTTATTTTCAATGATATTTGTGCTATTATGAGCATTGCAACAAGCCATACAAAAAATGTTTGGTTATATTTAATGTCTTCTTATCACTATTTTAACGGTAGTTAAATAAAAAATACATACTTTCAAATTTGAATACTTCATATCAATATCTTTATTCTTCACAGATCCAGGCTATTCTTATGTTGGCTAAAGGAGAAAGATGAGATTGATAATCAAGAAGAAGGGAAGGATCAATACCTCAAGTAAAGGGAAGGTTAAATCTAACAACCTCGGTGATGTAGCAACTAATTCCTCCAATACCTACTCACGATTGTTCATGGAAAATAAAGTGTGTAATATGAGAATGCAACATATACTCTTTCTAAAGTACATGTTATGAGATGCATGCAAGTTAGATTCCACTTCGATAAATATATGGGAAATAAACACGAGAATGAAAACTTGTATATATCTAGTTGGCTTCACTTAGAATAATCAATCAATTGTATTACAATTAGGATTTTTAGTTCTACCTATATTTTTATATCCAGTCCTATTGTTTTGTAATATTGACCATCTCTATTAAGGCTGTTTTTCTATGAAATATGTAGTTTTCCTTTTAACATGAATTCTTCTAAGAAATATTGTACACAATTTTTTACTTGCTTGAATTATTTTGTCACATAATAAACTATATTTTTCGATATGTGAAGAATTTTATGAAAATCAACGAAAATCACTACTTCATTTGGCAAGGCCTTTGGGTAGCTTCGAAACCTAAGAGATTGAATGTGAAATTTGTTTTGAGGATAGAAAAATATTCATGGATAAAACAAATAATTTGGAAGATGAGTTCTCCAGGGTGGTATTTCTCTTTGAACAACCTGCTTCAGATTGCATTGGATTTTCAATATTTATAGTTGTTTATCAAGCTTCAACATAAATCTTATCCTTTTTGTTGATTATTAATTGATGGATTTATTATTTATACTTGTTGCACTTTCTTTAAGTTTTTGTGCTAACTATTTTGAACTAATTGAGGATCAAACATTGGTGGTATTTTTTGTAATATGTTAAATTATTGTTTGTATTGATTAGGTATTTGTTGTAAAGGATCAATCAATGTGTTACTCTTGGAAATTGCAGAGTATGTAAATATAAGAAAACTATTAGTGCTTTGCATGTAAATGTAGAAACACATCAAAACTACTCTTATTTTATCTTTTCATTGCAATGATCTTGATTTTTAGGTTTGAGTGATTGAATGGCCATAGGTGTTCCTCAATTGGAAGTTTGGTGTTGGAATTTCAATGTGGATTTTCCATTCAAGAATCATACTAGCAAGCTAGATAAAGCTACGTTCCAAAATAATTCTTTTTTGGGGATTTCTAGTTGTGATTGCTACATATTTCGATGTTGGAAATTTTCTCAAGTCTGACTAATATATTGTACCACAAGTGAGACACAATCGAAAGGGGAGCTTGTCTTTGCAATTTATCCACTTATATAGTAGTGGTCCATAAATATAAGAAAAGAAATTAATAATTTGATATAGACTAGTTGGATTATTCATATGTGATAATGGACCCAAATAGTAGTTCTTATACGAAGAAATGCTTATCATAGTTGGGAATTATTGACATCATCGACCTCGAGCCTGGACTTACTCACTTAACCTTCTACATTATTTGGTTAGATACATGCTTATACAGTCTATCCTATTATTATCTTTTTACTTCATTTCATTTATTCTAGACTTATATTTGGCATTTTATAGGAGTTTTTATTTTACTCCCATTGAGTAATTGATAACTTGATATTTTTAGTATGTAAGTTAGTTGTGTGATTTTCTAATATTTCCTTCGAATGTTGAATACTAATTTTACTAAAGGTGTTATTTTATATGGTGATTTTTATTTCTTTGTTTATACAAGTCATCTCACCACATATAAGCCACTGTTACCCAACAAGAGAATTGTTTGATTTTTGTTTCTTTTATGGGAGAAATGGCATTGATAATATTGTTGATGTTGATGTATATATCATATAAATTATTATAGTCTATTTTAGTTTATTTTCTATTGTTCATCATCTTTCATGTATTATAACATGCATTTTATCTTCTTTATTTTTCAAAAAGGAACTCAATATTGATGGTAAGAAGTAGGAGTTGAAGAAAAAAGGGAGAAATAACTACGGGCGACAAAATAGAAAATTAAGAGAGAAGAGAACTATTCTAGTGATACTTACATAGAGCCAATATCCCACATAAGGCACCTGCCTTAGAGATTAATGGTCAAGTATTTAGAGTTGGTGAATTCACTGTGATGCCTTGGAAACACAATGATAATGGTTTGAAGTGATGAAACAATATTTCATGTGTAAATTGTACTCCAACCAATATTATGTTGGAAACACATATTTTAATACTTGATATTTTATATAATATAATTTATTTGGTTGAACTTATTTATAGTTGCACTGATATTATTTAGTTTTGTAAGCGACATATGTAACTTTTCATTTTAATATTCAAATGAATATTGCATATTAAGCCATTTTAAATTTAGTTGGAAAATCATACTATTTAATCTATTTTTGATTAACAATAAAATGTAAAAATGAAATCTAAAACTACTAAATTGTTATTTTATGTCTATTAATGATGAACACAAATAAAATGAATATACGACTAGAATTAGTTTCTTATAATTATTGTTAATGAGATTAAATGAAATGACTATAAATTACTAAAGTAGTCATTTATATAATGAATATGAAACTACCAAAAAAACATAAATGACTACTACAAAATATTATTTTTGTACAAATGATGACCAAATTTTTTCATATATCGACTATTAGTAGCTAATTTACAGTATATTGTAACACGATAATTAGTGATGTTGTTGGGCATTAGCTGGTTCAAGCGATGACATAAATTTGCATATATATGATTGTTAGGGGCTAATTTAAGGTATCTTATAACTTGAAGCCAAAATTTAGTCATATTTCTTTGGTCATTAATTGATTTCAAGCGATGACTAAAATTTGCATATATATGACTATTAGTAGCTAATTTACAATTTACGACACTGTTCTTTGGTCAATAATTGGTTTTCTCGAGTGATAATTTAGTAATATATTTTGCTATATATTTGATCATTAATTGTGATAATTAATGACTAAGTCAATGAATAAATAAATGACAAAATATACTACTAGACAATAAATTTGAGACAATTAATGAATAGATAAAATGACTAAAATCTTGGAGTGTTATAGATATTGTAGATTAGCTACTATTGGTGCACTTGAAAATTAGTCTTTCATAGCAGAAATTTTAGTCATTTTTAGTAACTAATAAGCCATTTTGTACTAGTGTATGAAGGGTGATTAACAAACCCAAAATAGTAAGTATAAATGTAATTTTCTTCCATTTCTTTTTAATTTAAATTTTAGTTATCATTTGTTGTGATAGCAATCATAAAAAATAGTAACAACCAAAGGCTAAACACACTCTCATTACTCTCATTCACATTAACCCTCTTTCATAACTATCCTCATTTCCCCAAAATTGAACCTAACTCCCACTCATTTTTTTAATAATGAAATTTCTTTTTCCCCAATAGCCTATACTTCCAAATCTATAATTGTGTTTTGAAAACATACTTTCCCTATAGTAATAACACCTGGTCTATAAAAGACTCTCTTTTCATGCAAAAATTATAATTGATTTATATGGGAGTATATCACTAAACTGTTATTCATTATCAAAATTTTAACATGATTTCTTTTATCATTTTACCAAAACTCACCATGAGGATTTCTAAAGATGCAGAAATTAATCATGGAGCACATATTCAATGAAGTTATTTTGATATGACAACCAACATATTTTCCTCATTCTAATAAGACATTGAATTTGAGGAAATTACATTAAAATGTAAGTAGCGTAAATAATGTCCATGTTTTATTCCAACATGAATATGAGCACCACACATAATCAATGCTTGATTCATATCCAATACAAGGTAACTTCACCAACTCCATTCATGTGCTCATCAAACATTACAAATTTTTCTCCCAAAGGATCCAACTCGATAGTGCAACACCTTGAGTGGCCCCACGGTTTTGATTTTGCAAGTCTATGTAATCAATGTGATCTGTATACTATGATGTATTTTATCTTCTCTATAAACTTCTTAGTATGAACCTGCTCTAAAATCGCCAATTGAAAGGTAGAGACATATATGGCATACAATTGAAACTAATAGAGGTAAGCTCGCCCATTTTTTAATTTTATTTTAATTTTTATCACTTGCAATAACTATCTTATTTTCTTCTCACAAGCCTTCTTCTAATTCTCACGCAATTCCTTCATCACCAAATTTTTCACTTCACTTGCAAAACTTCAATAGGTATCAATTGGTGTAATTTTGGGTCTTAGACTATATAGTCCCCATCTAAGCACTTGCAATAACTATTTTGTTACCTCTCACAATCCTTTATTCACAGTTCTCACATCGAGGCCTTAATCACCAAATTTTTAACTTCATGTAAAATTTCAATAGGTATCAATTGGTGTCATTTTGGGTATCAGACTATATTCCCCATTTAATTTTTTGCACTTCAAGGGTAGAGTTCCTCTTAAAGATATTATTATAAAAAATAAATCTTTAAGAAGAACTAGATCTATTGTATTTCATTTAGGATCCATTTGATGAGGGTTAGTATTGCAACAAGAACATTGAAACTCGATGATACCAACTTAAATGATCAACCTAGGGTTCATACAAATTGGAGAGGTGTCAAACTATATGTGAAACATACAATGTGTCCTTATTTCATTGATCTGGCGTAATGAAGTGAATGTCACGAAATAAAATCTCAAAATAATTTCGAGAAATTGAAATGCTACTTGCACAAATGTAAACACTAATCCTAATTACAGTAGAAATCAAACTACTAGCCCTAATTGTAGGTTGTGAAAGTTGCATTGAAAATGGAACCTAGTCTTAACTTAAGAATAAATAAAGTAAACTAATATAATATGCATGAAGGAAGAGAATGTAATCAATCACTACATTCGAAAGAGCTTATATCCATTGATAGTGTTCATTATAAACTTCATGTGGAAATCAAGGAAATCATTATTATGCTATCCAATTGAGAAATTTGTCCATTAACCCAAATTATTGAGATGTGTTACAGGGGTAAAAAAGACAAATCCTAAGTTGTATTTGGTCTTCCCCAATCATGGATTTTGATCCTAGGGCTAGTAATTCTTTCCTAAGGGACAAAAAAAAGCTTTTGGAGCAAATATGGTCAGGTTCTGGAGTGCTATGTAGGAGATCTACAAGAGGGTGATACACGAGGCCATGTTTTGCTAAAGAGAGATAAATTGCATAATTTCCAAGTAAATAAAAAATGGAAATTGGATGAGAATTTTCTCACTCCAAAATACCCTTGTTAATATGTGCTAAAGTGTAAAATTGTACAAGTCTAAAAATTGGAAATTCAAGAACTAGTGAGATAGTGAACTACCAAATGCCTAACCTAATCAAGTGAAAATTAGATGGAGTAAATTTTGTTATTAATTTGAGTTATTTTATGACCCAATATAATTGGAATCAATTAAAATTATTCTCATTAACACGTTCTAAAATATCATAAAAAGTACTAGTATTTTTGTACAAGGGACTTCGAGAAATTCTAGATTTGTAGACTAGTAGACCAATCCAAGTTGCTCAATGATTAATATAGCTTTTAAAAGTTTTTATAAAGTTGAATAATTATTCAATATTTAAATTTCCTTCAAACCAACTTAATTCAATCATTTAAGCCAATACCTAAAGGAAAAATAAGCATCGATACTAAATGCATAAATAGGAAAAATAAGAATAAGAGATGCATGTGAATAAGAAGTGAAAAGAAGAAAAAAAAAACTCAAAAATGGATCTTAGGTTCTGCAGAGATGTCAAGAACAAAAAGAAAACATAATCAAAGTAATATGAGCGAGACCAATCCTTAGAAGCTAAATGACACCAAACTCTATTATTTGAATCAATCCAAGTACATCCTTACTAGAAATGAAAGTGGGTGAAAAAAATACAAGTTTATCCACAGAAGACAAATAAATATATGCCCCTAGAGGAAAATTAAATTTGTCCTTACAAAATTCACGGGGAACCATTCTCCCTTAAATGAGGAAGATTTCCCCTCCAAAATCCCTCGAATAGTGGATACGGTTCCCAGTAGGAATTTCCATTAAATGACATAGTATATATTCCTATATTTTCTCAATCACTAGAGTTCCATAATTTTCAATAATTTTAAGATATTTTACGCATTTATTATCCAATCATGATCCTCCTTTAGTAGGGATAAAATCCTTATATTATCTCCTCCTCCAAATCTTCATAATCTTCCAAGAATATTAAACAATATTCTTCAAAAATAAATAATATTAGGCACATAATATGAAATTATCTCTAAACCATCCTAGAACATATTAAACTAAATAGAAAAAATGATAAGAAGAGAGATGCATGTGAATAACGAATAAAATTAAAAAAAACAAAAATGTACAAAATGGATCGAGGCTCCTAAAGAAGGCCTCACACGAAGATGATATACCTCACGAGCAAAATCACGTATTCCTTTTTATCCCAAATAATTGATTTCTCGAAGTTTTTACGAGAGAAATATATCCATTAATTCCAAAGTCTCTATCAACTTGTGACACAGTTTTCTCACAATACCTTAAAAGTTCCATCATTAGACGAATTTTTACAAAACATGGATTTTTCTCAAGAAATTTGTTTTTCTCCACAGAATCATCTTTCGAGAACCCACTTTTGAAGAAAAGTCACTTGAGTCTATCTCTTTATCTTTTCCAAAAGTGTAAGAAATTTAAAATTTTATTTATTAGTTTCATATCGGGATGTCTGCTATTTATAAATCAATTCCTATATTTTTCATTCCACCTTATCCTTATATTTCGGGAAAGAATTTCCTCTATCCCCTCTCAAAATCAAAATATGGTGATTCCGGGGTTTCTTTTAAACATATATGTTGTTTTTAATCTTCCCCATGTTATGAATTTCATACTTATAAGGACTATTTGAGGTTATTACTAATATTTATAGGAGAAGATGAGGTAAAAGCATAAAAATATGTACCAACCTTTTGTGCTTTGCATAAAATTTGAATGTAGAATACTTGGATGTGAAGTAATGAGGCTTTTTATATAGTCATTAGAGAGGCGAGGAAATGATTTGAGACCCTCCCTGTTAATTCAATTAACACTTGGAATTAATTATAATATTCATTTAAACAAAAATGAGAAGAAAATAAAGATCATGTTTATTACTTGACTAAAATTTAATGCAATAAAAGAAACGAGATGAAGAGGTGGCTAAATTTATCAAGAGATTTAGCAAATTATATAATAGTCTCCCTACGAAATACAAACCTCCTGTTGGGGCAAAAGTGGTGTTTTGCGAGGAGGAATTTCAATATGATTTTGGCTTTACTATGAGAAATATGGTCCCTAATCTAGATCAAATTGATGATAGGTAGGGGATCGAAGTCAATTTATCTATAGCGGGGGAATATTAAACAAAAAGATGAAGTTGTTGATAAAAACAAAGGAAATGAGGGGAAGAAAATGCTTCAATCAACCAAAACATCCTCATGAGAAAAAATTAAAAGAGATGACCAAAGTTATCAAGAACATGTATCTCTAATAAATTTTAAAGTTGCGGCTTGATTCCAAAAATCCTCTAGGCATATTCCACGAAGCATGAAATAGAAATTTCGACCCTCAATTTAGGAGGCAACCACTTGTATATTATGCGAGGAGAGAGAAAAATGACGGGATCGGTCCAACCAACTAGAAGAAAGCGATGGAGAACCCTTAAGTTGCGGAGAACAAATATTATACTCTGTGAAGAAGAAGAAGAAATGATGAATACTCGATTCAAATTTGGAACCTCAAATTGCATTGAGTGATGAAGATATTGATGAAAATTTTATAAGATTCACATAATTTAGTCGACATAATTACAAAATAAGTATGATTTGAGGTCGATGAAAATTTCGAGGACTCAAGATCATGTAAATCACTTTGAAAAATTTTCATATTCCAAGAATATTTAATTATTATTAGCTACAAAAAATAATTTTGAATCATCATAATGGGACAAAAAATAAAATTTGTTACATTTTAAGATAGTTTCTTAGGGCAACGGCCCTCTACCCATCGACGGGTTGTGCAGCAAGGTTACAAAAAAGCTACAATACATCTCTGATTTGAATCGTGGCTCCTTAAATCACATCAAGCTACTAGTGACATACTTGCACAATAATTAGCCACCTAAGTAGAAAACATCGGACTAAAAACAAGAATAAAATACTGAAGATTGTAATATCCCAAAATGGGAATCATGACAAGTGTAATGAAATCACTCTGAGGTGTATTGCCTTTGAAATGATTTTTCAGCTCTGAGTCCTTATATGAGGCTCATTTAATTACAAAATCCAAAAGGAGAGCAAAACAAATGAGACTAGGTGGGTTAACGGATCTCCCTGGCTGGTCTGTTGTGCAAGGAGGGCTACAACTATACACCAAAGAAGTTGCTTCAAAAATAACAGAGATCCTAAGAAAAGTGAAGAGCTGATATGGAGGTCAAAATATCATATGTATAAATAAGATGTATATTAAAACACATACATTGTACGAGAAAAGAATAAGAAAATACGGGAAAATCCTCGGAAATTAGGTGCTACAATCTATGAAAAAATCTGCATAAACTCAAAGCTTTATTTTATTGGGCTAAAGCATCGGTATATTATCACTCGAATATAGAGAATATATTTAAATAAAAATATAGATCTAATTAGGATCTATGTACAAAAAGAAGCTCTTGTATACATTCCCCCTTGGGAGTTTTGTGCAAAAACATGAAGCACAAGAGTAGATTTGAGATCTAGAGTTGCAGAGATGTACGAAATATTTAGAAATTACTTAACCATATAATAGAAAATAAGATCATTTACAAACTAACATGGATTGGATTTCCAACCCATGGATCACACGATGAGAGGAATAATCCTAACCATAGGAATCTCTCCTCCAGAAATGTCTGGAGCAAACACCAAGAAACTTCTCCTTTGAAAATAACACGGTCCGGGGAGAGGAAATGTGTTGTAGGCTACGATAATTGTTTGGCACGATGCCAGTGCGGATCTGACTCAATCGGCTAATGCACTCTTCCGGGAGGTTAAAAGACACACTCAATGAGAAGAGTCACTAGTATAGTCTAGATCTTGCATGGTCCTAGTGTCTTCCTCACGCAACTCATAAGAGCTAACCCTCAACGGGATGTTATTGTAGGTGTAAAGGTGGAGAAGCTTGGCCCAAGCCTAATAGTCGACAAGATGGAACAAGTCTCCTCGAGAAATTTGCTCAAGGAAGAGGTGGGAATCTAAACGGAAAACCCAACAAGGGATGACTAAACGGGACAATAAAATCGAAGAAAATAATAACATCAACAACCCCTTCCCATCTTTGCTCTCCTCTTCCTTTTATAAGATTGGAGTCATGTCAAACCCTAAACCACTTCATTAGTTTGCTTCTCTTTCCATGTATAATCTCCTTAAGTGTGTTGTCCCTGAGAGGATTCAGTACACTCCCAGATTGTGTTGTAGATATGGTCATGGTTGACTTGGTCAAGTGATCAATCTCTTTCACACTCAAGGTGTCTTCATTTTGACTAAGCTAGCTTGATTTTCATTCACATTAGGCGAGTCTTTATTTAGGATCACTATTTGAGAATAAATGCTATTGACTTGGTCAAACTTGACCTTGTCCACATGATTTAGACATTGTTCACACATGTGGATGCCGATGCAATTATTCTTGATCCCTTTTCATCTGCTGGGGATTTTTATTCATATTGAGCAATTTATGAGCCTCCTTGCCCATTTATTCATCCATCTAGATTTCAAAAGAAAAATCAATATTCCTATTAGGTATAGCTAATTTAGAGATCATCCCAGTTTCCCCTCCCAAATGTTGCTTGTCCTCGCGAGCAACTACAAGGAAATCTTTATAAATCTCCACTTCTTCTCTTATGACCTCCTCATCCAATAGTTTCCACCATTGCTCTAGATTTTCTGCAATATTTCTGTCCACCAATGGTCCCCCTCAATGTGCAAGTTTGCCCTTGGTGAATAACTGTGCTTTCATCATGAAAGAATGGGAAACCTTCTTGTGATCCATGGCCTCCTCAAGATAAAAGTGATGAAAATCATAGGGAACTTCATTATTCATGAAAGACTCCCATCTCCAGTAACATCATCCAAATGAAGTCGATCACTTGACTTGGCAATTCATTAAACAACTCCTCTCAAATACATATGAAAGGCATGTCTCAAGCTGACATATGGCTCACTTTATAAAGAGACGGGTGATTTATCACAATTGGTCATGCAATATATCATGCTCCCCATTAGAGCATGCGGTGAAAAAAGAGTGGGAACTCCTTCCCCCAAGGACACATCCCACCGTGTACTCTCCTCCAATCATGTTCCCAAGAGTGAACATTTTCAACATATGGAATCATGATTAGAATCATGCTATTTGCCATGGATAATAAAGGATATGGAATGTTTCTCCTCATGTACAACGGCCCACGGTTTACCACTAACTTCCATATAACATGAGATGACAAGTGCCTTCCCAAACACTTGTTTGTTGCCCCATCCCTATTGAACGCTTGGAGAAGGTGCATCTCATAGTTGGTGTAAGATAATGACACCATGAAGAATATAAAAACTTTCCAAGATCCTCAGGGAATGACTTGCATCAACATTGTTCAGGCCTTGAGTGGTCCATGAAACCCATCATAAATAGTGCCCCTCCGGAGCAATGTTAGAAAATAGGTGTTATAAAAATATAGCATCACCAGGAGATACATCATAATATTGAGGAAAAATAGTTCTCTATATACTTGTTTTACGTGGTAGGAGTAACTCAATAGGTGGTTCCTCTTACACTTTCGATGAGTAAGGAGGTGTGAATGAAGGCTCTTCCCAAGAACTATGTTCCTCCTCTCTAGCAAGTAACCCATGCACATATTCTTATGAGGTACCACTTCCTTTAAACCTTCCCATATGAACCACACAGATATGGTATGCTTTAATGAGCAGTGGGTTTGGAAAGAAGAGGATCTCATAGGTTGCATTTAGTAGTCTCTCCTTGAGCTTGGAGTCTCTAACGAAAAGGATAATATTATAGAAATAAATGACTCCATCAACTACCTTAAACCTCCCATCCATTAACTCCCATAAAAGACCCCACATATGAAAAAGTTCTTGAATGTTTTCTCATGAGTTGGGAATCCAAATACGGATCGAGCTTCCCGAGAATGACTAGCGTTGTAAAGTCTGAAATGTAGCAGCCCTGTCATGTCATGGCTCTCCTCTTTGACATATACGATGTAAAAATCACATGTTGGAGCATTATAATCTTCCTTTCTTTGCCTCTTTTGTAGGCAGTATTTCCCAAGACAATATTGGTGATGGAAATCAACTTCCTTAGAAAGTCCTTGTCTTCAGTACTTGGTAATCTTGCCCATGCATGCACAAGAGTGTCAACATCCTCTTGTCATGTTAAAATTCTATTTTATGAATGAAGGTACCATGGGCTGCCATAGAGATATGGATTTTCCATGTGTCCTAAATTTTGCTTTCAACGCATTCATATCGGTGTACACATTGCCAAAAGTTTGATCGGAGATATGTCGGAAACCCAGTCGGAGAATATGAGCCGGTCGGCGGTGATTCGGTGGTGGGTGAAGGTAATGTACCACGGGTTCCCGCGAGAGAAAACGAAGTGGTGATCTCATCGCGAAGAGGGCCTGCTTCTTCCAGCTAGAGTTGCGGGCATGTCCATTAGCTATGGATTGTTTCGATTCGCCTTGTCATGTTTCAGATTTTGTGAGATGGTTGTACAAACTGGCCCTCATACGTGAATTAGCACGTACATTTTGTTCTTCATTTGCGGGGTGATCGGGTAAACCTTGCTGAGGTTGATTTCATTGTATAGCCTTTGACTATTGCTCAAGCCAACGGCATACCAGGAGCATAGGCGAGAATGGAGAGCGAGGTAGCGATTAGAGAAATTTCATTATGAGCCATACATTAAAGCTGGATATGTGGCTTACTTGATTTTCCATTGATTCTTGAGAGATGAGTATGCACCACTCATGAGGCTCATTATTGATATTTGATTGTGAGGGCGAAGGTATGCTCGTCTTTTTCTCATATCATGTTCGTTTATTTGATGCACTTCACAAGGAGTGCGTATGATGAATATTCCTTATTTCATATACCGCAACATAGAAAGATGGTTACATTTGTGCGAGAAGAAGACGAGCCAGTGCGACGATACGGGAGTATATGTCATTTCGCTTTGATCAAAATCTTGGTGTCACATCGGTTAGCGGACGGGGCATCACTTGGGAGATTTCATTTCTGGGAACTTTCGAGTGCCACGAGCGACCTCCTGAGCGATTTATGATGCGAAGCCTCACCGACGGACATGCTTGAGGTTGGGCATATCATTACTCCTTTGGTTGAGACATATCGGCGGGCCACGGGGCCTTATTTGCGACGACACGGCGGGTACTGTCTCCACGTGAGGTGGAAGGGGTCTGCCGACTTCATCGACACGGCGAGTATTATCTCCACGTGATGTGGAAAGGGTCTCGTTTTCTTCTCCGGTGCGAGTACGAGGTACAAGGCAAGGGGCAAAGGCCCATGCATGATGAGGAGCCCATCGGGCGGGACACCGTACTGTGGTCATTGATGTTGATACGGGTTCTCTAGCTCGGGCGGGAAGTTATCCGGAGAAAAGGGCCGAGAATGACCGGTGAAAGACCAATTGTAGAAAGCTCGGTGGGTGATTAACTATTTGGACGAGCGCAACAAACGGCTCGGATGACTCACATTTTTATGAGGTGCGCCAAATCCGTGAGGACAGACAGTGGAATCGAAAGAGACCCGGTGACATGATGACATCAAACAAGATATTAATTTCACTCGGCAACATACATCCGGAGAAGCTATTGGCAAAGCCAATCGGAGAGACGGCATACATACGTTTCTCGCCACATGAAAGGCCATTACCGGGCTCGCATGCATGTTTGCAAAGCGAGGATGAAGATCATGAAGAGGAGGTTGCGCAAGGCACTTCGACGGCGGAAAAGGCCTAATCCACTTCGGATTTTGGCCGAGGCTTCATTGAATGGGAAAGACACATGATGGAGGACCTCCGCTCCGAATTTGGGCAAATTCGGAGAAAATTTTGTCATTTCCAAATTTTTGGTCTTAAAAACAGGTTTTGTAGCTACGTGGGTCGCGCGCTCATGCGCTCGCATTTTTTTGAGACACTTGCTGGAGGAGATTTTTACATTTTTGGATTTTTCATGGTTAATTATGCATCCTCTGAAGTCAACTTAGCATTTCAACAAAATTTGGATGGTCAAACAGCTCAAAAACACCATGAAAACCACCTTGCTGCCACCTTTTGCACCAGCAGGAAGTACCTCTGGGAGAATGCGGTTTTGGAGGGTCAAATCAACTCCAAATTCAGAAATTCAACTTGGGTTGGAAAGTAGACATCCAGGGCTTTCCAACGAGCTATCATGAGCTCAATTTGGATGCCGGGAGCTACCTCAAAATCAGCCTGGAACATGAGCGACCCACGTAGTTCAGGAGCGACCCACCTAGAAATTTTTCTGAATTTTCAGCTGCCAGCTCAGTATTTCGCCTATTATGGACCAGTTTTGCTTATGGATAGAATTTTTGGGTTTTTATGATGTAAATTCATGTTTGATATGTAACTTTGGCTTGTTTTTATCTTTTCTAGAAGATTCACTCTCAAATGAGTAAAAAATCATGTAATGGATCAGTTTCCACTCTTTTAGAGGCAAGTTGTTAGCTGCCTAGATTGTAGTTCCATGATTAGAATTGGTTGAAACTGATCCCTGAAGAGGGAATTCGACCCCTAAAGGTGGGGAAAGGGGTTAGAGTGATCTATATATTGTAATTTCTGAGGCATTCTACAGGTTGGACTCTTGGGATACTTTTGATACCATTGTACATATTTTTCATATTTTGGCTAAGGAAAGATCATGGGTTTTGCGGCACTTGTTGGGATCCTTGTGGTGTTCTGTTCTTGATGATGTTTCTCCTTTGTTTACTGTAAGTTTCTTCATGTTTAATGTATGCCATCCTTTCATTATGCTTCTGAACTAAATTGAATGAGTGATTAAGGTTGAATCCATTGTTTACAATGCTTAGCCTTTGAATTCAGTTAGTTCTATATGTTTTCAGCTGTTTGGAGAGGATCCAAGTTCTTCTTTGCCCTCTTCAGCTCCTCGTCGGTCTAATCTATCCATAAAATCCAATTCGAAGCATCAAGATCATCACCTACCTCGCCCCAGCTTGAACTCTGCAAAGGTCTGACCTTATCCCCGAACCCAAATTTTTGTTTTCCCATTACTCCAGCGAAAACCCAAAAAACCAAAAACCAAACATATATATCTCTATACTAGCCTAAAATCAGTTCTTATTGTAAGTCATCTCACATCTTATTGCTTATTTTCTCGAGATTGACGGAGAGAGCCCTCTCCTGTCCTCGTAGGGCTAGCTACGAGGCTGAGCGTGGTTTGATGTAGCCTTGAGTTTTACTTCATTTCAGCCTGAGGTAGATTTGAGTGCTAACAACCCCCATGCTACTGCACATTATATTCCAAGAGCTACTTTCTAAGGAACACTCCTACACTATGCCTAACGACCCTCCAAACAATCCCTCTAACTATTTTTGTATCAACCTACCTTTTTGGTATTTTAGACAAAGGTGACCCTCACACCATAAAGCACATAATGCTATCACAAGACTCAAACCCAATCCTACATCTGTTCTCCACAAACTTCTCTTCCAATTCCTTAAAATGTGATTTTTATTTTTTGAAGAATACGACCCTGGTTAGGGCACATATCCCTACTCAAATCCACCCTTCCTCCCACCTGTAAGCCTTCTTCTTTATGTGTTCTTTTGGAGACAGGTGTGGCCTTATTGTGGCTTGTAAGTACCTCTAATGGCCTTGCTACAGGACAGTAGCGCATTTATATTTATAAATGAAAATGAGTAGAAATAACATGGATCTACTTTTCCCCAAGGAATAAGGTTTAGACTTGGACTTCTCCTCCTAGCCATGATAGTCCATGGTGAGTAGAATGGAATGGTTAGAGATGCTTTTCTGTTGTGCAAAAATTTAGGACCTTTCCTAGTCTTGAAATTTCAATGACATTGGAGCTATGGCAGCCTCCTACTCTGCCTCTTGGGCCTTGGTACTAATGCATACAATAAAATTGATCATATAAAATAACCAAGACCTCTACAACCATATTTAAAATCTCTTTTTTTCTTGGGAAAAATATACCTCTGGCAGAAACTAAATTATTTATAAGGCTAATTTCTGGTCCTAGAAACATTGTATTCATTTTAGTCCCAAAGTTTCAATCTTAACTGAGTTTGAGCAACCAGATAATATAATTAATTATGCATTCTATAATCACACAGAAATTTGATACTTTTAATGTCTCAGCTGCACTATATAATACAACTATCTAAAACGTTAAAAATCAGATCGTTTTCTAAAATGATAAAAATCAGATCCTCTAGATCTTGCTGGCATCTTGTGCAGGATCACCATTCAGTTCTGCTTTAGGGACAACTCCATTGGCATGTTGCACTTCTTGGTGACCCATATCTTTGAGTTTAGAGCAGGTATTATTACTTCACTCTGGCCTCTACAACATAGCTTTTCCCACAGTGTACCATTCAAGACTCTACGTTCCACTTCAGGACCCTCCTCTTACAGCGAGAATGTTAGGGCTTCGTCCTGAGGTGTGCTATATCTATGCGAGGTTCATCCATTTGAATCTTCCAAACTCTCTGACATTCACTCATGTAATATAACACAACTTCATATTTTCTTTCATGCATATGTGTTCAAGTTTAGAATTATAGATTAGCACATGGTTAATTGTTGCAAAGTTTTGATTATGGTACTGTACAGTTACAGCAGCAATGGCTTTTTGTTTTGAAAGGAAATCCTTGTGTAATCCCCTCTCCTTCCTCGACACATCTGGATAGAGGGCAGCTATTCTGAGTCAGTTAATTTGATTTGAACCCATGATCAATGCCTTCCCCATCAGAACCATGCCTTGGGTGGATGTTCAACCAATTCTGCTAACTGTTGGATCTTATAGTGTTTGTTGATAGACACATATCCATAAGGTTTTTTACTCCATATGACCACAGCCTTGAATATTAGAAGAAATGGACTTCCTCCATTTTGTGTTACCACCAATAATATATGGCAGGTGCCTTTGAGCATTGGTCACTCCCTGTAGGATATCATCCACCAATGCATCAGTCCATTCACAGTGGTTGATGAAGCTGAGGGCAAGCCCATATCTGAGCCTCCTTGTTTGTCCCTACAGTAGGCCTTGACATCCTCTACATCCTCTCTGTTTTACTAAGCACTTATATTTCTAGTCTCAATCATCTTTATTGTCCATGCACATTCTCTTCTCTTACTCTCTCATAACTAGACATTTAGTAATTAGTTTCTTGTTTGCTTGTAGACCTTAATATTTTTATGCTTTCAGCATTATTCGAGGAGATGCTTTTACACTTCTACTTTGTACCTGAACTAGACGTGCTATCTTAGTCCTTTTTACCTACTTTTGTGGTCATTTTTTGGACATTAATACAATTATCTTGTATGTTAACCTCAAACTGAAACTTCTTTTATTTTTCGATTGCGTGTTTGAAAATTATGTATTTTTGCATGCTGCTGACTCCTAAGTGCCTTTAAAAAGGAATATCTAATGGGAACACAAACTGTCAAAGTTTTAGTTATAGTAAATACTAAATACACATTATTATATTGAAAATAAATTGGAAACACCAATAAAAAGATGATGTATAGAGGCAGTAAGTTGGGAACTATGGAAAGGATTGAATTGTTGAAGAACTCATTTATGGAAATCACCTTTTGACATGTTTACAGAGAAAGAAATACCTTTTCTGATAGCTTGTCGAAGAGAGGCCTAAATAGTAGTTTCGGTATCATGCACTATCAGCTTCACAGGTCAGATGGGCAAGGGGTAGCTGGTGCTGTTCATTTTTCCTGAATAGGGTCTGTCTCTTATGGCCATTAACCTCACATACTGTTTTCCTGTTCTTTTTGGGAAGCACTGGTACAACTCTTCTTCTTCTTCTTTTTTGCTGGCGTTTTGTGACTTTCTAGGTGGTGATGCTAACTACTTATCATGTCCTGGAACTATATATTGTTTTCTCTGTTTTAATATGGCTGTGTCCATATCTGTTTTCAAATTTTTCATAGTGATCTAGTCCGGTTTTGTTTGGAACTTCCTAATCCCTCATGATACATCATTTGGCTCTGTAGCCTTGGATTTTCTGAAGTTTTTGTAATGATACTATAATGATGCATGCTACCTGTTTGAGCCACAATTTATTTTGGCAGAACCTAGTTCCTTGGATAACATTATTTCTAACCCTGTGACTAGTGCTGCTACTCCAGATTCATAATGTAAAGAGTAAAAACAAACTCTCGGAGAACTAGAACTAGTTCTATTTCTTGTTCTAGAACTAGATCTGAGATGGCGATGCATTGAGTACAAATTTAGGGTTATAGAACTTGGAGAAAGAGTATACTTCAAACCTCTGCACAATACTTCGTTCTTCATGTATCTTCAAATAATAGGGTTTTACTTGAGCGAGGGCTACTTCTGTGTTATTGAAAAGGTGTCTCTAAAATTTGCATCATTATGTACCTTTTGACATTCATTTTAGCACAATGAATCAGGCCACAAAGAATCATATAAAGAGAGAGATATGTCATAGAACTCAACTACCACATAGGCATAATGCCACAAAGATTTCAAAACTTGTATGTCAGAGTGTCACAAAAATTTAGTATACTATAATGCCATAAAAGATTCAGATGCCACCAAAGAAGTCATAGGTTCAGATCTATCGTGAATGCTTCTTGTGTTTTTCTATTGTAAAAAATTCTCCCAATATTTTGAGATTAGATGCTTCAACAAATGTATTTCCATATGATCTTTGATACTTTAGATCACATGTCACATATATACAATACTCTTCCAAATTTTGTTCTGCTTCATTTTCTACCTTCATTTCCCCATAAAATATTTATCCTTTTGTAAAGATGATTATCATAAAATTGACCTTCAACCTTAAGCAAGAGTGACTTATAATATATGGTTAAGAGGTTTCAAACTTCATTGGATATTCTTTCATCTTCTTCCATAAATCACAAAGAATATTGTATCGAATGTCATGTATAGTCACATGTAACTGTTTGGTGTCATCATAGGTGCTTGTTTCTGTAACTTGGTCGAGAGATTAGCTTCAAATAGATGTGGGATTTATTCTTTCAGTATTGGTCCTAGATTCAATTAGGATTCAACCTACAGAACTTTTGGAAATATGCTTCAGAACATAGTCTCAAATTAGGATATAGACTTTTGGATTGTAGACATAGAGCATAGAGGATAACTTACTTGTAAAAGGAAAGAGAATCTATCAAGAGTATTGATTTGGCTTCCAATAACTTCTTTCAATGATGGCTACTACAGAGAAGATGATCTTCAAGTCTATTTGTTACAATAGCTAGCATTCATACATTAAGAATTACTTACACAGGTAAGAATTACTTAGCTAGAATTACTTACACAGGTAAGAATGACATATAGGAAGGGATATAACTGTAGGGAAGAAGCACGAGGTTCCTTAGCTTCTCATATGCAAACCAACCATAAATAGTCTCATCCCGGGACTTAATAATAAGGTCAATAAAGGAACTTTATTTGGCACAAAACTGACATAGAATCTCGAAAATCTTCTCTGGCTCCCCAAATCAACCATGGTATTGTGGATAAACTATAACCCTATCCTTTTCCCTTGCTTTGTATTATAGTTCCTGGATCCTTCTTGAAGCTTATCAATGAGTCTTTTACCCTATTCTTGACCTGCAGCTTCTGAAAATTCAAAAAATTCTTTGGAATTTGGCTCCATGTCCCCTGTTTTGGTCTTCATTTCTTTGACATCCTTGTATATTCACAGATATTCACAGATTACTACTTCCATTATTGATCAAATTCACAGATTTATTCACTGGAGCAGTGAAACAAAACTATGCATTGCTTACCATATCTATGTCATTTTCCTGCAGGCATTGTTCTGATGGTGACCCTTTTCGGGTCGAAGTCTTTACAAAACTGAATGCACTTGAAATGGAAATATAAAATGTAGTTTTTCATGCCACAGTGTGTCATGGTTACATGGTAGCATTTTCTATGGAAGCTTTATGTATTATGCGAGAGTTGTGTTATTTTATTGATGCACCAGAAAATATGTATAATATTATTTTGATCAAAGTGGATACACCTCAGTGTTTCTATTTTCATGTGTACTATGTTTATAGAAAACTGACTTTTTCTGATCCATTTCATTTCACGCGTTTCTAGACAAAATCAAACAGGTTCTTGAAAATGGTTGCATGATTGGTGTAAACCCCTCAGTTGAGATTTTGTTCTTATTTTTCATTCTGGGAAAATTAAATAGTTTGCATTTATAAAGGGAGTATGTCTATAAGTACAGGTGTGAAGGTGCCAAATACAATTTTCATGTTGGGAAATGTCTCACCTAAAGAAACAATGATGACGGCAATACCCTTACCATTCAAATCACATGTATTCTTTGGAAAAATTGATGGAGATTGAGAATGCGGATCTTTCCATTGAGTTATCTAATATTCATTCATGCTAATTGTTCAAATTCCCATATTTTTTTGTTGATTGGATGTTCTATGTAATTAATCGTTATGGTCTCTTCTATGTGGAAAGAAATCGATATAGAAGCCTATTCTTTATTAATGATGGAGTAAAATCCCCTCTCTAAATTCAGAAATATGTTGGTTCATATGTATTTAACAGGGTAGCAAAATCATGATTTCCCCAGGGATTTACTTTTCTCATGGATGCCAATCGCATTCCAGACCTTCAGCGCATGTACTCTCTTTTTGAAAGGGTGAGTGCACTTGAGCTGCTTCGGCTGGCTCTCAGTGCATACATTAAAGCTACTGGGAAAGGCATTGTATTGGATGAAATGAAAGACAAGGACATGGTGTCATCACTTCTAAACTTGAAAGCATGAATTGATACAATATGGGAAGAAAGATTTTTGAAGAATGAGGCCTTTTCTAATACTATCAAGGATGCCTTTGAGCATCTAATAAATCTAAGGCAGGTTAGTTACTATATGTTTATGTTCTTTTTCTTTCTATTTATACAGATTTAATTATACAGGTTAGTTACTATATGTTTATGCTCATTTTCTTTCTGTTTATACAAATTTTTCATTGAATTTGTGCTCTTGATTATCAAATTAAGTGAGACAGAAAGTTTGAAAGGATTAATGACAAAACAGCTAAAGTTAAATAATGAAAGAATGTTTTTAGGCAGACAATTGCATTCATAATATTAGATATATATTTTTTTTCATTTATCTGAATTATGACTTTTGTCTGCAGAACCAACCAGCAGAACTTATTGCCAAATTTCTTGATGAGAAACTTCAATCTGGATAGAGTTCTGGGTTTGTTCAGGTTTATTCAAGTAAGGGACCAACTGATATTCATTTATAAAAGTATTATATCCTAATTAACCCAAATGAGATATACTAATAGCTTAACATTGCCTCATGTATGCACTATGGTAGAATTTAAAAGTGGTATAAGACCCAAATGTACATCTTCAACCATTAGAATTGGAGCTTAACAAATCTTGTGCATCAATTCGAGTAGTGTATGCACAAGACGGGGCACCAATAACAAGGTTTCCAAAAAATCTTCAATTATCTATGCAAAAAAAAGAGTTGTTGGAAGTTTCATTTTACCTATCTAATGTATGTGATGGATAGATAAAATTGTTATGAGCTGGCTATTGAACTACCCTTGGATTGCTCCATAAATATAAGGGTTTTGTGTAACCATATGAAAGCCCTTCTATTGTTTTTTTTTTTTTCTTCCACTAAGTTTCCCAACAAAAAGAGTAGGTGAAACAACTTGGGTTACATCACATCTCATGCTATTTCCAAATGAGAGAGGATGATTTTAGAATTGGGAAGTCTCTGATTGCATAGATTTTTCCTGAACTGAATATATTTGTGATATTAGTCTATGGTCTATTGATGAGGTGTAATAAGAGGAACAAACTGAATGACCAAAGACACCTTATTTTCTGTGAAATTCACAAAATTTTGAGCAACAGGTTATGGATTTTCTTTCATTTAACTTGGCTTTGAATGTTACCCATTTGGCTGCCAATCTATTATTTGAAACTTAATTGTTTGATACAAAGGTTATTCTTATACCATCGCAAGAGTGGATAGGAATATTTCCTTGTGAAACTAGAGGTCCCACATACATATTGAAGTCGTTCCAAATACTAAGCCATATTTGTGTGCATCATTTACATGTAACCCACAACCATATTAAAAAATGCAATCCCATTAATTATCATTCTAGAAAATATTGACTATCTCCTCCACAAAGGTGTCACATAACACACATACAACATGAAATGGTGTTATGGCCATGATTCAACTTCCAAGTGATTCCTCCCTTCTTGGTTCAATGTTGGGGTGTTCTTGTTACTCTTCCTAAAATAATTTATAAATTTAAAACCCACAAAAATTAAGATATGTCAATGAATAGATAACAACAATGCATCCACAATGAATGGAATTTTGACATATATTACCAGTATCCCCTATTTCATCTCGAATTTAACAAACACATCTTACCGCAACTCCTTGATGTTATATCACCTCATACCTCATAGCATAAAAGGTATAGTGATAAGCCATACAAGCCCATCAGGTAGATGGACTTGGTGTATTTATAGTTTTTGTGTGCTTCAACTCATTATCACTTAAATTTTCTTGGAAAGAAACTGAAGCAATCAAAATTGATTTTGATGACAAACATGAACCTTTCTTTGAGATAAAAAAGATTCCATATTCATAGACATCACCATCTTGGTAAATTTTTTTATTTTTTTTTAAATTTAACCTACCGTTGGTATACCGACGCTTTATAAGCGTCAGTCTTGCGACACCATATAAGATTCGGCCTTGCGACACCTTATAAGCGTCGGTCTTGCGACGCCTTATAAGCATCGGTCTTGCGATGTTCCATTTTAAAAAAAAAATTAATTGTTCATCGGTATTGCGACACTTCTTCCTGGAGTCGGTCTTGTGACGCTTTTGCAAAGCATCGATATTGCAACACTTCAGCAAAGCGTCGGTCTTGCGACACCTTTGCAAAGCGTCGGTATTGCAACACTTTAATAAGCATTGGAAGAGCAACGTTAAAAACGTCGAACCACATATTATCGAAATTGCGACAGTTTACAAATGTCGGAAGAGCGACGTTAAAAACATCAGACCACATATCGTCGGAATTGCAACTATTTTCACACATCGAAAGAGCAACGGTTTGAAAAACGTCAGAAGAGCGATGGTTGTTTGGAAATGTCGGAAAATGTGTCAGTATTGCAACACTTTGGAAAAGCGTCGAAATACTGACATAATGGCTAACCACGTTTTTTCCGGCCTCGAATTTTCACTCTTGCGACGACTATGTGTCGGAATAGCGACAAAGTGGCCATCGAAAATTGGGCCAAATTTTCTAGTGTAAAACAACCACTGCCAAAAAAGCTGCTGAAACCTCAAAATTTTCCAAAACTTCCACTGCATCTCAAGTTGTCCCTGAAAATAAAATTAAAAGAAGTAAAACAGTGTAAATACAAACAGAAAATGAAAAACCAAATGTAGAAAAAGAACATAAACATACCCAAACTACAGTTACAAAGGAAGAAATAATTCAGTTAGGAAAATCACAAACACCATTCAACATCCAAGCTGAAATTACCAAACTTAAGATACCAATTCCTTTGACAGAGTTGGTAAAACATGACCTATACAAATCACACATCACTGAAACTTTAAATATGAATGATGGGGAAGATTCAGTTAATTTAAGTGATGATCAACTAGAACTAATCTTTCGACCTGAAGTTAATGGAAAACACCAAGAGGGAGGAGTTCCTCCTTTCTACATTAGCTTAACTGTTCATGATCAGATTTTACATAATTCAATGCTAAATTCAGGTGCCTCACATAATTTAATGCCAAAAGAAATAATGGAAACCTTGAATTTAGACATCACTAGACCTTATAAATATCTCTTCTCATTTGATTCCAGTAAAGTGAAATGTCTAGGCTTAATCAAATATTTATGTGTTACTTTAGTTCAATACCCTAGAAAAAACATATTCATGGATATTGTAGTAGCTGACATCCTCCTAAGTATGGAATTTTGTTATCTCACTCATGGGGAGCTAAACTGCAAGGATCTCTACAATTAGACATGTCTTATGCAACAATATCAGTTTTTGGCCAACCCAAGAAACTTTACAGAGAGACATTAATGAAGTACATGGTTAGTGGTGTATAAATACCTCAAAAATATCCTATTTATTCTACACCTACTAATATGGAATCCTTCATTTTATGTAATTATGAAACTGGCATAAAGAACAACATTGAACTAAAACAGAAAAAGAAAGCACCAGAAAGTGACAACTTTTTTCATGAATCATTGTGGCACTTAGATTTTGATGGATCAGTGAAAAAATTAGGAGCAAGAGCAGGAGTTTAGATACATAACATGGAAAACAATCATGTAGAAGGTCATGCCTTTAGATTAAATTTCAAATGTACAAAAAACATGGCTGAATATGAAGCTTTGATTTTAGGATTGCAGATTGTTAGAAATTTAGGAGCCAAAAGAGTGTCAATCATGGGTGACTCCGATTTAATTGTAAAATAGATAAAAGGAGAATATTATGTATATAATCCTAGATTAAGCCAATATAGAGAAACAATTTTAGATCTGATTAGTGAACTACTTGAATGTGACTTTGTTGCAATTCCTAGAAAACAAAACATGCAGACACATAGTTTAGCAACTTTTGCTAGCACCTGCATTCTTCCTTTTCAACCAAATAATAAATATACGACAAAAGTTAAACACAGACCTACAATACCAGATAATCTAAAATATTGGTAGATATTTTCACAGGATGAACAAATTTATCATTTCATGAATGTTGAAGGAGAATTTTAGAATTGTAACATAGACACAGATTGTACAGTAGATCAAACCAAAGATAGTGAGATTGATATAAATGTTGTACATGTAAATAATTTAGACTTCACTAAACCCACTAAATTTACTCAAGTAGAAATAGATAACTTAAAAAAGGTAGATATTGAAGAATTAGCAAATGATGATTCTGACATTTTAAACCTTGAGAGAAACTTTTTTCCTAAGGGATTAGCCCCTTTAGAAGATATTATTGATTCAAATGATGTTGCAAGAAAACCAAATATGGAACCATTAAGATCTCACATAGAATAATGAAATATAGGAACAAAACTGAAGCCTAATATGATAAAAATTTCAAAAGCCTTACCTCAAGAAGAAAAAGTGAAATACATAGCTTTGTTTAAGGAATTTCAAGATGTATTTGCATGGTGTTATGAGGACTTAAAATATTATGACACTAGCATAATACAACACAAAATACCCATAAAATAAGATCAAAAACCTTTCAAACAGAATCTTAGAAGAATCAATCCAGTTTTAATGCCTTTAATTGAAAAATAGGTTAAGAGAATGTATGAAGCCTAGATCATTGCACCAATAAAATATTCTTATTGGGTTTCAAACTTAGTTCCCAGCAGGAAAAAGAGAGGGGAGATCAGGCTATGTGTTGATTTCCATAATTTAAATAAAGTGTCCTTAAAATATAACTACCCTCTCCCCAAGATGGATCACATTTTACAGAGGGTGGTTAGTTCTTCCAGGATTTCATTGCTTGATGGATTCTTTGGATATAACCAGATTTTAGTTCAACCAGAAGACCAACCAAAGACTGCATTTACTACTCCTTGGGGTACTTTCATGTATGTGAAAATTCCTTTTGGATTAATGAATGCAAGAGCCACTTTTCAAAGAGCTATGGATATATCTTTTGCTAAATAAATTCATAATTTTCTTGTGATTTATCTAGATGATATTACTGTATTTTCAAAAACTGATAATGAACATCTAGATCATCTCAGATAAGTGTTTATCAAATGCAGGAAAATTGGTATTTCTTTAAATCCTAAAAAGACTCTATTTGGACTTGAAGAAGGTAAATTGTTAGGGCATATCATATCTAAAGAGATAATTAGGATAGACCCAGCTAGAATAGAGGTCATTCTGAACATAATCCATCCTAGGAATATTAAAGAATTGCAGGCTTTCTTAGGTAAAATCAGTTTTCTCAGAAGATTCATTTCAAACTTAGTAGAAATAATTAGAGAACTCAATAACATGTTGAAAAAATACTTAGTACTTAAAAGGATTGTGGAGGCCAAACAATCATTTGAATCAATCAAACAAGCCTTAACAAAAACACCAGTCCTAATAAGTCCTAATTTCAAAAATGATTTCATTATTTTTTCCTTTGCTTTAGAACATACTATTGCTGCAGTCTTACTGCAAAAGAATGATCAGGGCTATGAGTAGCCCATTGCATTTTTCAGTAAATCACTTAGAGATGCCACTTTAAAGTAAAACATAATGGAAAATTAGGCACTAGCTTTAGTGAAGGACATCAAAGACTTTAGAATGTACATCATGTATTCACATATCATTGCTTATGTTCCAAATTCAGTTGAGAAGGAAATTCTAACTCAGAATGGGCCTGATGGTAAAAGAGGAAAATGGATTGCAACCATTTTGGAATATGACATAGAAATTAAGCCCACCAAACTCATTCAAGGTCAAGGTTTAGCCAAACTCATGGTTGAATCAAATTTTTATGCTTTAGATATAAATTTTATTGCCCAATTAGATGATTAGGAAGAGATGGCGACTCCACAGATGAATGAAGCCTTTTCAGACTCACTATGGTATGCAGATATCATATTTGTATTACTAAATTTACAAGCTCCTCCTGAATTATCAAGAACTAAAGCTAGATTTTTAAAGTTAAAGGCAATGAAATTTTGTATCATAGACAATGCATTGTTTTGGAAAGATCATGGTGGAATTTTATTGAATTGTTTGCTTAAATATGAGCTGATAAATTTATGGAAGAGTTTCATGTAGGTGACTTTGGGGAACACCTTTACTGGAAGACAACTACAGATAAAATCTTGAGAGCTAGTTTTTACTAGCCTACACTTTTTGCAGATGTGAAAAAGTATGTGACCTCTTGTCACAAATGCCAAATATTTGAAGGGAATAAAAAGCTACTACCTTTACCCCTCAAACCCATCTCCACAGAAATGCCTATTCAGCAATGGGTTATTGACTTCTTTGGTGAAATTCTCCCTCCATCCTCATCCCAACACAAATGGATTTTGACAGCCACAGACTATTTCACTAAGTGGATAGAAGTCATACCTTCTAGGCAAGCCACTGATATTGTCATAATCTCATTTTTAGAAAACAACATATTGTCAAGATTTGGATGCCCCCAAAAGCACATTACTGATAATGCAGCTACTTTCAAGTCCAAAAAGATGACTAAATTCTGTAATAAATACCACATTACCCTTGGTCATTCCACTACTTATTACCCTCAAGGTAATGGTCTTGTTGAATCCTCCAATAAAAGCCTTGTGAATATCATCAGGAAACTACTAGAAGACAACAAGAAAACCTGGAACAAAAGGTTAGTGAATGCCTTATGGGCAGATAGACTTACCACAAAGAATTCCATTGGAGCATCCCATTATCAGTTTGTTTATGGGATGGATGTTGTTTTTCCATCTTCTTTAGGAGTACCAGTAATGAAAATAATACAAGAACTGCAGGTAGAAACCAATGATATCCAAAGAAGGATAAATCAAACCATACACTTGCAGCAAACCAGGGAAGATGTCTATCTCAAGTCTCAAGTTTTTCAAGAAAACATTAAAAATATATTTGATAGAAGACTAAGGAAGATGATTTTTATATAGGTGACAAAGTTCTTAAGTGGGATTCCAGGAGAGAATAGAAAGGTAAACATGGGAAATTTGGTTTCTTATGGAAAGGCCCTTATGTTATTAATGGTTACAGAGGTAACAATGCATTCTTTTTGAAGGATTTGGATGGATCAGATCCGCCAGGTGTTGGAAAAATACTGAGAGGGGGGGGGGGTGAATCAGTATTTAGGACTGAACAATTTTTCTTTTCTTTCTCTTAAAACCATATGTTATAGTACTGCATCCAATATGTATGTCCAGATGTCCAGATATCTTATTATGTCTTTACTTAGAGTATTGCATCAGATAAGCATTAAGCATGAATAGAAGTAACATAACAAACCATCACACAAAAAAACACATATGAACACCAGGATTTAAGGTGGAAACCCAATTCGGGAGAAAACCACCGCTGCTGTAATCTCAGTCTTCTATATTTATTGTAGAGAAAACTTCTTACAATATATGCTAGTGCAGACGTATACCAGTACGTAGGCACCCACCTACAGAAGGCTTCAACCTTCTCTCATTTACCAGCCTCTCCTGGAAGGGAGATACTACCCCTGCTCTCGTTTACTAGATACTACTGGAAAGGGAGATACAACCCCTTCTCTGAAGGCTTCGACCCTCAGGACTACTGAGGACCATGTTTCATCAACTTTCGTATACAACATACCTTGTCGGTCACCTGATTTATTTATTTTCTGTATACTCACACTAGTTCCTCATGATTTTGTCCATCATTCACACCAAAGATTCATCATTATAATCATGGGTGCATCATAGTTTCAGATTTATCAATTAAGAACAGAGCTCGCCCATACAGATATTCCTTTTAGAAATTTTTATTCACCACCCTTACAATGCACTCATCATTCTTTATTTTTCTTCTCCTTATATAGTTTTCCCTTTATTAAAACCATGAGTCAAAACCATGAACCGCTAATGGTATTCCTCTGACACTATTGCCTTTAGTTTATCCCACGAGGCTTTTTGATCTCCTTTTAATTTTTATTTATCAATTTGAAGAAATGGATAAATAAATATATTTACAATTTTGAACAGAACTTTAGTATTAAAGTTAACCCTTCGCATTTTAACTCTTCCAAATAATATGGTAAACCTTTGACCCCAGGCCCACAAATATAGTCAATAGCCAATCAAATACGCGCATGGTACCATAGGTAAACTTTGCGCAAGTCCAGCGTCCGATCACCGTTATATTAGCAAGCTTCCAGATCAACGGCGTATATGCATATCGCTCGACCTCCAATATCGATCGTTAACGTGCGATGGCTCGTCGTACCTGTGTTAATCTTTGCGCACCTTCAACAAATGACGACCGTTCGATGACCCCTTCCCAGATCAACGGCGCTCAACGATATCGTTGGGCGTCATGGGTCGAAATATAGCGCGCAATGGCACACAGTAAAAAGTGGTTTTGTAGAATCGTACAGGGACACGTGTCGCCCGTTCTATGGAATCGCTCCCCACCTCTTGAATACCGCTTGCCCGTTGAGAGCGGTGTGATGAAAACCATACACCGCCTTCACTGTTCCTCCTTCGTGGTTCCACACTTCACTCAAGGTTCCGTTCATGATTCCAAAAGGTTAGTCTGGGTTTGAGCTATGACTCTAGTCTATCTTTGGCAGGATTTCCAATAACCAACGAACAAATGTAATTCTCTTCCGACGGGATTTCCTTACAAAAATTGACTCGTGACAATTCAATGTCATTTCTCAATTCTGCTATGATATATATAACATGTCATCCTTCCATTTCGGAGTTCTATCCTGTCACAGTTCCGCTTGTACATTCAAAACCATCATATCTCTACCACCATTAAGTTCTTCAATGGATACACTGAATGCCTCGAGAGCCCCCTATATATTCAACCAAGTAATTCCACGACTGCAAATATCAAACTAAGCCAGATATTCATTACAAGAAGGTCTCATCCTGGAATTCACCATGATTTCTCAACAGGGTTTCACTTTTAACTCCATTTGTAGAGACTCATACAGAGATTCAGGGGATTCCACACAAGAATTACATCAGTCAATACACATATAATGCACATAGCCTTAACCATGATTTCATTCTTCTCTGGGCACCGTAGGTATCCTCTGCCCATTATGAAATTGATCACACAGGTCATATATATTCCAGATTTACTCATACTTAACACAATTCCACAGTTCTTCATTAACATATACAAATCTTAGCCAAATATTCAATTTGTCCTTCAATCAATTACCTTGTCTCTTCCTAGCAGTTCTCCCTTTTGTCATCTACCCCTAATTCAACTCTACTGCTCTGTCTCATCTGTTGCCTCTGCTACATTTCTGTCTCTTTTGCCTTATGGATAGTTTAGGTGCTACTTTCCTTTGCCATCAATGACAATATTTCCAACAATCTCCCCCTTTGGCATTGATGGCAATACTCTTCCTCTGATGGCCTTTCAGAAGCCCTTTGTTGCTTTTCCTCCCCCTTTGACATCAATGGCCAAGATTTTGATCAAGATCCTTTGAACCGATAATGCCATGCTCCCCCTAAGATCATGCTGCATCTTCAAACATAATATGACCAAAAATTCATCCTTTTCATATGACCAATGCTCCCCCTGAGCCTGTGCATTCAGAGATGCCTAACAACACCTCACAACCAATTTAATATTCTGTATTTAAGTAGACCTGATCCTCTACATGGCAGATACTTCTCCTAGTTTCTGTCTGAGATATTCGAACACTTCCCTAGGTAGAGGTTTGGTAAATATATCAGCAACTTGTTCTTTGGAGGAAACATACTCCAATTTCACCTTTTGTTCAAGCACTTGTTCACGTAAGAAGTGATATTTGATGGGAATGTGCTTGGTCTTGGAATGAATAACAGGATTCTTTGAGATGCTAATAGCACTTATATTATCACACATAATGGAGATAGGAGGTGAACATTTGATTTTAAAGTCTTGTAGGGTTTGCATCATCCAGAGAAGTTGAGTGCAACATGATGCAGCAGCCACATATTCTGCTTCTGTTGTAGATAAGGCAATGGAGCTTTGCTTCTTGCTGAACCAAGATACTAAGTGGGGCCCCATATAGAATGCACCACCACTAGTTCTTTTCCGATCATCAACACTTCCAGCCCAATCTGCATCAGTGTATGCATGAAGAGTAAGATCAGCATTCTTTGGATACCATAGTCAAAAGTCTTGAGTTCCTTGTAGATATTTGAATATTCTTTTCACAGCCTGAAGATGAGACTCTTTTGGATTAGCTTGGAATCGTCCAACAATCCCAACTGCATGCATGATGTCTAGTCTTGTCTCAGTGAGATAAAGTAGACTTCCTATCATAGATCTGTATTCAAATTGATTCACTGTGGGGGAATCATCATTAGAACTGAGATTACATCCGGTTATCATTGGTGTACTTATAGGTTTGCAGTCTTCCATGCCATACTTCTTCAGGATTTTCTTGAGGTATTTTGCTTGTGACAAGAATATTCCATCTGTTGCTTGTTGCACTTGCAAGCCAAGAAAGAATGTTAGTTCCCCAAGCAAAGACATTTCAAATTCTTGTTGCATATCAGAAGCAAATTTCTGACTCATAGACTCTTTGTTACTTCCAAAAATGATATCATCAACATATACAACCATAATCAATAGTTTATTATTTTCAGTTTTTGTTTATAAGTTGCTATCAGTAGACCCTTTTGAAAATCCTTGTTGATGAAGATATTTGTCAAGATGATAGTACCATGCCCTTGGAGCTTGTTTGAGACCATATAGAGCCTTTTTAAGTCTACAAACAAGTTTTTCATCATTTCCCAAAATGAATCCTTCTAGTTGTTCTATATAAACTTCTTCTTCTAGATCACCATTGATAAAAGCAGATTTAACATCCATTTGATAAACTTTGATTTGTTGGAAGCTTGAAAAAGAAAGAAACATTATTATGGCTTCAAGTCTGGCTACAGGAGCAAAGGTTTCTTCAAAGTCTATACCTTCTTGTTGAGCATACCCTTTGCACACAAGTCTAGCTTTATTTCTTATAACATCCGCATTCTCATTTAACTTGTTTTTGAATATCCATTTAGTTCCAATGACATTTTTGTCATGAGGCCTTGGTACTAATTCCAAAGTTTGATTCTTTTCAATTTGATCAAGCTCTTCATTAATGGCTTGAATCCAAAATTCATCTTTGCTAGCTTGACTGACACTGTGAGGTTCAATAGTGGGCAGAAATGCCAGATTGCTAGAAGATCCCACAAGAGTCCTTCTTGTTTGTACACCTGATCCCTTTTCTTCCAAAATTTGAGATTCTGGATGATTATTTTGAACATATCTAGATGGAGCCTTTTCAGAAAAATCCTCTTTGGGTTCTTCACTGGGTTCACTGTTTGTATCATTACTATTTGATGTAGAAGGATATGTGTCATCATCGTCTTCATCTGTTGTTTGCTTTTCTTCTTTTGGAGCTGCAAGATACTCATCAATAACAACATCAATACATTCAAAAATCTTCTGAAGTATTTTATTGTAACATTTATATGCCCTACTCCTAGAGAAGTAACCAAGAAATATTCCTTCATCTGCTCTGGGTTCAAACTTGCTAAGTTTTTCGTCATTATTCTTGATAAAGCATTTGCTCCCAAAAATTCTAAAATGCTTTATAGTGGGAGGATTACCATACCAGAGTTCATATGGAGTTTTATCACTATTTACACGAACATGTGCTTTGTTGAGAATGTTTACTGCTGTATGTGTTGCTTCTCCCCAAAATGTGTCAGGTGTTCCGGAATCATCAAGCATAGCTCTAGCCATTTGTTGAATTGTTCTGTTCATTCTTTCTGCAACGCCATTTTGTTATGGAGTGCCAGCCACAGAGAACTGTCTTTTTATACCATGTTGTTCACAGAAATCAAGGAATTCATTGGATGTATACTCTCCTCCTCGATCAGATCTGAGACACTTTATTTTTAGATCTAATTCATTCTCAAATAGTGCTTTGAAGATCTAAAATTTCTCAAATGCTTCATCTTTGTGTTTAAGCAGCCCAATCCAACACATTCTAGAGAAATCATCAATGAATAAGATATAGTATTCTTCACCACGTGGTGACTTTTTCCTCATAGGTCCACATATGTCAGTATGAATGAGTTCAAGAGGCTTACTTGATTATCCTTACTTGACATTAAGTTGTACCCTGGTTTGCTTGCCGAATTGAAAAGATTTGCATATGATATTTTCAGGTAGAGAAATATTGGGAAGATCACGAACAGCTTTAAGTCTGCTTGATTTGTTGATTTGAGAGAAGCTCAGATGCCCCAACCTTCTATGCCATAGCCAATTTTCTGAAGATTTATTCAAATAACATTGTTCTTTGGGGTTCTTCATTATATACAGAATGTTTGGAGTTCTTTTTCCTTTTATAATTGCTTTACCTGTATCAAGATGACGTACCACACATTCTTTTGAACTAAAGACAACTTCAGTTCCTTGATAACACATTTGACTTACACTTAACAAGTTATGTTTTAATCCATCTACATACATGACTTCATTAGCTTTCACCTTTTCTTTTAGAAAAATAGACCCTTTTCCCTTAATGACCGCAGGAGTATCATTTCCAAATGTAACATTTTTTTCTTTTTCTAGAGCACTATATGCAAGAAGTTTGTCTTTATCACATGTCATGTGTCTTGAGCATCCATTATCAATGTACCATTGGTTTTCTTCATCTTCTTCAAATAATTCTATGCCACAATTTTCAACCTGTAATTCCTTTTTTTTCCATACTTTGGAGCTTGAAGGAACATGTTCTTTTGGTTGAACTTTGCTCCTGCATTCAGATTCTTCATGGCCAAAGTTATTGCAATAAGCACATTCAACTTCATTGTGAAGAGGAGAAAAGTTGTTATAAGTATTCTTCTTTGTTTCAATATCAATCCTTTTCTTTCTTGCTTCTCTTGTCATGATGGTTTTATATGCAACACATTGAAGAGCTTTATGACCAAAATTGTGACATGAGAAACATTGTCCATTGAAGAAGAAATTTCTGCGATCATAAAATATTCTATATGAATTTACTTGTTGATTGGTGTTTCTTTGAAAGACATTCCTGTTAGTGTTATTTGAATTGAGATGATCATGATTTATCTGTAAAGATTCTTTATTCCCTTGCTGAGTGGCAGCATGTTTTAAACCAGCTGTAACTGCTTTTAGATAATTTGGTGCTGAAGCCTGAGAATATTCTCCAATATCTCCAAGACCTGTCTTTATAAGAGGAGAACGTTGTACCTTGATAATCTCATCTAATGTTTCAGATCCTTTAGCAAATCTAAGATTTAGAGTTTTTACTTTCTCAAGTTCTTTTCTTAGACTTACTACTTCACACTCTAATTTCTCATTGTGTTTCTCCCTTTCTTCAAGCTGATTTTTCAGAGTTTCTATGATTATTTTACTTTCTTCTAAGAAAATTTTGAGTTTATTGTTTTCATCAAGAAAATCACTGTCTTCTAGAGCATCCAAAAAAGTATCTTTTTCCTCTCTATATTCTTTTTCAAATGCCATGAGAAGTCTAAGATCTTGTTCACATTCTTCCTCACTATCAGATAACCCATCACTATCTTCATGAGTATAGTAACTCTTTCTAGTGCTAAAATGATTCTTATTCCTTTTTGCTACTTCCTTCCCCTTTTTATGTGTTTCTTTATAAGGACACTTAGCAGCATAATGACCAAATCTTCCACAATCAAAACATTTAAAAGGTAGCTTACCTCTGAACTTTCCTATGCCAAGTTGAAGTTTCTTTACAAATTTTATCTCATCTTCTTCTGAGATATATCCTTATCCTTCTGTTTTTTGTACTTCCTTCCCTTTTGTAGAAGTTCTAAAGACTGCTTCTTTGACTTGTTGGAAATATGATGCAGAGTGTTGTCCTTGATGGCAACCCACTAAATGAAGATGAAGACATGCGACTGTTGACATGTGTTGTCCTTGATGGCAAACCACCTGATGAAGTTATTCTTGACTTGATGGACCTGGTAAATGATGTAAATCTGATGTTTGTTGACAATATGATGCTGAGTGTTGTTCTTGAAAGGCAACCCACTTGATGAAGATGATGACAACTTACTTGATGAAGTTGTGCTTGAGAGAATATGTTCCTGATGAAGAAAATATGATGTTTCTACAGTATGTACAGAAGGCAATGAATAAAGGAATTCAGAATGTGCTCAAAATATGATGAAAAGAGTATGTCTCTTTGTATACGCGGATCGGCCTAGGGGAAGTCCCGTATGCACGCGGAAAATAACGTTCCAAGTCGCGTATGGGCAAAAGTGCTCAAAAAGTGCAAAACCAGGGGTAACCACCATAGTATTGACCCATTGTATTGGGTAATGATCCACCTAATTGACCCCGTCCAGGTTGTTTTGGGCTCATGGTATTGCTTTGGCCCATGGTATTGAAAAAGGGGCTCATGGTATTGAAAAAGGATAAACCTATATAAGGAGAAGAAATTCATTGTGCAAAACATGAGCGTGGGTGCAAGTTGTCTGAGCTTGAATGAATACTTCTCTCTGAAGTAGATCTGATTGGAAAGGGTTACACTTGAAGATAAATCTGAATGTATGATGCACCAATGATGAAGAAAGGGATCTAGATCTGAAATGCACTTGTATTTACTAGATCTGCTTATGGAAGGCCTAGATCAGTGATGAGGCGAACATCAAGGCGAACATCTGTCTGGAGTAAAAGGGTAAATCTGAACTGAATATCTGATCTGAAGAAGTATGCTGCTCTGTAATGATTGAAGATCTATACGCTACTTTGCCGCGGAGGAAGCGCGTATATACGCAGCTTCGATGAAGTGAAAGCGCGTATGCACAATAAAATATACACTGAGGTATACGCTGGTTGATGTGGACGGAAGCGCGTATATACGCGACATCAGTAAAGGGAAAGCGCGTATGCAAACTAGGGTTTGCTGAAGCAAGGGGTATGAAATATCTGATCTGTTCTGCTGTGTTTTTTTCTATCTGATCTGTGTTGATATGTATCTGTTGGTGACGTATGTTTGTGCTTAAAAGTATGGAAAGGGTCCAGTATGAAAATATGATGAAACGTGGCCTGCAAGTGTTGTTCTATTGAATTTGTTGGATCCAGTGTGAAAATTGATGAAACGTGGTCCAAAGGGGTGCTGAGGGTTGTAGCCTTCAGTCAGGGGGTCGTAGCTCCCTTCCAGGTGAGGCTGGTAAACGAGATCGGGGGGTCGTAGCTCCCTTCCAGGAGAGGCTGGTAAACGAGCGCAGGTGGGTGCCTGCGTGCTGGTCAAGTCTGCGCCAGCACATATATTGTAAGATGTTTTCTCTATAATAAAATATTGAAGGCTGAGCAACTGCAGCGGTGGTTTTCTCCCGATTTGGGTTTCCACCTAAAAATCCCGGTGTTCATGTGTGATGCTTTGTGTGATGGCTTATTCTGTTCTTACTGCACATGTTTACTGTTTATTAAACATCTGATGAATGAATGATGGAATAATAGGAGTGAAGATTTAATGACATATCTAGATCTCTGTGTATACGCTAGTTTCATAAAGGGGATCCGTGTATATACGCTAGTTTACTGAAGGAAAGTAGCGTATGGGTTTTAAGGAATGAAAAAGTAAAAAGATTTGATTATGCAGTAAATACTGATTCACCCCCCCTCTCAGTATTTTTCCCAACATGACTTCAGAGGGTCCTCCTCTTCTCATTTCATATGTAGTTAGTATACCATGAAGTTGCACCACAATAAGGTTTTGAAGATCCTTCTTTTATTCAAGGGCAGAAACTTTTGACTCAAATTTTGTCGTTAGTGATCTTAAGACTTTCTCAACCAAGGTAGATTCAGTTATTGTTTCTCCCATATTTCTCATATGATTTACAATATCATCAAGACGTAAGAAGAAATTGGCAATGCTCTCCTCATTATCCATTTTTAGATTCTCATATTGAATTTTGAGAGTTTGGAGTTTAGCACTTTTTACCTTTGCATCACCTTCATAACTTAGAATGATTTTGTCCCATATTGTCTTGGTTGTATTCAGCTGCATGACTTTGACAAATTCTGATTCAGTTAGACTTCCCAATAGAGCATTGAACGCTTTTGCATTCATTTCATAATTATTTCTTTCTGTCGTATCTGTTGGTACTGTAGCTGGGTATTGATATCCTTGTTCAACAATTTCCCATACTTCTGCTCCCAGAGACTGAAGATAGGATCTCATCCTTGTTTTCCAGAAGATTAAATTGTTTCCGTTAAAGAGCAGAGGCCTGATAGATGTTGTTCCATCTTGATTGCTCATCTTGCTTGATCTTCCTTCTAGCGGCTAGGCTTTTTCAGAAGGACCTGCTCTGATACCAATTGTTGGAAAAATACTGAGAGGGGGGGGGTGAATTAGTATTTAGGACTAAACAATTTTTCTTTTCTTTCTCTTGAAACCATATGTTACAGTACTTCATCCAATATGTATGTCCAGATATCTTATTATTTCTTTACTTAGAGTATTGCATCAGATAAGAATTAAGCATGAACAGAAGTAACAGAACAAACCATCACAAAAAACAACACATATGAACACCAGGATTTAATGTGGAAACCCAATTCGGGAGAAAACCACCGCTGCTGTAATCTCAGTCTTCTATATTTATTGTAGAGAAAACTTCTTACAATATATGCTGGTGCAGACTTATACCAGTATGCAGGCACCCACCTGCAGAAGGCTTCAACCTTCTCTCGTTTACCAGCCTCTCCTAGAAGGGAGCTACTACCCCCTGCTCTCGTTTACCAGCTACCACTGGAAAGGGAGCTACAACCCCTTCTCTGAAGGCTTCGACCCCCAGGACTACTATGGACCATGTTTCATCAACTTTCGTATACAACATACCTTGTCGGTCACCTGATTTATTTATTTTCTGTATACTCACACCAGTTCCTCATGATTTTGTCCATCATTCAGACCAGAGATTCATCATTATATTCATGGGTGCACCATAGTTTCAGATTTATCAGTTAAGAACAGAGCTCGCCCATACAGATATTCCTTTTAGAAATTTTTATTCACCACCCTTACAATGCACTCATCGTTCTTTATTTTTCTTCTCCTTATATAGTTTTCCCTTTATTAAAACCATGAGTCAAAACCACGAACTGCTAATGGTATTCCTCTGATAGTATTCCCTTTAGTTTATCCCACGAGGCTTTTTTATCTCCTTTTAATTTTTATTTATCAATTTGAAGAAATTGCTAAATAAATATATTTACAATTTTGAACAAAACTTTAGGATTAAAGTTAACCCTTCGCATTTTAACCCTTCCAAATAATATGGTAAAACTTTGACCCCGGGCCCACAAATATAGTCAACATCTAATCAAATACGCGCATGGTACCATAGGTAAACTTCGCGCAAGTCTAGCGTCCGATCACCGTTAGATTAGCAAGCTTCCAAATCAACAGCGTATATGCATATCGCTCGACCTCTGATATCGATCTTTAACGTGCGATGGCCCATCGTACCTGTGTTAATCTTTGCACACCTTCAACAAATGACGACCGTTCGATGACCCCTTCCCAGATCAACGACGCTCAGCGATATCGCTGGGCGTCCTGGGTCAAACTATAGCGCGCGATGGCGCACAGTAAAAAGTGGTTTTGTAGAATCGTAAAGGGACGCATGTCACCCGTTCTATGGAATCGCTCCCCACCTCTTGAATATCGCTTGCCCGTCGAGGGCGGTGCGATGAAAACCATAAACCGCCTTCACTGTTCCTCCTTCGTGGTTCCGCCCTTCGCTCAAGGTTCCATTCATGATTCCAAAGGGTTAGTCTGGGTTTGAGCTATGATTCTAGTCTATCTTTGGCAGGATTTCCAATAACCAATGAACAAATGTAATTCTCTTCCGACGGGATTTCCTTACAAACATTGACTCGTGACAATTCAATGTCATTCCTCAATTCTGCTATGATATATATAAAATTTCAGCCTTCCATTTCAGAGTTCTATCCTGTCACAGTTCCACATGTACATTCAAAACCATCATATTTTTGCCACCATTAAGTTCTTCAATGGATACACTGAATGCCTCGAGAGCCCCCTATATATTCAACCAAGTAATTCCATGACTGCAAATATCAAACTAAGCTAGATATTCATTACAAGAAGGTCTCATCCTGGAATTCACCATGAGTTCTCAACAGGGTTTCACTTTTAACTCCATTCGCAGAGACTCATACAGAGATTCAGGGGATTCCACACAAGAATTACATCAGTCAATACACATATAATACACATAACCTTAACCATGATTTCATTCTTCTCCGGGCACCATAGGTATCCTCTGCCCATTATGAAATTGATCACACAGGTCATATATATTCCAGATTTACTCATACTTAACACAATTCCACAATTCTTCATTAACTTATACAAATCTTAGCCAAATATTCAATTTGTCCTTCAATCAATTACCTTGTCTCTTCCTAGCAGTTCTCCCTTTTTTCATCTACCCCTAATTCAACTCTACTGCTCTGTCTCATCTGTTGCCTCTGCTACCTTTCTGTCTCATTTTCCTTATGGATAATTTAGGTGCTGCTTTCCTTTGCCATCAATGACAATATTTCCAACACCAGGTGGACCTATCAATGGTAGAATGTTGAAGCATTACTATTCTCCAGAATAATAGTAATTCACTTTGTTTACTTTACTCATTGTACATAACATTGTATATTTTAGATTATATTGGATGTTTTTCTAGCACAGCTAAAGCCCGGAGAGAAGACCCTAAGCTTTGAAAGACAAAATATTATAAGTATGAATAATGCAGAGCTCAGAAAATAGTTTCAAGGCCAGCAATAGTCAAACTCAAAGGCTACTAGTCTCAAAGTTCTTGACATTTCATCAGGAGATGCCATCCCCATGTGGAGCCATTGTTATGGTCCTATAATAATAGGATTCATAATTTTGAATTGACTTTGATTAGTCTTGTAACATGTACATACTTTTCTTTCTGCAAATTCTTTTCCCATATTAGAAAAATAAAAAATGTAAAGACGGTAAAAAAGTCCTAAAAGAAAAATCAAAGAACTTGAAAGAAAAAATATCAAAAAGAATATAAAAATGGACCCCCAACAAAAAAGAGATAAAAATAAAACATGAAAGTGATGCAAATCCAAATTCCACGACTATTTACTTTTACTGCAAAATAAAGATTGTGTGCAGCTTGTTAAAATGCCACAATCCATGAAGGTCAAACTGCTAAATCTTGACCTTTCATGCTTTAAACTTTATGTTGTTAGATAGAGAATAAATATCTAGTCAAACAGTCTAATCTTGGAAGATCGGTAGTTAGGTAAATAATAATAAGGAGCTCAATAGTTTAATCTGAGCCCTTAGAAGAAATAAGGATATAATTAGTTAGTTTGTTGTTTAAAAGAAAAATGAATAAGGGTTTGCAAGCTCAAATGCGCCCATGTAAATGAAGAAAAAAATGTTAGGGTAGTAGATGGGTAGGTAGATGTAATATTCCTAATTTAGCTTCAGCTAATAGGAATATTAATTTTTCTTCTAAAAGTTAGATAAATGAATAAGTGGGCAAGGAGGCTTATAATTTTCTCAAATATGAATAAAAATCCCTCCTATTGTGAAAGGGGATCATGTAATAACCAGTTCAAGCATCCACATGTGTGAACAAGGTCTAAACTATGTGGACAAGGTCAGGTTTGACCAAGTCAACATGATTTATTATCAAAGAAGTGGATTCCAAATAAAGCCAGCTCAATGTGAATAGAGATCAATCCAGCTAGATAAAATTAAGGCACCTTGAGTGTGAAAAGGGACAGGGAATGAAGAATCAGTCAAGGTTGACCAAGTCAACAAATCTGTCTAGAGACATTGCACCATCTTGATGGACAACCCAGTTTTTGTGGAGGAGCCTTTGCATGGAAGCAACCTCACAGTGGGTGGGACCCTTGGTGAGGAAGCGCATAAATTATATAATGAAGGAGATGGAAAGCATATGGACATATTGGAAATTATATTTTTATGTGGTCTGCTTAGAATTCCTACATACTTGTCTATTTAGCTAAGTTGTTGGACTGCTTAGTGCAAGGGTTTGCCCGAGTGGGGATTCCCTACTCTTTCTTGGAGATCTTGACTAAGAAATCTAAAAGGAGGTTTCTGATCTGAATTTTCCACTATCTATTGTTGGGCCAAGTACCTACCTTCAGCAAAAATGTAGTCCCTTCAAAAAACTGTGTTATTTCTTAAGGTGTGCAGTGGAAGGGGTTAAAACTCGATTTTGAGGAGCTAGTTTCCCAAGAGGAGGATCAACCTTTCTTTGGGAAATCTATGGGAAGCATCTACAGTCATTTATTTTCTTGTTCAGCCATTTTTATGCAGAGCTGCAGCTACACAACATGATTCAGCCACAGATTTGTAGCAGCTTTCTCTTGTCTATATTTTCTGTCAAGAAACCTTTGCCTGGTCTTCTTGGATCTGTATAAAAGAGATTAGATATTTTTTTTTATGCCTAATTTAGTAATATAATAATAATATCTTATATATTTCTCTATTTTATGAGTTTCACCTCTATTATACTTCACATTCTCTTCTGCAGCAGCTCCGACATTTTGCAGTCTTAGGGTTTTGACAATTTTTAGCTGTCTTGAGCATGGGAAGCATGTTTAACTAGGCTAAAGGCATTTGTTTCTAAAACTATTTTGAATTCATGTCCTATATTGTCCATTGTAAGGGACACAACCGTTATTTTCCACTATTATAACTCAATATTCATAAAATAATGTTTTTAAGGAAAAAATAGCTTCTTTTCCCCACTTGGTGAATTGTATAAAGGCATATTTTGTTGTTTTGATTGTTATTATGATGGCTATGTGTTAAAAAAAAAAAAATTAGTTGATTACTTATTGTTATCCAATTTTTTAATACCTTAAGGTATTCTTATTGTTGTATAAAATTCCAGTTTTGGAATATTACAGTGGTATCAGAGAAAAAATATTGGCTCAGCCTGTGAGCTCAAGCATTATGGATTATTCTCATGGGGAGAAGGATATTTTCAAAAAAATCAGTGCAAACCCTTGTTTTCTGGAGAAAAGAGGTTCTCAAAACTTCTCTTTTCAAATCTGCAGGGCAAAGGCAAGGGCATCAAAGAAATGAGGAGGGAAACACATGAAGATCCCTCACACAGATCTATATAGGAGGAAGATTCTAAGTCCTAATATTTTGGATATGAGCACTCAGCCATATCATTATATCTACCATGCTCTATCAGCAATTTCTTCATGAAGAGGAAGAAAGGATATGTGCCAAAGAGAGACACTCTTGGTGATTATTTGCAAGAATATGAAGATCAATCCGAGGAGTTCAAAGATCACTTGAATTTCCAAGGGTTTTTCCAAATGAAGGAAAGGAGCACAAGGAGCAAGAATCAGGGTGAGGGTAGATTCTTTCTATCCACTTTTTATGGATCACCTTTATGTCTAGCTAGGGCTTGGGTGAAGGAGCTAGACACCTTTGTGCAGCAACATCAAGTTTCAAAATTTGAAGCCATCAAAGTAGCAGCGCTGCATTTTTAGGGTAAGGCCTATGCTTGGTGGTTGTTTGAATCATTTTCCTTAAATAATGAAAATACATATACTTATGTAAAGTTCATTAAAATATTAGTAGAGAGGTTTGATGAGATTTCATGTGAAACATCTTCTATTGGAACTATCATACCATATCAAACAGAGCTTTTGCATGATTTGGGAGGGTCTGTGAATCCAACTCCATTTCTAAAAACCAATGGAAAGGAGGTGAGCTTGTTTGATACTTTTCCAAGGGAAATGTCTCCTTTGGATGAAGGTCTTCCTTCTCAAAAGGAAGACATGAAGATTCTTTCTTCAAAAGAGGACCAAGATCTAAGGTCTCTTGTTGAAGGTAAGGCAACTTCAACTAGTGAAGAAGAGAAAGGGGAGGTAGGAGAAGATAACGCAGTCATAACAAGGGAACCTCAAGCACCTCATGAAGAAGAGAATGGAGCACTTGCTACAAAGAAATAAAATCTTGCACTCTTGCAAGGAGTTCCAAAAGGTCTCACACATAGAGCTCTTGGCATAACACATGAGCAACATGTACCTTCATTTCCAAATGAGGAGATCTTGAAGATAGGAGAAGGAAAAGAGGAGGAATGGCATCAAAAGATGAAGAGCATGTACCCTTCTCTATTTCAAATTTTGAAAGAACAAAGAAGGCAAGAGGACCCATGCAACAAAGGTTGGGGCAAATCTGTCCACCTACATTCACATCCTACTCTATGCCTTGATGCCTCTCTTCAAGGAGGCATTTTAGCAGGAAGACCTCCTGATTGGAGGGAAAATAAAGTGTTCTCTCAACTATATGTAGCAGCAACATATTTTTCTAGAGAGGGGACCTTGGAAGGAGCCACTACAGCGCTGAGATTCACTGATGGGAGGATAAGCAAATTTCTGAGATTGACCTTGCTTTCTTCCATTCATCTATTTGCGTTGGAGGGAATAAATTTAGAAAACTATTTTAACATGAGCATAGTATCAAAAGGATACTCCATAGATTTGGGGCAGCAAAGGATACTCCAATATATAATGAAAATTTTTGAACATAACAAAAATATATTTTCATTTTTGTATGCAGGAGCAAAATTGTGGAAGTTTTGGGGGAAGAGAACCTTTCAAAAGGAGAGTGACTCTCCTAGACTTCAATGTTGTCTTGAGCAAGATCAGCTGCAAGAGGGGAAGCAAAAGAAAGTTGGGAATACTCCAACATGTGACTTTGACATCAAGCATGTCAAGGAGGAGAGCCATCATATGACAAATGCATCATTTCATATTTCTACAGCGTTGTCAATGTTGGGAAGCCTAGACCCTTATTGGAAGTCCCAACTCTTGATGGAATATTCTAAGGACCTATTCACATGTAAGGTTCTTGATGGGCAAGCAATGAATGACAAGTATAAGGTAGTTAATGGAATCATTTATGTTCATGATCATATCTACTTAACTAAAGATTCCAAACTCAAGAATAAACTACTTGATACAACTTATGAGGTCTTGCTTTCAAATCCCACTAGTTTCATTGGAACATATCATACTATCTTAGATGGATTCATGTGGGAAATTTTCAAAGAGGAGATGCACTCTCATATGAGTAAGTGCATGGATTATTTTTTGGTTGAGGAGGAACGTAGCTCTTGGAAAGTGTTATCATTATCACCTCCTTATTCATTGAGTGTGAGAGGGAGCTCATCCATGAGCTACCTTGCTGATTTTAAACAAGTGTATGACAAATATTGTATTGCTAAATCTCATGATGTATTTATTATATACTTGTATTTTCATAACACTCATGTGCAGGTCTTGGCTCCAAGAGGGGTCACTTTTTCTGATGGGCTTCATGAGCCACTTTAGGCCATGAACAATGGTGATGCTAGCCATTCCTTGGGAGATCTTGGAGAGGTGATGTACTCTTCATAGTGTGATTCCTTAACACCAACCATAATACACCTTCTCCAAGCATGCATGAAGGATGGGGCAGCAAACAAGTGTTGGGGAGAACGCTTTTCATATCATATTCTATGGCATTTAGGAGGAAAATTGTGTTGGTTGCACATGAGGGACCATTTTCCTTCTCCCTTATTGTATATGGCAGTTAGCATGATCTTAATTATGATCCCACATGCTGAAGATGTTCTTATTTTTGTTGGGAACATGGTTGGAGGAGAGACACATATTTTGGGTGTGTCTTAGGGGGAAGAGAGTCCCTACTTTTTCTGCACTACATGTTCCAAGGGGAGCATGAGGAACTACATGGCCACCATTGAATACCACTTGTTTCTCTATGATGTGGACCATATGTTTGGTTGGAACACTTGGGGCATGCCTCTCATGAGAAATTGGGAGGAGCTTTTCTATGAATTACCAAGTTGGAAGGTGATTCATTTTATTTGGATGATAGCATGGAGGAGGGAGGCCTCCATTGATGATGAAATTCCCCATGATTGTCATAATTTCTATCTTGAGAAGGCCATGGATCAGCAAGAAGGTTTCCATAACAAACTTCCATTATTTCATGATGAGAGCCATTGGGTTTATTCACCAAAGGCCAACTTGCACACTTGGGAGGAGCCATTGGGAGATGGAATTTTTGCAGAAATTCTGAAGTAATGGAGGAGACTATCGGATGGAAGCGCCACAAGAGGAAGAGGGGATATTTTGCAGCACCCTTGCAGTTGCTTGAGGACAAGCAACATTTGGGAGGGGGAGACTGTAATATTACTAATTTAGCTTCAGCTAATAGGAATATTAATTTTTCTTGTAAAAGTTAGATAAATGAATAAGTGGGAAATGAGGCTTATAATTTGCTCAAATATGAATAAAAATCCCTCCTAATGTGAAAGGGGATCATGTAATAACTAGTTCAAGCATCCACATGTGTGAACAAGGTCTAAACTATGTGGACAAGGTCAATTTTGACCAAGTCAACATGATTTATTCTCAAATAAGTGGATTCTAAATAAAGCCAGCTCAATGTGAATAGAGATTAATCCAGCTAGATAAAATTAAGGCACCTTCAGTGTGAAAAGGGACAGGGCATGAAGAATCAGTCAAGGTTGACTAAGTCAACAAAGCTTTCTAGATACATTGCACCATCTTGATGGACAGTGCAGTTTTTGTGGAGGAGCCTTTGCATGGAAGCAACCTCATAGTGGGTGGGACCCTTGGTGAGGAAGCTCATCAATTATATAATGAAGGAGATGGAAAGAATATGGAAATATTGGAGATTATATTTTTATTTTTTTTGCTTAGACTTCCTGCATACTTGGTTGTTTAGCTAAGCTGTTGCATTTCTTAGTGCAAGGGTTTGCCCAGGTGGGGATTCCCTACTCTTTCTTGGAGATCTTGACTAAGAAATCTAAGAGGAGGTTTCTGATCTAAATTTTCCACTACCTAGTGTTGGGAAAAGCACCTACCTTCAAAAAAAATTCATTCCCTTCAGAAAACTGTGTTATTTCTTAAGGTGTGTAGTGGAAGGGGTTAAAACCCCATTTTGAGGAGCTAGTTTCCCAAGAGGAGGATCAGCCTTTCTTTGGGAAAGTTAGGGGAAGCATATACACCCATTTATTTTATTTTTTAGACATTTCTATGCATAGCTTCAGTGACACAACATGATTCAGCCATAGATTTGTAGCAGCTTTCTCTTGTATATCTTTTCTGTCAAGAAAACTTTGCCAGGTATTCTTAGATCTGTATAAAAGAGATTAGATCTATGTTTTTATGCCTCATTGAGTAATATAATAAGAATATCAGATATATTTCTATATTTTCTGAGCTTCACCTCTATTATACTGCGCAGTCTCTTATGCAGCAGCTCCGACATTTTGCAGTCTTGGGGTTTTAACAATTTTTAGCTATCTTGAGCATGGGAGGCCTGTTTAACTAGGCTAAAGGAATTTTCTTATAAAAATATTTTTCATGCATGTCCTATATTGTCCATTCTAAGGGACACAACCATTATTTTCCACTGTTATAACTCAATATTCAGGAAATAACATTTTTAAGGAAAAAATAGTTGTTTTTCCCCACTTGGTGAATTGTATAAAGGCATATTTTGTTGTTGTGATTGTTATTATGATGGCTATGTGTTCAAAAACATTACATGAGTTTATTACTTTTTGTTCTCAAACTTTGGAATACCTTAATGTATTCTTATTGTTGTAGAAAAATCCAGTTTTGGAATATTAGAGTAGAAGTAGTTTTCACAAGCACGGAGATCAAAAAATTAGTTATTTCATTTACTAAATTCCATAAAAAATCATTCCCATTGTAAAAAATACCTTCTCCCCCATCATTTTTTCCCTTTTCTCCTTTTCCTAAGTTAAAACACATTTATTTCTTTCAAAAAGTAAAAAATACTTTTACTATTTCCCCTTTTATTCAAAAATACCCAAAAAACCCAAAAATACTTTAACCTTAAGTATAAAATGGTTAAAATATATATCTTGGGCCCCACTACAGATATCCCTCCCCGACATAAGTTTTTACATTAGAAACTTAGTGTATTTTTACAAATCATATGTACATTATTAACAAATTAACCTAATGTATTAAATCCCTTTATAAACCTTTAACCCGTATTAATATAATTCCTTTTTATATTATTCCCCACCCATAAATTTGATTTAAACGTATAGTTTAATATTTCCCACATGTTGTTTATCCCGGACCCACTTATAACTATCCCACCTATTATAAAAGCCCACTTACCCACACCCCATAGGTTAATGTATTAAATTCTGCTTATGTCGAAATCACGATTATATGTATTAAACCATAGTTTTAATACATATAAACCTCCCACATAGTTTAAAACCCGGGCCCCATGCCTATACAATCCCCAATACTCCGTCGCATCATCCTAGCCATCATATCTTCACTCGACAGATCCGACAACCAGCATAGCATATCGTACATTTCATTGCCCAATTGTTAACACACCCCAAACCTTCCAAAAATCACAATTTGCAGAGTATCCCTCCTCACTACGTGGTTGACTCTTATTGGATCGCATCGCCACAAATATCACCACTAACCACCTTTGGAGCTTGTAAAAACCACTGAGTGGTTTTCTCCCAGGCGCAAAAACCACCTGCTCATTTGAAATGACTGCCCATTAATTCAAAACATTGTTTGTTTAAAAAATGCAAATAACTGCCCATTTGAACCCTTTTATCCTTTCTGTTACATTTTGTGCTAAATAATCACTGCCGACCTATTTCTGAGCAACCAAATCACTAAACCAACTATATTTCAAGCCTTCTCACCTGAATTCAAGACCTCTGCTGCTACAAGACATCGCATAACTCAATTGAAGCATTTTAAAGACCTTTGAAGCTTCAGAAAAGCCCTCTGTTGCCTTAGAAACCCTCCTGGAAAACAAATCTTTGGTTTTCTGTTAGGTCCCTATATTACTAGTATAGTCCCTTATTTTTGTTAGTGTAACCCCCTTATTGTTATTATTGTACCCTTGTAACCCCCATTTTGTTATTATTGTGCCCTTAAATTATTATTGTTAGGTCGGCTAGGATTACATTATGGCCCACTAGGATTACATTATGGCCCCATGGACTCCTACATATAGAAAGGAGGTTTTGTAAATTGTATCATCCAAGAATTGTTCATTCATGTAATGTATTGGAGGTTGCCCCCTCGAAGTGGCTTATTTCTAAGGCGTGAATATCTCTTTTCTTCTCTTTTTGGAGCTGGTTACACAACATTTGGTATCAGAGCTTTGGGATTCTAGGGTTTCGCTGCTCCAAACAGGTCATCGTGGCATTTGCGCTATAACTTTTTTTCTACGAAGCTTCAGAAGCTGAAATTTTTAGGGTGCGAAGCTGAAATCTTGAGGAAGGTTTTCTAAAAATTTCAGATCTTGTTTCGCAATATGTGAGGAGATATCATCTGTGGAAGCAGGTATTTTCTCGTGCCTTGCTAAATGTGTCAATGTGGCCTTTGCGCTATAAAGTTTTTGTACCAGGTCGTATCTGAAATTCATATGGTGCGAAGCTGAAATCCCAGGACTACGTAATTTCAGAACTTGTCTTTAACATTGGAGATATGATCTGTGGAAGGTAGCCTTTTCAGCCCCCGAATTTCATCTCCAAAGAGGTGACTGTGGGGAAAACTCAATAACTCTCTCCGGGGCCCCGCATTGAAGTGCCGGTAGTATGGCCTAAAGTACGATTGCTTCAAGCACAATTTCAGAGACAAAGGACAAAACAGTGACACGTGGCAAGTCGTACAGTTCGCTCTACTGAACCAAATTCCGGTAATTAGGTCATCGGAGATTGGACAATATGTCTTGAGAATCCAACTGGGTCGACCAGGTATTCAAAGATAATTCAGTAGGCTACCTAGCAGCTGAATTTCAGTGGGATATTGAAGATTTTCAATTACAGAGATAATTCAATTTCAATATCGATCTCCTAAAAGATAGTAAAAGGTGTGTATTTTTTCCGAATTGCATAAGTCTTGTTTGAAGAATCAAGTTGAATTGATTCCAAGGGCATCTTGTAGAATAGATATCAATATTGGATTCTAAAATGGCCCCTAAAAAGAATTCAACACCCATCAAGCCTTCAGAAGGCCCTACCATGACTCATGAAGATGAAGAATTGCAACATGATCTATCAAAATTACAAGAACAAGTGCAACAAATTTCACTCTCGCAAAGAGCAGCAAAAAATGAAATGGAAGTTTTGAAGAAAGGTATGGAAGTGAAGATGGATGGTTTGAAGAAAGGCATGGAAGCTAAGATGGATGGCGTGGAAGTGAAGATGGAAGGTTTGAAGAAAGGCGTGGAAGATAAGATGGATGGCATGGAAGTGGGCATGGAAGCTAAGATGGATGACATGAAAGACAACATAGAAAACATGAAGAATGATCTAAAAGGATACATGGAAGGCTTGATGACAAGCTTAAAACCAGAAATGATTCCTAATGGCGGAAATATAGGAGAAGAACCTCATGATGAGAACAAAATAAATGTTAATCGTGATTTCATAAACTCGAATGTTGGTGGGAAGAACTACCATATTCCAAAAATGGATATGAGGAAGTTTGATGGAAAGGATCCTGTAACATGGATACTACAGATGGAGCAATATTTTGATCTCCATAACGTGCAAAACACACAAAGGTACGCATTGCAACTTTACATTTAGAACAAAATACATTTGTATGGTATCGATGGCTTTGCTCCCGTAAAAAAATTGTCACTTGGTCAATTTTTACGGAGGAAATGATAGCACATTATGAGGATACAAAGAGCAACACCTTCTTTACCCAATTGATAAATCTCAAACAAAAGGGTTTAGTGGGGCAGCACATCGAGGACTTCCAAAAATTGAGTATAAGGGTAACTGATATTTCAGAGGACCACAGGATTGATCTCTTCTTAGGCAGTTTAAAGGATAACATTCAACATGAAGTTCGTGTTCAGGAACCTGATTCATTAGAGAAGGCATTCAGGTTGGCAAGAAAAGTTGAATGTAAAATTATGGCAACAAGGAAGTCGACTACTCAATTCTATAAAGAAGGAAGTGTGGCTACATCTATATTTCCACAACCTACAAGGTTGACACCACAACAATTGGAAGAAAAAAGAGCAAAAGGGCTTTGCTACAGTTGTGATAGCAAATACACTAAAGGTCATAAGTGTGCTGAGAAGAAATTATTTTACATAGATTGTGAAGAGGAAGAAGAAATGAACAAGAAGAGGATATACACCAGGAACCAGCCCTAGAAGAGGAAGAAATGAATCCGACCATATCGTGTAATGCACTGGCAGGAATTACCACTCCTCAAACTCTCAAGATAGAAGGACAAATCAAGAAGAAAAAGGTAATAGTGTTGATTGATTCACGTAGCACCCATAATTTTATTCATTGTAAGGTAGCCAAGGAATTAAATTGTTTCCTATACCCAGCACCAGAATGTCAAGTGATGGTTGCAAATGGAGGAACTATAAATTGCTCTGGAAAATGCAATAACATCAAGCTAACCATGGGGGAATATGTGTTGACTAGTCCAATGCTTTCCATTCCTATGGGAGGTGCCGATGTTGTACTAGGAGTACAATGGTTACAATCTTTGGGGACGGTAGCTTTTAATTTTCAAGAACTTTTCTTGAAATTTTTTTCAGAAGGAAAGGAAGTCGAATTACGTGGTATTGAAGGGAAGCCAGGAAGGATAATAAGCTCTAATGTCATGACAAAGCTTCTAAAGAAAGAACAACGAGGCGTAATTGCACAATTATGCTCTCTAGAAGTTCCGACATCAAAATCATCTATTTCTGCAGATCTCCAACAAGTCTTGGACAATCATTCAAGGTGTTTGAAAATCCCAAAGGACTCCCACCTATTCGTGATCATGATCATGCTATTCATTTGATTCCAGGAAGTGTTCCTCCAAACATCAGGCCTTATAGATATCCTTACTTCCAAAAAGAGCGAAATTGAACGTATGATTGCAGAAATGTTAGAGGCGGGTATAATTCAACCCAGTCAAAGTTCTTTCTCTGCTCCTGTAGTGTTGGTACACAAGAAGGATGGATCATGGCGACTGTGTCCGGATTATAGGGAGCTCAATAAGCTCACCATTAAAGACAAATTTCCCATTCCTGTGATTGATGAATTATTGGATGAATTACATGGAGCAATTTATTTTACCAAGTTGGATCTTCGTTCGGGATATCATCAAATTAGAATGAAGACTGAAGATATTCCAAAAACAGCATTTCGAACTCATGAGGGTCATTATGAATTTTTGGTCATGCCTTTGGCCTTACCAATGCACCTTCTACATTTCAAGGGTTGATGAATTCCATTTTCAAACCCTTCCTTAGAAAATTTGTGCTAGCATTTTTTGATGATATACTAATCTACAGTAGGTCTTGGAAGGATCATGTTGAACATGTTGACAGGGTGCTCAAACTATTGCAGGAGAAACAATTATATGCAAAAACATCCAAATGTTTCTTTGGCGTACAAGAGGTGGAACATTTGGGTCATATTGTATCTCACGAGGGTGTTAAAGTAGACCCTAACAAAATTAAAGCCATTAAGGAATGGAAAGTCCCCACAACCATAAAGAAGTTGCGAGGATTTCTCGGGTTAACAGGTTATTATCGCAAGTTTGTTAAGAATTATGGGAGAATAGCAGCACCTCTAACAACATTATTGAAGAAAGATGCATTTTCATGGACTCCTGAAGCAACTAAGGCCTTTGAACATCTTAAAGAGGCAATGTGTCTAGCACCGGTCTTAGCTACGCCAGACTTCACAAAAACCTTTATCATGGAATGTGATGCCTCAGGAAATGGAATTGGTGTTGTTTTAATGCAGGAAGGAAGACCCATTGCTTTTGAAAGTCGTCCAATCAAAGGAAAGTATTTACAAAAACCTATTTATGAGAAGGAAATGTTAGCAATACTGCATGCACTAAAGAAATGGCAAACTTACCTAATGGGAAAACACTTCAAGGTAAAAACTGATCATGATAGTCTTAAACACTTTTTGGAACAAAGACTATCTTCAGAAGAGCAACAAAAATGGGTCACAAAGATGTTGGGCTATGACTTTGAAATAATCTACAAAAAAGGGAAGCTAAATGTTGTTGCAGATGCACTCTCAAGAAAGAATGAAGAGGTGGAAGCATTGCTTTGTGCCATTTCTATTATCCAACCAGATTGGATAACCGAAGCAAGAGATGAATGGAAGAAGGACAAAGATGCATGGACACTCATTCAAAAGTTGCAGCAAGATCCTAGTACATCTGATACATTTAGTTGGAAAAATGATTCCTTATGGTACAAAGATTGCCTATATCTTTGCAAGAATTCCCAACTAAAACAAAAGATTCTTCTGGAATTGCACACTTCTCCTTTAGGAGGACACTCAGGATTTTTAAAAACTTACCACAGGGTGAAGAAAGAATTTTTTTGGGATGGCCTTAAATCTGATATTCAAAAGTTTGTGGCGGAATTTTTGGTTTGCCAGCAGAATAAAGTGGAGACAATTAAGACCCCGGGACTTCTACAACCTTTATCCATTCCAAGTCAGCGTTGGGAGGAGATTTCAATGGATTTTATCACAGGTTTACCTAAGTCTGAAGGAAAGAATGTCATCATGGTGGTAGTTGATAGACTTACCAAGTATGCACACTTTTGTGCATTATCTCATCCATTTAAAGCAAGTACAGTTGCTACTACATTTATGGATAGAATTCAAAAGCTACATGGAAGCCCAAGGGTTATCGTGAGCGACAGAGATCCCATTTTTACTGGAAATTTTTGGACGGAGTTATTTTCTTGTTTGGGTACTCAATTAGCTCATAGCTCATCTTATCATCCTCAATCCGATGGTCAAACCGAGATAGTAAATAAATGTTTGGAAGGATATCTTCGTTGTTTTGTATCTGATAAACAAACACAATGGGTCAAGTGGTTACCTCTCGCTGAATGGTGGTATAACACTTCCTTCCATACTGCAGCAAAAATGACCCCATTCATGGCACTTTATGGATATCATCCACCATCCATCACATCATCTTTAAGGGAAAATTCGAAGGTTCAAGCAGTGGAAGATCACATCGAGCATCAGCAAGAAGTTCTCCAACTCTTAAAGGATAAACTGAATTTGGCACAAAATCGAATGAAACAACAGGCAGATCAACATCGCAGCGAGAGAAGTTTTGATGTAGGAGATTGGGTATTTTTACGGCTACAACCATATAAACAAATGTCCCTCAAGCAAGCTAAGAAGGATAATAAATTATCGCCAAAGTACTATGGTCCTTACAAGGTGTAGCAAAAGACTGGTACTATGGCATACAAATTGGAGCTTCGTGCTTCTTGATGAGTACATCCAGTTTTCCATGTTTCATGCTTAAAGAAGGTTATAGGTGAAAATCTTCCAGTTCAAACAATATTGCCAGAACTTGATGAGGAAGGAAAAATCATATTGGAACCAAAAGCAGTCATGGAAACAAGAACTCGACAACTACGGAATCGATCAATTTCAGAGTATCTCATCAAGTGGAAGAACTTACCCACTGAAGATTCTACATGGGAGGATGAGAATTTTATACAAAAGCACCCAGAGCTACTCAAGCGTTGAGGACAACACTTTTTGAAGGAGAGGGGCATGTTAGGTCCCTATATTACTAGTATAGTCCCTTGTTATTGTTAGTGTAACCCCCTTATTGTTATTATTGTACCCTTGTAACCCCCATTTTGTTATTATTGTGCCCTTAAATTATTATTGTTAGGTCGGCTAGGATTACATTGTGGCCCCATGGACTCCTATATAGAAAGGAGGTTTTGTAAATTGTATCATCCAAGAATTGTTCATTCATGTAATGTATTGGAGGTTGCCCCCTCGAAGTGGCTCATTTCTAAGGCGTGAATATCTCTTTTCTTCTCTCTTTAGAGCTGGTTACACAACATTTTCCCAGGTATTCTTTAAAGAAAAGGAATGTTCTTAATCTAAAGAGAAAAGTAATCAGTAATTGAATCAAATTAAGATTACTAGTAGACCAAGAGAGCCCTATTGCCTTCCAAAATATTTTTTGCAAACCCTGGGAATATTTTCATAGATTCTGAAACCTTGGACTGTTATAAATTGCAGAGATTGAATAATTGAATAAATTTAAGCTTCTATACCCTTGAAGAAGGCCTCCTTGTCTTCCAGTCCTTTTATATAGACTCTAGACAACTTTTTCATAAACTCTAAAGTCCTGAAATTTCTCTTTCATTACAGAGATTATAGTTTGGTTGATTGGATAAGTTTAAACCTTTTTCCAGACAATAGTTAAGCCTCTGTTCTATCCAAATCCTCCTGAAAACTATTATAAACTTTCAAAGGTGCTCCTATAGGCCTAATTTAGTGTTTCTAAATTCAAAAGAGTAATAAGATTGATAAATCAAGCAACGCAATGGCTTCCAAAAACATTGTACTTGTCAATCCTCTACAACCCCCTATTGTAGATGTAGAGAACATTCCCCTAGCTAACACAGACTTTAATATTACTGACACAGTCACAGAACTTAACCTTCTTGAGCTCCACTGTTGGAGCCAAGAAAAATCCATAGATCAGGCGGATGAAGTTTTCATATGGGAGTCTAATTTACAAGACATCATGGAACTCAATTGAAGCATTTTAAAGACCTTTGAAGCTTCAGAAAAGCCCTCTATTGCCTCAGAAACCCTCCTGTAAAAAAATCTTTGGTTTTCCCGGATATTCTTCAAATAAAAGGCATGTTCTTAATCTAAAGAGAAAAGTAATCATTAATTGAATCAAATTAAGATTACCAGTAGACCAAGAGAGACCTATTTCCTTCCAAAATATATTCTGCAAACCCTGGGCATATTTTCACAGATTCTGAAACCTTGGACTGTTATAAATTAGAGAGATTGAATAATTGAATAAATTTAAACCTATATACCCTTGAAGAAGGCCTCCTTGCCTTCTAGTCCTTTTATATAGACCCTAGACAACTTTTTCATAAACTCTAAAGTCCTGAAATTGCTCTTTCATTACAGAGATTACAGTTTGGTTAATTGGATAAGTTTAAACCTTTTTGTAGACAATAGAGAAGCCCCTGTTCTATCCAAATCCTCTTGAAAAATATTATAAACTTTCAAAGGTGCTCCTACAGGCCTAAATCAGTGTTTCTAAATTCAAAAGAGTAATAAGATTGATAAATCAAGAAAAGAAATGGCTTCCAAAAACATTATAGCTGTCAATCCTCTACAACCCCGTATTGTAAATGTAGAGAACATTCCCCTAGCTGACACAGACTTCAATATTACTGACACAGTCACAGAATTTAACCTTCTTGAGCTCCACTATTGGAGCCAAGAAAAATCCATAGATCAGGCTGATGAAGTTTTCATATGGGAGTCTAATTTACCAAAATATGTTGTCCCACAGACCTTCCAATGCCCATAAGTGATTAGAATTTTTCAATCCTGCTATTTCCCTGATCAGAGAACCATAATAAACCTTGAAAAATAAATTTTATTTACCATCATTGCTGAGTCAATCAATCAGATGCTGCAGATACAACCCAGGCCTGATGAAATCCCTTTATCCATTGAGGCCCTCACTCAACTATACTTGATTTTGGACTTCCCCAAGAGGTTCCAGATATTCTAGACTTTCATGCCTTCTTATGTAGAAATTCCCAAGATAAATCCTCCATACCCTTCTGCAAAATTTTCTAAAAATACAAGACATATCATTAGCATGTTGTCTTTCATTCTTGGTTATTTTACAGATGAACATGTTGATGTTGCAGTGCTAGTTTTTTAATCTAATTTCACACATGGTCAACCTCCTGCTACCATTTTTAATTTTTCCCAATACCTTGCTGACAGTATTCATGAGAAGTTGGTCAAAATGCCTTCTAAAGGTGTTTTCAAGTATTCCTCATTATTATTCCATATGTTTTTATAATTTCAGTCTAAGAAATTTGCTATAAGCCTTCAGAAGCTTGATGTGGAAGGAAACCCCCAATCAGTCATCTTTTGGACTTCCTTGATAAGGAAAGACTCCAATGAGTTCACTTATACAGATTTTACTGATTCTTTCATTCATCCTATGGTCAATTTTCTAAACAGCAGAAGGCAGCCCATAATTAGTGAAGAGATTAAGAAAGTTCTATAGTTGTCAGAGAATAATAGGACATGTGATTGGTACTTGTACCAAAATCATACTAAGGTAAGAGTATATGGATCAAGTCTTGTTCCATATAAACTGCCCAAATACCTCCCTATCAAGTTATTTTCCCTTTATTACATAAGGCCAATTCTTAATTCAAATGCAATTAATTTCTTGGCAGCAAAGAATAAGACACAGTTCAAATTGAAAAATCAGGTTGGCCCTGTTATCTGTAACAATAGAGATGTGGGTCAAGAAGCTGAAAATTTTTTACAGGAGTTCAAATTCTATAAAAATTTTCTGTGGTATTATGATCCCCTTGGAGTTATAAGTAAAATGAAAATTAAATGCAAATTGACCCCCTATGTACATGAAAAGAAACCAGATATTGAGAAATTTTCCAATCAATCTGAATGGTTGGAGAACACCTTGGTAGAGGCAGAGAAACAAGGTGATACTTGTCAAATCTTGCAGACCCAACCCAAGAAGAAAGGAATGCAAAGAGAAACAGAGAGGAAGGATCATACACTACAGAGACTACAACTGAAACTAAATTCAAATTGAGATACAGTAAAAAACCAAAGTTAAATCCTGCCAATAAAGAAGTGGAAACAATAGAGGTGATTGATACAAAAATAGCAGCAAAGGACAATGCACCTCCTACAATAATTGAAGAACAACAACAACCTACAACTTCAAATACTCAACTTATTTAGAAGCAGCACAATATTGAAGTTTCCTCAACTAAAAAACCAACAGAAAAGGATATGGATATCAAATAAAGATACAAAGAAATCAAAGCCAGAAATGAAGAAATTAAAACTGAAATATATTCTCAATATCTGAAACAAACTCCTGGCATCCAGAATAGGCTACTTTCATCCTTTGACTATAAGAATAAAAATATGCAGATGAAATTTCTTCAACCCACAATTCAAACTCCCAAGTCATCTTCTAATTAAAAAAAGACAAATTTTGAACTCTTGGCCCAGGATATTCATCCTCTGGATCAAATTGAGTTTCATAAGTAGGCAAGGGAAATCTATTCTACAATGTCAACCAAGGCCATGAGTGTACAGAAGCTGCAAAACACTCTAACAAATATCAGAGATCAACTCAAATTAGAAAAAGCATCTTCACAGGCAAAAGAAACTAGAATTAAATCTTTGGAAGAATTAGTACTTGAAGTAGGATATGACCCTAAAAATATCAATGTTGCAGATGAATTGATAAAGAAGAAAATTGCAGACATTGTTGCATTAAAGAACCAACTAAATTTTCCCCCTACAAAACGTCCTCAAGAAAAGGAAGTATTACAGGATACAAATCAGAAAGATGAGATGATGAATCTCATTCTACAGTTGACTGCTCAGATAAAAGAAATGGAGAATGAAATGGGCAATTTGGTCCAAGACAAAAAGGATAAAGAAGAAGAAGTTCCAGTCACAGTTATTCCTGTAGTTACTACTGATGTACCTTCCACACTAGCTGAATCACTGGCTCCTACAATCACCATGGCTACAACATTACCTGTCACTTCATCAACAATTTCAGCAACATAATCTTCAACAACAGCGAAACAGCATCCATATGAAGCAAGCAAGTTGGTAAAAGCTATTCAGAACATGTCTATTCAGACTAATGAGATTAACAGACTTAAATAACAACTTAAAATTCTTGAAGATGAAAAGAAACTTTCTAAGATAATTCATAAGAATGGAGAACAAAGAGAAAACATATTAAATGAGAAGTTGAAGAAATTAGAAAAAGATCTAACATTGAGAGAACCCATGGCTCAAATCAGACAACAGCTATGGGCCAATATCATTGAAGAAGTCAATGATATTTGGCCATCAATCTAGGTTATATATGATAAGAAATACTTAGTCAAATCAGCAAAAGAATCCATTCAAAAGATAAAACAAGAGCTTGGTAAGAAACCTGAAGAAGCTCTTGAAATCATCAAGTTTCTTAATTCTAATAACACACAAGAGCTAGAAGAAATTGGTATTAACGACAGAACCAAAACCATCCTAGAAATTAGGAAGGTAGCTTCTAAGAAGAATTTGATGATACATCTAGAGGAGAAATGCCAAAACATGGAGGTTGCTATCACAAGGTTTATGATGAAATTTGATGTCCTAAGGAAAAAATGCCTTCCAAATCCATTAGTTATTCATGACAAACTAATGAAGCAGGATGACTATGAAAAGAAAATGAGAGAAGTTGCAAAGGATCAGGCCAATCTGCCTTCCTCACAAGGTATTCCAACAGGGAAGGTAATCTACAAGAATTTGGAGAATTTGTTTTACCTACAGCATGAGGTGAAACACATATTTATCAACAAGCCCACATTCTCAAAGTATACTGAAGCTGATGAGATTTTCAAAAGGATGATGAAGATAAAACTGCTAGAGTCAGAACTTTAGGAAAAAATGACTGATTTATTGTGAAATTAGATTGCAGTAAGCACAAAGCAATAAAAATAAAACAGAGCTGGCATTTTTACATTTACAGTTACAGTTTTGCAGTGAAAGACGGGACACTAAACAATGAAAGAGTATCAGTTCAAAGTCAAAGTTTAAAGTTAAAAAAAAAATTACAAAGCAGAGATAAAGCTGCCAGCGTAAAGGACACTTCACTGTCAAGCTACATCCTTCGTTGAAAAACAAAGAGAGAAATATCAACAAGTAAAGATAGCAAACATTAATTTCAATAAAAACAGGGACAACTAGCATTAGTTAGAAAGCTGTCACTATCTTCTTACATGAAGATATTTCTTTTCCATAAATAATTCCTAAGTGTGTTTTAGGATATTTTGGAAAGATTTTTTGTATAAATACTTCTCATTTAAAAGTATTGAGTGTGGATGAATTGTTAAGCATTTCTATAGTTATACTATTCTGAACCTAAGGGTGATTGTACCAATTTCAAGTCAGCAGACTGGATTAAAGAAATAAAGCATCATATTATAGGATTCATGTGTTGGGCCACTACAATGAAGTATTTTCACTTATTTCTTTGTCAATTTATTATGTTTTTCATCAATACTTGTATGTTGTTCTAAATCTAAATGATAAATTAGGAATTGTTATTTCAGAATATGCTAAAAGCTCTCTGTCTTGAACTGCTTATCATTTACATGTTTTCCATTGATATCTATACTAAGGAACCCTCAATTTCTCCCTAGTTTCAATTGGCATCTGCCTTTTCACTCATTATCTGGATTTGAGAACCCTTAATTGCTCTCTTACCCCGATTGAAACCATTTTCACCATCAACCTTGAAGATCTGAAGTAACTCAGCTATCTTGCCCTGTAAACATTTCCCTTTAGAACTTGATCCTGATCTGAATGCTTGACACATTGACTCCATTAGCCCAATAGAATACAGACCTACATCTATCCATCTGAGTAAGTGATTTCACCACCAAATAAAATCAAAATCCGAAACCAATTTACCCTACATAACAATCCTAAAATCAATTAAAATCAACAAAGATAAATCATATAGAGAGAGCCCTCTCTGAGCATTAGGAAGGCTAGATCCTAAGGCTTAAAAGTAGGTTTATGGATTCCTTTAATATTCTTTAAACTAAAAATTCAAAAAATCTAACAACTCTTGAGAATTATTGGAGTGATAACAGAAAGAAAGAAAGACTAATTTCCCATCACGATTATATTCATATGATTGGTTGGAAAGTGATTTCTAATTGATTCCTCCATTTATACATGCCTCTTATTTCATACTAGAAATTATTATTTATCTATTTTCTACACTTCACATTCTACATTATTTGGTTTATACATATTCATAATTTTCTTATTTCCTTTTTGTAATTTTATGCATTTTTATTTATAATTCTTTTGGAATGAAGGATATACTATAAGGGGGATCCTAAATGTTCATATTATGAACGATATATTGTGCTTGAACATTATATTGGAATCCTTTTGAGTAATAGTACATCTCAATATTATAAAGAATTGAATCCATGTGACTAAAAATTTATTTGCACCCAAGTTTGCATGTCTCAAATATTGGTTCAAATATGAAAGAAGGATAGATGTATCATGTAATTAAAGGTTAAATTCCTAGTATTTTGGGTTGTATCTCTTTTTTCTCTATAATGTTGATTTTTCTAGTCATTTTGATTTGCATTACACTTTGATATGAGGTTATCATAATATCAAACGCTTTGGGACAGTTTAATCAATATCTAAGCAATGTATAAACCAAAAACCCAATGCAAACAATAAAGAAGCTTCTGAGAAGATCAAACAACGAGAAGACCACATCCCATATTATGAAAACATATTTTTGATGATAAAAATTATTGAGGTAATTGTTTTGTTTCTATGATTAATGAATGAATGTTATATGTTAATGAATTATTGTTATATGTTACTTTATATGCAAAACTACATATGTTTCTTTATTATTTTTTTTTTCTAACGTGTTATGCATGAATCCTAATGTGTTTTTTTCAATTGTTTTTTAGTAGATAGATTAGGTACTAGGGAATTGAGAGTGATGTGGAGGAGAGGGGGGAATAATATCTTCCACCTTCACGAGGTTGGACCTGTTCAATAAATAAAAAATTAGGATTTCGATAATCTTTGAGAAAACCTCCCTCAATCCAACAGCGAAACAGCAAATTCAATGTTGGCTTCATTGTTTCTATGTCGAATCAAGGGACATTTTCTCCAAGATTAGACTACTCCAATAAATTATTCTCGTAACACAGAGGATCTCACTCAATTATTCATGCACTCGAGTATTTTTAATTAATATTTAGTCATAAAAATGTTTTTAGTTTATTTTATTATTTTGATGATTCTTTATCTACCATTAACTCAATTTACGTGAATTGTGGATATTTTTATTCTCAATATATCTGTTATCATCCCAAGTTTGACATAAAATTAATTTATATGGAGCATTCCTGGTGCATTTCAGGTATGTTACAGAAAACCATTCAAAATTTTATTATTTTGTCATCTAACTTGTTCATATGAGTCTTCGACCTTGATTACCTTCTCTTGCTTGATATAGGTAATACTTTTTCATACATTGATATTTCTATTCATGCTCCTTGTAAACTTGTATTTAGGAGACAAACTCACATTGAAAAATCTCTTCTCTTGAATCTTGGTGTTTTTATTCTTGGCATGGAAAACTAAGTTTTTGGATCTAGGAATTCTTCTTGAACATGTGTTCTAGGTTCAACCCTCAAAACTTTAGCTTTGTGACACATTTAATTTATTGCCTTATGTTGATGGATATATTCATTGCAACAATGTTGTTCAGAATTAGATAGAGGAATTTTATGGTAGCCAAACTAATCAAAGGATTGATTTTTTTTTTTTTACTAGTAGTCTCTTGGATTGGGTTGTGAGCTAGCATTTTTTTTACTAGCTAGTTCTTGAATTGGCTTGCGATATAGAATTGAAAGAGGCCACAACCTACATGTATATAATATTTGATGTTTCTTTTTTCTCCATGATGATGAAGAATAAGGGAAAGAGCCACCATTTAGATACAATTTTTAGGTGGTTACATTGGAATACGAACTCAAATTGGAATAACCTAATTTCGTGATTAGATTCTAGGATTCTCAAGCAATCCCATAGGGAGAACTTGTCCCCAAGAAATAGTCATATGTTATACAACATTGTGATGGGCATCAAAAATGTTTCTTGAATAATGATAACCATACACTCCTAATGATTGCATGAAATTTGAGATTGTAAACTTAATATTGTTGCAATTCATCCACAGGTGTTAAGATATGGATTCATAACAACACTCTCGATGGAATTTATTATCATAGGAAATTAACCACATTTATTTTCCATTTAAGTTCAAATTTCTGTTAGATTTTCTATGGAACGTGTATTGTGCTAAGAGGAGCTACTATGTTTATTGCCCCCTCCCTATACACAATTTTTTTAAGCATCAAAGGACCAATTCAAATGTAAGTATGTGTACTTTATTTTTATAAATAGGGGATTATGCAATGCATAAATGAACACACTTTCAGGACTGAATATAATACATGAAGGAAATTCATTCAACATACATATAAGAAATACTTTAGCATAGTAACACATATCAACATCATATATTAAAGCATCATCAAACATATATACCTTTAGTTGCAATGAAATCACTATGATTATATAATTAAGAAATGAAGGATAAAATGATGGACAGAAGTATGTTATGGATCACCTCCGAAGCATGTAAATGTAGATATGCAAAGTAGTATTATCTTTAATATAAAGTATAGCAATGAACATTTACTGTTGTATGCATAAACAATTTAATTTTGTATACATAGTTGTGTTTCTGCGTATATTTTCAAATGATTTACTATATTTCTTTTCCAAGACATACTTGCCTTTGTACGCAGTCAGTTCTTTTATGCAAAATATAAGGTTACACATAGATAGTGCATTCAATAATCGCACAGTATTTTGTTAACCAAAACTAGAAATACTTGCACATACTATTGTAATTAATATAATGAAATAAAATACTCTCGGTATAACTCCTATCCCCTTAATTCCATTGAAATGAAACCAATCTGTAAATCCCATGGCAATGAAACTGATGGAAAATGTGAGATAGAACATGCAAAATCCAATCTTAATGTTTCAGACCTAGCCCATCAGTGCGATAAAGCTCTAGCCTCTACATCTCCGAATATTTTACAAAAATTTGAGGATGAAAATATGAATGTCGATAAAAATGTTTCAAGAGATGTCAGGTATAGTGAAATTCCACACACTGCCTCCAGTGAAGCAAGTAAATATGATATGCGCACTGAAGCTTCAATCTCTGGATCTTCTAATAAGTAAATAAATAAATGAAGAAAACAAATAAGTGTATCAGAAATTCATACTCGAAATAATTTTACAATGATAAGGTTCTATGGGAATAGGCTCATATTTCCATCTAGCAAAAAAATAAAACAAAATAACCATACTTAATATTACTAATAATTTAGGAAACAATCATTTTATTCTTGTTCAACAGTGGATGAAACAATCATTTTATTCATGTTCAGGAGTGGATGAAACAACTTGGGAGAAATATATGTATAAGAGTTTTAGGACAAGGAGAATGTGATTTTCACAAGCACCAGAGTGAATATTATCTTGATTCTCCATGCAAAACTAAGAAACTGATTGGCTTGAAAACCCCCACACTAGGTTGATCACATTATTGTAGATGTAGAGAGAATGGAAAATAGTATCTCCACACTCAGTGATGACCGAGTGAACACATATCGGAGGGAAAATTTCACATTGGATAATATAGGGAGGAATCTTGAAAAAGACCCAAGAATTTGGCCATCTATAGATGCAAAAAAGAGAATATGTATGGAGAATGTTCAACAGCACGAGAGGATTGAACTTGCAATATAGAAATATGTCTTGAAAATGCTGATAATTTGCCACCAAGAGAAATTTGATACAGATCTAGAGAGATGGTGCAAAAGGCTGAGAAAATATACAGATTGTACATTATTCATTTCTACAATTTCGTTTATCGTATAAGTAGATGCATGTGTGTCTTTTTATATGTTGAACTATAAATTTCTACGAGACACCCACTCTCATCAACTGAATATAATATTACAATAAATTGAAACTAATCTAGTGAATATTACCTCTTAATTACCATTTAAAGTGAATATTACAAGTTAATTAAAAGAAAAGAGGAGAGAGAACAACACGTCTTAATGCAAGAAAAAGTTCCAACCAATATACAAACAATCAGATAAGTTCCAAAAAGTATACAAACAATCAGATCTCTATGTATTATTTAAGAAGCCAAAAATATTATTGACATTCTGTTAATAAAAATGAACATGAAATTTTAAAATAATATTTAATATTCCTGGGCCCCAATTTTCAGTATGATCGTAGGATGTGTATAACATTATTCATTTCACATTAATTATTGAATTGAAAGCTGAGAATTCTCTCGGAAAGAAGTAACTTACCTGGAAGGAAGCCGAGGAAGCTGAGGATGCAAACAACGTCGAGAAGACAAGGATGCCGAGCAGATAAAGATGTTGAGAAATAGAGGATGATGAGCACACAGAGGACGAAAATTCGAAGAGGATGTCGAGCACACATAGGACGTCAAATAAGTAGAGGACATCGAGCACGCATAGGATATCGAGCAGGCAAACGAGGCCTGCAAAAATACTACTAAACATAAAATTAGCATACAAATAAACCAAAAAACACTAATAAACCAAAAAACCACCAAAAAAATAAACAAATCATTGGACACTGAGCACACAAAGGTCACCTGAAAAACACTACGAAAACATAAAATTAGCATACTACTAAACAAAAAAACCACCAAATAAACTAAACAACTCATCGGACGGTGAGCTCGCAGAGGACGCCGAGCATGTAGAGGACGCTAAGCATGTAGAGGGTGCCTGCAAAAACACTACAAAAACATAAAATTAGTATACAAAATAAACCAAAAAACCACCAAACATACTAAAAAACTCACCAGATGCTAAGCATGCAGAGGATGCCTACAAAAACACTACCAAAACATAAAATTAGCATACAAATAAATCAAAAAACACCAATAAACCAAAAAACCACCAAACAAACTAAACAATTCACAGGACACCGAGTACGTAGAGGAAACCTACAAAAACATAAAATTGGCATACAAATAAATCAAGAAACAACCAAACAAACTAAACAACTCACTAGACGTCGAGCACGTAGAGGATGCATACAAAAACACTACCATAACGTAAAATTAGCATACAAATAAACCAAAAACCACCTAACAAACTAAACAACTCACCTACCAGCTCTCCAACGGCCATGCAATGGTAAACTGATGTAACTTCAAACTAAAGTTTTAGTAAATATTTTTGTGGTCTGAGGGCTGCTATATTTATAAGAAAAAGTTCGTTTGAACTTTTTTAAAATCTTGGTCAAACTTTTAGCATTGTTTTTTCAACCTCTGGCCAAAAATCAGGCTATCGACATCGTCAAGGTAAACAGCGAAATAATTTCGCCAAACAGTGGAAAAATTTCGGCCGAAGTAGCTTCAAAATTTTGGGCTAACATTTAGGAAGTTTAACCAAACTTTTGGGAGAGTGAAATATTTGGGCGGGTTTCTCAAAAAAGTGTAACCCACCATCGCGTTTCAACCCTTAAGAAACTAAAAATTTGGCCACATGGAGGCGAAATCTTGGTGAAATTTGTGTAAAAATTTAAAATATTGGTTTGCTACATTTTCTGATATATGGTCCAAATAAGTTAGGTTTTTGCAGGCTCCAGAATTTAGTCTAAAACAAGTGAACTAGGGAAAATCGTCATAACTTTCTCTACGAGCATTAGGTTTGAATTTTGTAAAAAATTACTAAAATTGAAAGGACTACGTTTTTTCTTGTATCATTTTCAAGACTGAAGGTTGAAAAAGTGACACGTGGAATTCTATACAAGTTCACTCTACTTAACCAATACATAATCATGCCATCGTGAGATACTGGTCACAACTTTATCTTGAATAATCCAATCTAGGTATGACTTATGGAAGTGGAAAGAAGAATCATATGGATACTACAAGATGAAAATTCAAACCTTGGAGAGCCTAAATTACAGAGACACAATAGTTTCAATATCAAGCTCCTAAAAAGAAAGAAAAGGGTGTGTATTTAAAAAAAAAAATTCGTAACTTTTGTTTGAAAATTCAATTTGAAGTGATTCAAAGGGCATAGTGAAGCATATATATCGTTGTTTGATTGAAAAATTCTTCAAAATAAAAAAATGGACACACCTATTTAGAAACCATAAAGCTTTATTATGACGCATGAAGAAGAGGAATATATACAACATGATATATCAAAAGTACAAGACCAAGTGCAACAAATTTTTCTCTCACAAAGAATAACCAAAAATGAAATGGAAGCTAAGATGGATGGTTTGAAGAATGGTTTAAAAGAAGACATGGAAGGTTTGAGGATGGCATGGAAGATAAGATGGATGGTTTGAATAATGGTTTAAAAGCAGACATGGAAGGTTTGACAAATTTGTTACAAAAAATTATTCCTATTGGTGACAAGGTACTCCATGAAAATCAGGTTGAGGTCAAAAGGAATAGGAAATACGATTTTAGAGACTCAAATATTGGGTTTAAGACACCACATTCCAAATATTGATATGAGTAATTTTGATGGAAAGGATCGAGTAAAATGGATACTAAAAATGGAGCAATACTTTGATCTACATGATGTGCAACACACACAAAAGGTAAGAATTGCATATTTATATTTAGAACCTAATAAAGCTATACAGTAATAATGGATTTTTTCTCGTAAATCACTTGTAATTTGGCCAATTTTTATGGAAGAACTGATAACTCATTATGAGGATACAAAGAGAAATACCTTCTTTACCCAATTGATAAATCTCAAACAAAAGTGTTCAGTGGTGGAGCACATTGAGGACTTCCAAATATTGAATATCAAGGTAAATTATATTCTAGAGGAGCATAATACTGATTTTTTCATAAGGACTTTAAATTATAACATCCAACATGAGGTTCGCCTTTGGGAACCTATTCATTGGAGAAGGAATTCAAGGTGGCAAGAAAAGTTTAAAGAAAAATTATGGAAACAAGGAAGTCTACCACTTACAACTATAAATATGGAGGTGTTGTTGTTCCTAGCCTCCCATAACCTACAAAGTTGACAACACAACAATTGGAGGAAAAAAGAGCAAAAGGGATTTTTTACAATTGTGATAGAAAATACATTAAGGGTCATAAGAGTGCTGAGAAGAAATTAAATTACATATATTGTGAAGAGGAGGAAGAAAAGGAACAAGAAACATTAAAAGAAGAGGATATACACCAACAACCATCCACAAATAAATGAAAAATGAATCCTACCATATTTTTAATGAATTGTTAGGAATTATCACTCCTAAAACTTTCAAGGTAGAAGGATAAATCAAGAAAAAAAATTAATAATAATGATCGATTCTAGTAGTACCCATAATTTTATTCATTGTAAGATAGCCAAGGAATTGAATTATTTTATGTATATATATCACCAGAGTTTCAAGTGATGGTTGCAAATGGAGGAACTATAAATTGCTCAGGGAAGTGAAATAATGTCAACCTAACCATAGCTGAATATGTATTGAATATTCCAATTCTTTCCATTCCAATAGGTGGTGTTGATGTTGTATTAGGAGTCTAAGGGTTACAATCTTTGGGGATGATAGCTTTTAATTTTCAAGAAATTTTCAAGAAATTTTCCTGGGAAGGAAAGGAAATTGAATTAAGGGGAATCGCGGGGAAATCGGGGAAGATAATAAGCTCTAATGGCATGAAAAATATATTAAAGAAAGAATAATGAGGCATAATTGCACAATTATTCTCACTAGACGTTAAATAATCAAAATCATTCATTTCTCCATATCTCTTAATAATCTTGGATAATCATTCCAAGATATTTGAGAATCCCAAACGACTTCCACCTATTTGTGATCATGATCATGCTATTCACTTGATTCCAGGAAGCATTCCTCCAAAAATCATACCTTACATATATCCCTATACCCAAAAGAGTGAAATTGAATGCATGGTTACAGAAATACTAGAGGTAGGTATAATTTAACCTAGCCAAAGTCATTTCGCTGCTCTAGTAGAATGGGTACACAAGAAGGATGGATCATGGTGTATGTGTCTGGATTATAGGGAGCTCAACAAGCTCATTATTAAAGATAAATTTCCCATTCCTGTCATTGATGACTTTTTAGATGAATTACATGGGAAAATTTACTTCACCAATTTGGATCTTCATTCAAGATATCATCAAATTAGAATGAATACTGAAGGAATTCCAAAAACAAAATTCATAACTCATGAAGGTCATTATGAATTTTTGGTCATTCCTTTTGGAATTACTAATGCACCTTTCACATTTCATGCTTTGATGAATTCCATTTTAAAACCCTTCCTTAGAAATTTTGCATTCGTATTTTTTGATGATATACTAATCAACAAGAAGTCTTGGAAGGATCATGTTCAACATTTTGACAAGGTGCTCAAAATATTGGAGGAGAAACAATTGTAGGAAAAAACCTCCAAATGTTTCTTTGGGGTACAAGAGGTGGAATATTTGGGTCATATTGTATCTCATGAGGGTGTTAAGGCAAATACTAACAAAATTAAATCCATCAAGGAAAGGAAAATCCCCACAACCCTAAAGCATCTTCGAGGATTTCTCGGGTTGACAGGGTATTATCCCAATTTTTTTAAGAATTATTGTAAAATAGCAGCACCTCTAACAACATTATTGAAGAAAGATGCATTTTTTTGGACTCCAAAATCAACTAAGTCCTTGGAACATATTAAATAGCCAATGTTCCGAGAACTAATTTTATCTACTCAAAACTTCAAAAAAACATTTATGGTGGAATGCGAAGCCTCAGAAAATGAAATTGGTGTTTTTTTAATGCAAGAAGAAATACTTATTGATTTTGGAGGTCGTCCAATGAAGGGGAAGTTGTTAGGTCCCTATATTACTAGTATAGTCCCTTATTGTTGTTAGTGTAACCCCCTTATTGTTATTATTGTACCCTTGTAACCCCCATTTTTTTTTTATTGTGCCCTTAAATTATTATTGTTAGGTCGGCTAGGATTACATTGTGGCCCACTAGGATTACATTATGGCCCCATGGACTCCTATATATAGAAAGGAGGTTTTGTAAATTGTATCATCCAAGAATTGTTCATTTATGTAATGTATTGGAGGTTTCCCTCTCGAAGTGGCTCATTTCTAAGGCGTTGATATCTCTTTTCTTCTCTTTTTGGAGCTGGTTACACAACATTTGGTATCAGAGCTTTGGATTCTAGGGTTTCGCTGCTCCAAACAGGTCATCGTGGCATTTTCGCTATAATTTTTTTTCTACGAAGTTTCAGAAGCTGAAATTTTTAGGGTGCGAAGACGAAATCCTGAGGAAGCGTAATTAAAAATTTCAGATCTTGGTTCGCAATATTTTCGGAGATATGATCTCAGGAAGTTAGGTCTTTTTTTGTGCTCCTAAACAAAGTCATCGTGGTGCATTTGCGCTATAAATTTGTTTCTTTACGAAGGTTCAGAATCTAAAATTATGTGAGCAGTTAAAATCCTAAGGAAATTCAAAAATTCTAGGCTTGTTCGCAAGATTTTTGGAGATATGATATGTAGAAGGTAGTGCTAGATATGATCTGTGCTCCCGAATTTCATCTCAAAGAGGTGATCGGGCTAAGTTCAATAACTTCTCCAAGAGCATCTGATTGAGGCTGTGAAAAATTGGTCGCAATTAATGTGACCGTAGTTTCTTGGATATCAATTTCAGAGACAAAGGATGAAACAGTTGACATGTGGCAAGTCGGTACAAGTTCGCTCTCTTTTGAACTAGTCCATAATTAGGTCATTGTGGGAGATTGGACACAACTGTCTTGGAGAATCAAATCGGGTGGGACTTTGTGGCACTCGAAAGATAATTCGAGGAGGGCTACATTGGTACTGAAAATTCAAATATTGAATTTCTACAATCACCAGGAGATAATCCAATTTCAATATCGAGCTCCTCAAAAGCAAGAAAAAGGTGTGTATTTTTTTTCCGAATTGCATAAGTCTTGTTTGAAGAATCAATTGGAATTGATTCCAAGGGCATATTGTAGAATAGATATCAGTATTGGGTTCTAAAATATGCCTCGTAAAAATAATTCAACACCCATTAAGCATTCATAAGGGTCTATTATGACTCATGAAGATGAAGAATTGCAACATGATCTATCAAAATTACAAGAGCAAGTGCAACAAATTTCACTCTCGCAAAGAGCAACAAAAAATGAAATGGAAGTTTTGAAGAAAGGCATGGAAGAGAAGATGGATGGTTTGAAGAAAGGCATGATGGATGGTGTAGAAGCTAAGATGGATGGCATGGAAGCTGGCATGGAAGCTAAGATGGAAAACATGAAGAATGATCTAAAAACAGACATCGAAGGTTTGACAAAGTTGATACAAGAAATGTTTCCTAATGGTGAAAAGATAGTAGAAGAACCTCATGATGAGAACAAAATCAATCTTAATTGTGATTTGATAAACTCTAATGTTGGCGGGAAGAACCACCATATTCCAAAAATGGATATGAGGAAGTTTGATGGAAAGGATTCTGTAACATGGATACTACAGATGGAGCAATATTTTGATCTCCATAATGTGCAAAACACACAAAAGGTACGCATTGCAACTTTACATTTAGAACAAAATACATTTGTATGGTATCGATGGCTTTGCTCCCGTAAAAAAATTGTCACTTGGTCAATTTTTACCGAGGAAATGATAGCACATTATGAGGATACAAAGAGCAACACCTTCTTTAGCCAATTGATAAATCTCAAACAAAAGGGTTTAGTGGGGCAGCACATTGAGGACTTCCAAAAATTGAATATAAGGGTAACTGATATTCCAGAGGAACACAGGATTGATCTCTTCATAGGCACTTTAAGGGATAACATACAACATGAAGTTCGCATTCTGGAACCTGATTCATTAGAGAAGGCATTCAGGTTGGAAAGAAAAGTTGAATGTAAAATTATGGCGACAAGGAAGCCTACCACTCAATTCTATAAAGAAGGAAGTGTTGCTATGCCTAGATTTCCACAACCTACAAGGTTGACACCACAAAAATTGGAAGAGAAAAGAGAAAAAGGGCTTTGCTACAGTTGTGATAGCAAATACACTAAAGGTCATAAGTGTGCTGAGAAGAAATTATTTTACATAGATTGTGAAGAGGAAGAAGAAAATGAACAAGAAGAGGATATACACCAGGAACCAACTCTAGAAGAGGAAGAAATGAATCCGACCATATCGTGTAATGCACTGGCAGGAATTACCACTCCTCAAACTCTCAAGATAGAAGGACATATCAAGAAGAAAAAGGTAATAGTGTTGATTGATTCAGTAGCACCCATAATTTTATTCATTGTAAGGTAGCCAAGGAATTAAATTGTTTCCTATACCCAGCACCAGAATGTCAAGTGATGGTTGCAAATGGAGGAACTATAAATTGCTCTGGAAAATGCCATAATATCAAGCTAACCATGGGGGAATATGTATTTAATATTCCAATGCTTTCCATTCCTATGGGAGGTGCTGATGTTGTACTAGGAGTACAATGGTTACAATCTTTGGGGATGGTAGCTTTTAATTTTCAAGAACTTTTCTTGAATTTTTTTTCAGAAGGAAAGGAAGTTGAATTACGGGGTATTGAAGGGAAGCCGAGAAGGATAATAAACTCTAATGTCATGACAAATCTTCTAAAGAAAGAACAACGAGGCGTAATTGCACAATTATGCTCACTAGAAGTTCCAACATCAAAATCATCTATTCCTGCAGATCTCCAACAAGTCTTGGACAATCATTCCAAGGTGTTTGAAACTCCCAAAGGACTCCCACCTTTTCGTGATCATGATCATGCTATTCATTTGATTCCAGGAAGTGTTCCTCCAAACATCAGGCCTTATAGATATCCTTACTTCCAAAAGAGCGAAATTGAACGTATGATCGCAGAAATGTTAGAGGCGGGTATAATTCAACCCAGTCAAAGTTCTTTCTCTGCTCCTGTAGTATTGGTACACAAGAAGGATGGATCATGGCGAATGTGTCCAGATTATAGGGAGCTCAATAAGATCACCATTAAAGACAAATTCCCCATTCCTGTGATTGATGAATTATTGGATGAATTACATGGAGCAATTTATTTTACCAAGTTGGATCTTCGTTCAGGATATCATCAAATTAGAATGAAGACCGAAGATATTCCAAAAACAACATTTCGAACTCATGAGGGTCATTATGAATTTTTGGTCATGCCTTTTGGCCTTACCAATGCACCTTCTACATTTCAAGGGTTGATGAATTCCATTTTCAAACCCTTCCTTAGAAAATTTGTGCTAGTATTTTTCGATGATATACTAATCTACAGTAGGTCTTGGAAGGATCATGTTGAACATGTTGACAGGGTGCTCAAACTATTGCAGGAGAAACAATTATATGAAAAAAAATCCAAATGTTTCTTTGGAGTACAAGAGGTGGAATATCTGGGTCATATTGTATCTCACGAGGGTGTTAAAGTAGACCATAACAAAATTAAAGCCATTAAGGAATGGAAAGTCCCCACAACCATAAAGAAGTTGCGAGGATTTCTCGGGTTAACAGGGTATTATCGCAAGTTTGTTAAGAATTATGGGAGAATAGCAGCACCTCTAACAACATTATTGAAGAAAGATGCATTTTCATGGACTCCCGAAGCAACTAAGGCCTTTGAACGTCTTAAAGAGGCAATGTGCCTAGCACCGGTCTTAGCTACACCAGACTTCACAAAAACCTTTATTGTGGAATGTGATGCCTCAGAAAATGGAATTGGTGCAGTTTTAATGCAGGAAGGAAGACCCATTGCTTTTGAAAGTCGTCCAATCAAAGGAAAGTATTTACATAAACCTATTTATGAGAAGGAAATGTTAGCAATACTGCATGCACTAAAGAAATGGCGAACTTACCTAATGGGGAGACACTTCAAGGTAAAAATTGATCATGATAGTCTTAAACACTTTTTGGAGCAAAGACTATCTTCAGAAGAGCAGCAAAAATGGGTCACAAAGATATTGTGTTATGACTTTGAAATAATCTACAAAAAAGGAAAGCTTAATGTTGTTGCAGATGCACTCTCAAGAAAGAATGAAGAGGTGGAAGCATTGCTTTGTGCAATTTCTATTATCCAACCAGATTGGATAACCGAAGCAAGAGATGAATGAAGAAGGACAAAGATGTATGGACACTCATTCAAAAGTTGCAGCAAGATCCTAGTACATCTGATACATTTAGTTGGAAAAATGATTCCTTATGGTACAAAGATCGCTTATATCTTTGTAAGAATTCCCAACTAAAAACAAAAGATTCTTCTGGAATTGCACACTTCTCCTTTAGGAGGACACTCAGGATTTTTAAAAACTTACCACAGGGTGAAGAAAGATTTTTTTTGGGATGGCCTTAAATCTGATATTCAAAAGTTTGTGGCGGAATGTTTGGTTTGCCAGCAGAATAAAGTGGAAACAATTAAGACCTCGGGACTTCTACAACCTTTATCCATTCCAAGTCAATGTTGGGAGGAGATTTCAATGGATTTTATCACAGGTTTACCTAAGTCCGAAGGAAAGAGTGTCATCATGGTGGTAGTTGATAGACTTAACAAGTATGCACACTTTTGTGCATTATCTCATCCATTTAAAGCAAGTACAGTTGCTACTACATTTATGGACACAATTCAAAAGCTACATGGAAACCCAAGGGTTATTGTGAGCGACATAGATCCCATTTTTACTGGAAATTTTTGGACGGAGTTATTTTCTTGTTTAGGTACTCAATTAGCTCATAGCTCATCTTATCATCATCAATCTGATGGTCAAACTGAGATAGTAAATAAATGTTTGGAAAGATATCTTTGTTGTTTTGTATCTGATAAACAAACACAATGGGTCAAGTGGTTACCTCTCGCTGAATGGTGGTATAACACTTCCTTCCATACTGCAGCAAAAATGACCCCATTTATGGCACTTTATGGATATCATCCACCATCGATTACATCATCTTTAAGGGAAAATTCGAAGGTTCAAGCAGTCGAACATCACATCGAGCATCAGCAAGAAGTTCTCCAACTCTTAAAGGATAACCTGAATTTGGCACAAAATCGAATGAAACAACAGGCAGATCAACATCGCAGTGAGAGAATTTTTAATGTAGGAGATTTTTTTATGGCTACAACCATACAGACAAATGTCCCTCAAGCAAGCTAAGAAGGATACTACATTATCGCCAAAGTACTATGGTCCTTACAAGGTGTTGCTAAAGATTGGTACTATGGCATACAAATTGGAGCTTCCCGCTTCTTCACGAGTACATCCAGTTTTCCATGTTTCATGCTTAAAGAAGGTTATAGGTGAAAATCTTCCAGTTCAAACAATATTGCCAGAACTTGATGAGGAAGGAAAAATCATATTGGAACCTGAAGCGGTCACGGAAACAAGAACTCGACAACTACGAAATCGATCAATTTCAGAGCATCTCATCAAGTGGAAGAACTTACCCACTGAAGATTCTACATGGGAGGATGATAATTTTATACAGAAGCACCTAGAGCTACTCAAGCGTTGAGGACAACACTTTTTTGAAGGAGAGGGGCATGTTAGGTCCCTATATTACTAGTATAGTCCCTTATTGTTGTTAGTGTAACCCCTTATTGTTATTATTGTACCCCTGTAACCCCCATATTGTTATTATTGTGCCCTTAAATTATTATTGTTAGGTCGGCTAGGATTACATTGTGGCCCACTAGGATTACATTAGGGCCCCATGGACTCCTATATATAGAAAGGAGGTTTTGTAAATTGTATCATCCAAGAATTGTTCATTTATGTAATGTATTGGAGGTTGCCCCCTTGAAGTGGCTCATTTCTAAGGCATTTATATCTCTTTTCTTCTCTTTTTGGAGCTGGTTACACAACAGAAGTACTTACAAAAACCTATTTGTGAGAAGGAAATGTTGGCTATACTACATTCTCGGAAGCAATGGCGCCCATACCTAATGGGAAGACACTTCAAGGTAAAAGCAGATCATGATAGCCTTAAATACTTTTTGGAACAAATATTATCTTCATAAGAGCAACAAAAATGGGTCTCTAAGATGTTGGGTTATGATTTTGAAATCATCTACAAAAAAGGGAAGAAAAATGATATTGTAGATTCACTATCAAGAAGGGATGAGGATGTGGAAGAATTTCTCTATGTCATTTATATTATCCAACCTGACTAGATAATTGAAGCAAGGGAAGAATAATTAAAAGGTGTGGAAACTCATTGAAAATTTGTAGCAAGATCACAGTACATCTGATACATTTATCTGGAAAAATGACTCATTATTGTACAAATATTGCTTATAAAAATGTAAAAATTCCCAACTCAAACAAGAGATTCTTTTGGAATTTCACACATCTCCTTTAGGAGGGCACTCAGTAGTTCTAAGAACTTACCACGGGTTCAAGAAGGAATTTTTTTGGGAAGGCCTTAAATATGATATTCATAATTTTGTGGAAGGATGCTTGGTTTGCCAACAAAATAAAGTTGAGACAATTAAGACCCCGGTTCTATTACAACCTTTAGCCATTCCAAGTCATCATTGGGAGGATGTCTCAATGGATTTTATCACAAGTTTACCAAAGTCCAAAGGAAAGTGCGTCATCATGGTGATAGGTGATATACTTACCAAGTATGCACACTTTTGTACATTATCTCATCCTTTTAAAGCCAGTATATTTTCTACTACATTTATGGAAAAAATTCAAAAGCTACATGGAAACACAAATATTATTGTAAGTGACATAGATCCCATTTTCACTGGAAATTTTTGGATGAAATTATTTTCTTGTGTTGGTACTCAATTAGCTCATAGCTCATCTTATCATCCTCAATATTACGAGAAAACTGAGATAGTGAGAAAATTTTTGGAAGGATATATTCATTGCTTTGTATCTTATAAAAAAACAAAATGGGTCACGTGGTTACCTCTAGATGAATTGTGGTATAAAATTTCCTTTCATACTACAACAAAAATTACCCGATTTATGGCACTTTATGGATATCATCCACCGTCCATCACATCATCTTTAAGAGAAAATTATAATATTCAAGCAGTGGAATATCACATCGAGCATCAACACCAATTTCTCCAGCTCTTAAAGGATAAACTCACTTTGGAGCAGAATCGAATGAAACAACAAGAAGATTAGCATCACAGTGAAAGAATTTTTGACGTAGGAGACTAGGAATTTTTACAGTTACAACCATACAAATAAATGTCCCTCAATAAAGCTAAGAAGGATAATAAATTATCACCCAAGTAATATGGTCCTTACAAGGTGTTACAAAATATTTTTACTATGGCATACAAATTGGAGTTTCCTACATCTTCTCGAGTACACCAAGTTTTACACATTATTGATGCTTAAAGAAGGTTATCGGTGAGAAGCTCCCAATTCAAACAATATTTTCATAACTTGACGAGGACGGGAAATTCATATTGGAGCCTAAAGCAGCCATGGAAACAACAACCTGAAAGTTATGGAATTGATCAACTTTTGAGTATCTCATTAAGTGGAAGAACTTACCCACTGAAAATTCCACATGGGAGGAATATAATTTTATACATAAGCATACAAAACTACTCAAGCGTTGAGAAAAACACTTTATTGAAGCAGAGGGGCATGTTAGGTCACTATAATACTAGTGTATGCCCCTTATTATTATTTTTAGTGTGCCCCCCATATTGTTATTGTTGTGCCAATGTAGCCCCCATATTTTTATTGTTGTGTCCTTACATTATTTTTGTAGGCTCTGATTATATTGTTACCCTTTAGACTCCTATATATACCAAGGAGGTATTGTCATTTGTATAATCCTATAATTGTTCATTTATGTAATGTAAAGGTGGTTTCCCCCTCGAAGAGGCTTATTTTTAAGTCATTGATCTATTTTTTCTTTTGTTTTGTGATCTAGTTGCATAACATATTTATCGAATGTTTTAAAATATAAAAAGGCAAGCATATCCACCCATACTATTTATTTATTTTAATATTATAATGATGTATATGGTTTTTTTTCTTAATTCACATAATTTTCACGTATAAATATGTTTATCAATTGACATTGCATTTTTTACGTGCCTGACATATTGCAGTTGAAACACTACATGGCTATGTGGTGCAATGGACGTAAATTTTTCATCAAAAAGTTAGACGAAAAGATGAAAACTTATGATGGTGGGATTACTGCAATATTTCAGGTTACTAATGTTTTCTTTAGAGGTGACAGACATATAGCAGTCTTTGAAAATCGATACAATGGGTATTTGGAAGATATAATTGAGTGTAACTTTAATTCCTTCAAAATAGTCCCAGTGCAAGCTACGAATGAATCAACATGATTTTGATAGAAATTTTATTGAGCACGCTAATGGATTTACCATGGTTAATACAATTAATATTGATCATCCAACATCGTAGCCCTATGCTCTTCCAAGCCAATGTGAATAGGTATTTTACTTAGAGGTTACAGGTAGAGGGGGTTGGTCATATGTTGTTAGATATGATCCAAGAGGAAGTTCGGTAAAGTGTAATGTAGTGGAAGAAGATGTAGAGGAGAAGTTAGCTCATGTGCCCTATGAAGATGTCAAATAAGTTCAATAAGATGTTAATTGAGACAATGTTATGAATGAAGATGATATTGAAAATGTATTGTCAGATGAAGAACTTGAATAAGTCAAACCAATAATAGGAGACAGTGTTCCTCATGATGATATAGACGATGATATCATTGGAAATGATGACATTGATGATGATGTTGATATTTCCAATCCTTTCAACATCAATTATAAAACAGATGATACAAATGTTGACTTGGATGAAGAATAAGATAAACGATATCGAAAGGTTGAAATGTATGCAGAGGTTTGTGTTTATATGTTTTTAATTGATTTTTCCTCTTAAATTTACACTAATTTTTTGTTTTCTTAGTTTGAAGCTATGCTTGATTCTTAGTATTTTTCTTTCAAATATTTTATAGTAGATAAATTGGGTATTGGGGAATTGTGAGTGATGTGAGGGTGGGGGGGGAGGGGCCATATGATATTCCACCTTCACGTGGTTGGCCTTGTTTAGTAGAATATATTATTCTTGAAACCGAGAGAATCTCATTTAGGTTTTTACCATAAACTCCAATTGGTCGAGTACCCATCGTCAAAGCACCTTAATTTTCTATGGATAGGTCACGAGTTCAATTCCCTCAACACTACATTCAATTCTCTCGATGAGTTCAATTCAAAAAAAAAAAAAATTGCTTGTATGCACTAAATTTTGACATGGTTATAGTAGATGCATGTGTTAACAATATGGGACGGTTTCGAGACTCAAATAGAAATCACACAAATAATTTGACAATGAAATGACAAAATTAATATAAATGTTAAGGAGATGAAGTTATTTATTATTTTTTATTGTCTTTATTGTGGTATGTATTTAGCCTCGAGGGTTAGCTGAATTATTTGAGTAACCCCCGTCAAAGCACATTAATTTTCTATTGAAAGGTCATGTGTTAAATTATCTCGACACTCTCAGGGTCAAATAAAGATTCAATTCACTTAACATATAGAAATAAGTGGAAACTATGCTTTCATTAATTGACATCGCATAAAGGTGGTTGATAATGGGATCAACGTTGAAATTTTTTCAGTTTGTGCTTGTATAAACTGAAGTTTGACATGGTTATAGTAGATACATGCATTGATGGTATGGGAGGGTTTCGAGATTCAAATAATAAAATGAAAAAATTGTAATGTAAATTTCAAGGAGATTAAATTATTTTTTATGTTTTATTGTCCTTATCATGGTATGTATTTATCCTTAATGGTTAGCTCAATTGGTCAAGTACTTGTCATCAAAACACCTTCATTTTCTATTGAGAAGTCACAGGTTCAATTCTCTCGACATTTTCTGGGTTAGGTAAATGTTTAATTCATTTAAAATTTGGAAATCATTGGAAATTTTTCCTTCATTAATTGACCCTTCACAAAGGGGGTTGTGAATGGGACCAACGTTGAATTTTTTTCAATTTGTGCTTGTATGCACTGAATTTTGACATATTTATAGTATATGCATGTGCTAACGGTATGGGAGGGTTTCAAGAATAAAATGGACTCACAAAAATAATTCGATAATCAAAAAACAAAATTATAATATAAAATTCAAGGAGATGGAACTTTTTTTATTACTTTCCTTATCATGGTATTTATTTAGCCTTGAGGGTTAGCTCAATTGGTCGAGTAACCCTCGTCAAAGCACCTTAATTTTCTATTGAGAGGTAACATCTTTAATTATTTTGATGCTCTTAGGGTCAGGTAAATATTCAATTCACTTAAAATTAAGAAATCGATGGAAATTATCCTTTAATTTATTGACCCCACACATGTAGGTTTTAACCATGTACAGAAATTATCTGCAAACAAATCTTAAAAACAGAAAATAAAAAATAGCAAGAGAATAAAACATAAAACAGATATACACAGATATTTTCCCCTGGATCCAAAATCGGGACTACCAGCTTGATTTTTCATTATATTCCTTTTAGTGTTGCAACACACATATATACATGCCTAAGCATTCATAAACCCTAATCCATTAACCTTGGATTAGAAAACAACCGTAGTTCCCTTGACTGGATCTAAAAAATACCAGGGGCCGAAAACCATCATGCCCCAAAATCGTGTGCAAACCTATGCACAAAACCATGAGTGGGTCTGCCCATGCACAAAACCGAGGCACATACGACTAATCATGGAAATAATATAACACATACCCAAAAACACAAAGGGAGTTGTGAATGGGGCCAACGTTGATTTTTTTTTCAGTTTTTTCTTGTATGCATTGAAATTTGACATAGTTATAGTATATGTATGTTTTGATGGGTTGGGAGGGTTTTGAGACTCAAATAGAACTCACATAAATAATTAAACAATCAAACGATAAAATTATAACATAAATGTTAAGGAGATGAAATTATTTATTATTTTTTATTGTCCTTATCATGGTATGTATTTATCCTTCAAGGTTAGCTCAATTGGTCAAGTATCCCTTGTCAAAGCACCTTAATTTTCTATTGAGAGGTCACGCTTTCAATTATCTCAATTCTCACAATGTTAGATAAATGTTGAATTCACTTAACATTTTGCAATTAGTGGAAATTATGCTTTCATTAATTGACCCCCTGTAAAGGGAGTTGTGAATGCAGCCAACATATAATTTTTTCCAATTTCTGCTTGTATGCAATGAAGTTTGGCATGGTTATAGTAGATGCATTGATTGACAGTATGTAAGGATTTCAAGACTTAAATAGGACTCGCACAAATAATTCGACACTAAAACGAAAAAATTATAACATAAATGTCAAGGAGCTGAATTTTTTTTATTTTTTTTACTCTCGTTATCACAATATGTATTTAGCCCCGAGGGTCAGTTCAATTGGTCAAGTACCCATTGTTAAAGCACCTTAAATTTTTATTGAGAGGTCAAGGTTTCAATTCACTTGATTCTCTTGGGGTCAGGTAAATCTCCAATTCACTTAACATTTATCAATAAATGGAAACACTTTCATTAATTGACCCCACACATGGTTATAGTAGATGCATGTGTTTATTGTGTGGGACAGTTTTGAGACTAAAATAGGAATCACACAAAGAATTCAACCATAAAATGACAAATTATAACATAAATTTCAGGGAGATGAAGTTATTTATTAATTTTTACATTCCTTATCATGGTATGTATTTAACCCCGAGGGTTAGCTCAATTGTTTGGGTACCCCTCATCTAATCACCTAATTTTTTTATTGTCACGGGTTTGATTCTCTCGAAACTCTCAGGGTTAGGTAAATGTTCAATTCACTTAACATTTAGCAATTAATGGAAATTTTGATTTAATAAATTGACCCCACACAAAGGGGGTTGCGGATGGGGCTACCATTGTAAGGGACATTGTCATGTTAACCCTATCAACATACCCTAGTAGTACCCCTTCTACCAAAGAGTTGGAACACTTTACTAGGATAATAATGATGCCCACCAAGGTGAAAATAGATAAAAGGCATAACTTATAAGAATCATAATTTGTTATCATTCAAGTCATGATCAATAATTTCATTTCAAATGCATTGTGTTAACATTTAATATGAAGCAATGGACAAATGTATCTCCTGTGTGTCAAGATAAACATAATATGAAAATCATATGCAGAAATTGTCTAGGAAAAACCTAAATTTTATCATTGGGACCATTTTTTTTTATCATATTGATCATTAAAGAAAATATATCCTCTATCTACCCCTAGATGTGAGGGGGAAACAAGGTATACATAAGGGTATAGCCCCACAATTTATAACCATAGCACCAAAGTTTAATTTGGATAGTGTGTCAACATGGTTGACCAAATATGACATGTTTCAAACTTTTTTACACATGATAATGTGGTGTGACAAACAAAGGAGAGGGAATTCACCTTGCCCATCCAAGTTCAATTCTCACTAAGGTCTATTCAAAGATGAAAGTGGAGGGGAATGCCTTTAATCCCATCTAGGAACACATGTGAGGTGCATATATAAATCACCCAATGATTTATCACATTGGGATCTAAGCTTGACTTGGATAGTGTCCCAATATAAATCACTAAGGAGATGTTGTAATGTGTAACATTTTGACTACCTCAAATAAAAATATAAATATAAATATTATATATTAATCTTTGAAATTTAAATAAAAAAATTATTTTTATTTTAAATAAATTTTATTTTATTTTTATAAGTATAATTGAAATAAATTATAAAAATAAAAATTTATAATTTTTTAATTATAATTATAAAAATAAATTAAAATTTATTTAAAATAATAATAAAAAATTATTTAAATTTCAAATATTAATATATTGTACATTATACATAATATATAATATATCATATATTGTATATTATATATGAAGCTTTCATGAAAAACCATTATTTCGTTGTGTGACTTCATTTGAAACCACCAAAGGTTGGTGTAGAAATCACGATGTAGATTTGAAATTGCTCAAGAAGTTTTAATCAAAATCACAAGACAAAAACCTTCTCTACTGCTCTGCGGAAAGTAATTCACAATCTAGAACAATATTTTTATACATGCAATAATAAATCACACAAATGCAACGAGTATTTTTCCTGAGGAAAGAAAATGGCTAAAAAACCCAATTCTTGCTTGCATTAAATCAGAAGAACACAAATGTATTAAAATTTATTTACTCAATTGATCACAACCTCTAAGTGCATAACCTATCTCTCTGCTCACTGAAAGGCTTTGACCCAGCCTTGGTCAATTTTTCCTCTTCTTGAGCTCCTATTTCCTTGTGTTGTTCCTTGCGTAATTATTCCCCTATTATTTAGGAAATTCCTCAAATTGATTGTGCAATTCCTTCAAGTCGATCTTTTGACTACATGCAACACCTGTACACTCAAGACTAGTCTACAAGTGATGTTACATTGCCTAGGAATCTCCACCAAGCCTGGGGAACTCGAATTCTCTGCATATACTAGCTATTTTTGGATGATTAATAAGTTAACTGGATGATCGCTGAGTTTGACTCAATCTCACTGCTTAATTGACCCTCCACTAATTCCTTCAACAGTTAGAACTATTTTAACTGAAAAAAACCTTAGATAACTGACCTTTATTGCTACAAATTATAAATCACACATGCTTAACTAAACTCTAAATCCTCCAAATTGAATTTACTAAGTAAAATGGGTGAAACAAGCCATTTAACACAAGTTAACATCATCCAAGTTCTCTGTTGATGTGGAAACTCAAATTTTCTCAATTTAATCAAGGAAAAACCAAATTGAGAATTTCTTACTACATTTTTCAACACTCCCTCTCAGCAAGAAAGGGATTATCAACCACCCCTATCCTGAACCTTTGGAACTTGAACACTACTCTTGATAAGGCCTTTATCAAAATGTCAACATCTTGTTCCTCTGTTGGAATACACTGCAACAATATTATCTGCCTCTACACACAATATTGCAAATGGTGATATATATATATATATATATATATATATATATATATATATATATATATATATATTAGCTCACAACGGTTTCAAGCATGAAGCAACACCGACGAACCCGCTCGACAAAAGAAGAATACATGCGTCAAGCAACATGTGAGGACTGGCGAGAAAGATACTTGTTGGATTGTTTGATTAGAAGATGGATCCAACAGTAATATACTATGATAATCATAGTTGCATCAAGATCTCTAAGAATGTCATTTTTCACGATTGATCCAAGCATATATGTATATGTATATGTATATGTATATGTATATGTATATGTATATGTATATGTATATGTATATGTATATGTATGTATATGTATATATATATATATATATATATATATATATATATATATATATATATATATATATATATATATATATATATATATATATATATATATATATATATGTAACTATGTGAAAAATGACATTCTTAGAGATCTTGATGCAACTATGATTATCATAGTATATTACTGTTGGATCCATATTCTAATCAAACAATCCAACAAGTATCTTTCTCATCGAGATCACCTCACATGTTGCTTGAATTGTAGCCATGTATTCTTCTTTTGTCGAGCTGAGAGTCACAAATATTTGCTTCCTTCTGTACTTGGAAACTGTTGTGAACCCAACACTGAAAATTTCACAAGATGTACTCTTTCGGTCTGATGGAATCCCCACCCAATTTGCATCTGTGAAGCCACATAGCTTCACTCCCTCTGCCCATATGTACCATAGTCCAAACTAGGTAGTTCCTATGAGGTACCTTAGAACATGCTTAGTTACCCTCCAAAATAATTTGGTTATCTTAACCATAGGTTGGCTTAGCTAGTTGAATGCATAACACATATTTGGTCTTGTGTTCACAAGATACATCAGTGAACCCACTAGCTACCAATAAATGGTAGCATCCACTTCCTCACCTAAAGTGGCATCTTCCTTCCCCTAGTTGGTCGCTAGAGGCGTCTCCAAGGGTTAGAAACTCTCCATGTGAAACCTCTATAGTATCTCATTTTCATACTTTCCTTGAGATACAAACAGTTCCCCATTGCCTTTCCATACTTCCAATCTGAGGAAGTAGTGCATGAGATCCATGTCCTTCATTCCAAATTCTCTTGCAAGATCCTCCTTGCAATATCTGATTAGTTTTTAATCACTAGTTAAAACAAAATTATCAACAAATAATACAATAATCAATAATTTACTTCTACCAAAAAACGATAGAGGTTTGCATCCACTTCACTTTTGGTAAAGCCAAAACCGGTGAGATAACTATCGATTATGGTGTACCAAGCATGGGGTGCTTGGTTGAGACTGTACAACGTTCGCTTGAATCTACACACTTGAAGATCTTGATCAAAAGTCTCAAATCCTTCTGGTTGCTTGATGTACACCTCCTCCTTAATAATCCCTTGAGGAAAGTTTTTTTTACATCCATCTGGTGGATCCTCCACCCCATATGCACAACCAGAGAAATAATTGATTTGATGGATGAGTAACTTTCTACGTGAAAAAATGTCTCCTGACAATAAATTCCTTAAAATTGAGAGTACCCCATGGCCACAAATATGGCCTTATGCCTATCTATGCTTCCTTCTACTACCTTATTTACCTTAAATATCCATCGTGAACCCATAACTAATTTATCTGTTGGTTTTGGGACCACTTCCCAAACACTATTATTTACAATGGATTTGCATTCCTCCATCATTGAATTAACCCATACAAGTTTTTCTATTGCTTCCTTCCATTGCATTAGAGCCATGTAGCCAATGTACCAATCTAGTGACCTTTTCTGCCTACACAAATTTGAAGGAGTGCTCACATTATCCCTCTCATATTGCACAAGTCTCTCAGTTTCCCTAGTCCTTTTCCTGTCTTCTCTGGATGGTTATGCTTTCTTGGTGGTCTCCACTCTCTTCTCCTTAATTTGTGGTTTCTCCACAACTTCTTGAGGTTCCTCCTTTGGAGCTAAAATCTCTTCCTCTTGTGGGATCTGAAGCTCTCTCTCAAGAGAGCACCACATCTCTTTCTCCTCATCAACATTTACATCCCGTCATAGTACTACCATTATAAAGGATGGAAAGTACACCCAGTATTTGTGTGGATTTTTTGTGTATCCCACAAATACCCCCAATTTTATTGTCATGTCTCAATTCTTCCTTGATTCTTTTGAGACATGGTAGTAAATAGAGGCTCCAAAAATACTGAAGTGTGACACATCTATATTTCTCCCCGAGAAATGATCCTCCAGTATAATCATGCCAAAAATCTGATGATGACAATGGTTCTGCAAATAGACTGTTGTGTCGCATGCCTCAGCCCACAAATGTAGATTCAGGCCTTGGTAATGCAACATCTCCCTCTCTTTTCCCACAATGCTACAATTATTTCTCTCATCCACCTCGTTATACTATGGGTTGTGGGGGGTTTTCAACTCTAATTTAATGCCTTCTCTTACACAGAAATTTTAAATTCATTCGAGATGTACTCACCTCCATTATTGCTCCTGATAGCCTTCACCTTCTTTTCAGTTTATTTCTCAACTATTTCCTTGGATTCAATGAACTTGGATAATATCTCATCTTTCTTTTGAATGAATAAGATCCAACACTTCCATGAGAAGTCATCAATAAAAATGATATAATATTTGTGCCTACAATTGGAGGTTGTTAAGAAAGGTCCACAGACATCAGAGTGGATCCTTTCAAGGACTGCATGTGCTTTTTTGTCCTGCTCATGGAATGTGTATTTTTTGTACTTCCCCAAATTAAATTATTTTCATACATATTTCTTCTCAAGTGCTCCTTTGGGGAGGCATGTGGCTATCTGTTGCATGATATTCAGGGTGACATGATGCAAATGGTCAAGCTTTATATTCCAAAGTTCAGCGACATCGTGATTCTGCATCTTCTCCACTTTTGTGCTTAATGCATCACAATCCTCCACATCTATCTTGTATAGGTTATTCACCCAAACCCTGATATGCTTCACCTATCATGTGGCTATGTGTCTTGGGAATTCCTTTCCTTTGTTGAATATCACATCATAACCATGGTCTTCCAAAAATACAACAAAGATGAGATTTTTCTTTAGGCCCGAAATGAACATGACATACTTGAGTCCGAGGGGGGAGCCCAACTCCCTCTAAAAGCTGAATGTACCAACCTCGTTCGTGATATACCTTTTTTCCCCCATCTCGATGTGCATCTGCAAATATTTTTCTTCCAGGTCACTGAAAAAGTATCTACACCCTATCATGTGGAATGATGCACCGAAGTCCAAATACCACATGCTCCCCATTACCATGTTGGACATACATGCGATGAGGGTAAATTAAAGCTCAAATTCTTGAGGTATTCTTCCTTTCCTTCTTATGTGCAAACTTCATGGCATAGTTCCTGAATTCAAGAAAATGGAAGCATTTATTTTTTGACAATATTTCTTCTTGCCACCTTGAATGGATTTTGGTTTAGATTGGGATTTTTTCCCTTTTCCCTTATTTTCCTTTCCATCCAATGCAAATTTTTATTCATCCTCACCCTTGGTCGAAGTCCCATCTCTGGTATTCTTCTATAATTACTCCTATTTCAAATCAAACAATAAGCGCCCCCAATTCGGTAGTTTCTCCCTCCCATTCACTGAATCTTGACAGCTATGCCAAATCTTGGGAAGGCCCAGAAGGGATAGGCTTACCAAGTATTTTTTAGGGGAATTAACACTGACCTTACCAAGCTCATCACAAAATTGTGTAAAATTGTTCAAATATTGCAGAATTATGTCATTCTTTTGTATCTTGATACTTCGAAGTTTATCCGTGTGCATGAGCTTCCTATGGTCACTGTTATTCTTGAATAATACAGTCATTTCTTTCCACATTGCAAAAAAGGTTTCTTTTGCATGGGTATTTGAAACAATGTGATCCCTTACTCCCTGCAAGATTATTCTCCTCGCCTTAGCTACATCTTTCTTCCATTGATCATGATTCTATGCACCATATTCTGGTGGTTGTGCAACATATGTCTTGATGTATTCTATCAATCCATTGTCATCCAATATCACCTACATGTGATCCTTCCATGCAAAAAAATTAAAGGTTCCTTCCAAGGCATACTCTAGCCTGAGTCAATTGAAGTCCATCTTCTCAACTCTAAATAAACCCTGCTACACTGAGCTCCAAAATCGAACCTCTTGAGAACGACTTCAAAATTCTTCTCTAGTGTGAGTCCCGCTCTGATACCATGTAGAAATTATGATGTAGATTTTCAAATGCTCATAATTTTTTAATCAAAATCACAGGACACAAACTAATCTATTGATATGTGGAAATTAATTCACAATCTAAAATAAGAATTTTAAACATGCAATAAGAAATTAAGTATTTTTACCGGGGAAATAAAAATGCTAAAAACCCCAATTCCTGCTTGCATTAAATTAGAAGAATAGAGATTTATTTCAATATATTTGATCAACTAAGAACAACCTGCAAGTGCATAACCTATATCTTTGCTCACTGAAAGGCTCTCACCCAAACTTAGTAAATTTATTCCTCTTTTTGAGCTCCTATTTTCTTGCACTGTTCCTTGAGGAATTAGGCCCCTATTAGTTAGGAAATTCCTCAAATTGATTGCACAATTCCTTTAGGTTGATCCTCTTACTTGCATGCAACACTTGTACACTCAAGACTAGTCTACAATTGATTTTACATTGCCTCGGAATCCACCAAGACTAGGGAAGTCGAATTCTCTGCATGCACTAACTATTTTGGTTTGATTGATTAGTTAATTTTATGATCACTGAGTTTTAATGAAGCCCCACTAATTAATTAACCCGCCACCAGTTCCTTCAATAGTTAGAACTAGTTTAACTAAAAAAAACCTTAGATAATTGATCTTGATTGCTAAAAATTAGCAATAACACATGCTTAACTAGACTCTAACTCCTCCAAATTGAATTTAATGTGTAAAAAAGGTGACACAAGCCATGTCACACAATTTAAAATCATCCAAGTTGTTTTCTTATGTGGAAATTCGAATTTTCTCAATTTAATCAAGGCAAAATCAAATTGAGAATTTCTTGTTGCATTTTTCAACAGTCGGCGAGTCCATTTGAAATCTCAACACCACTCGCATGTCCACCAGTGGTCAAGTTCATGAATACATTTGAAACCACCAAAGGTCCATTTCGTGAGGTCCAGAACCAACATGAAAATCCATTGTGTCATTGTTTGATTCCATTTGAAACCACCAAAGGTCGATTCCATTCAACACCACAAACAAATCCACCAAAGGTTGATTTTGTGAGTCCATTCGAAACCACCATAGTTCCAATACATGAGGTCCAAAGCCACTATAGGTTAATTTTGTGAGTCCATTCAACACCATTGATAGAGCTACCATAGGTTGAGTTCATGAGTTCATTTCAAACACAACCAAAAAAGCGACCAAAGGTTTAGTCCGTGAGTCCATTTGAAACACCAATGAAAGAGCATGAGAGAGAGAAAACTATGGTAATGTCTTCATTTCCTCTTATTATTTTAAAACCCCTTCCCACAAGCTATGCTAATGTCTTTATATTATTATTCTTATTTAAAATCCCTTGTCAGCAAACTATGTAATTTCTTAAGGAAATTTTTCCCTAGGGTTCCTTAGATAAATAGGGTTTTATTCCACAAATTTATTTTTCTTTCTCACTCATGTGACCAATAATTTATTCAATAATACAGTGTATGAATTAAAAAATAATCTACAATAAGTAGCACTACTCAACATAATTTCTTAAACCAATCTAAAAAATTTGCAACAGTTCAATATAAGTACCAAATTCAACAAGACTTGATTAACGAAAAATTGTACCCTATCCAAATAAATCAAGCTACCCTATATTTCTATGCAAGTCTTGATGAGATGAAAGTTATGAATATCCCTAGGACAAATCCCTAATTATACTACAGAAAACTAATCGAGAGTCACAGAACTTTAAGAATGGAAATTCGAGTACCTTCGAATGATAGCAAGTTTCTTGAGAGGAGAATCAACCTTTATTTCAAGATCTGTCCTTATCTGCCTTTAAATTACCTCATAAAATCCTTTAAAATTTATCTTAAGGGAACTATATTTCATTAAGGAATTTTGGGTCTACCAGAATCCCTAACTTGAATGGCCTTTGTTTATGCTTATAAAACCTCATACTATTGTAGGAGGTTCATCACTGGAATGCCTCAAGATAATTTCACATAGTTTCATCCTTAAAGCCCCCTCTGCCTTAGAAACTTTTCTCATCCATTTTCCTCCTAATTTCTTTACATCGAATGGTGAAAATTTAATATTGTATATAAACTGAAGGAATTATTGTTGAAAATGTAACTAGTGTTGGCCTTCATAATGTAATATAATTTTATCATTGATGTATTTATCATATTCATTATTATTATTATTTTGGTCAAGGCATGTTCATCATGCTCAAAGAGTCAAAATAATTTGTTATGAGTCAAAAGAATTTGTAATTGAGTCAAGTCCCATTTGGAATTTTGAAACAAAAGAAAATAGTTTTTATTTTCAAAAAATAAAAAATAAATAATTAAATGTCATCACAAAGACCAAGTCAGCCCTCCTTGACTAATTAGCCTATGTGGTACCTTTTTGACCATCTTGGAAATCTATAAATACAAGTCAACTTGGCCACTTGAAGAACATTCACTCACTCACATCATCACATTAATTTATGTGCAAGAATAAGAAAAAAAAACCATTTGAAGTCCAAGGAGAGAAAAAGTTGGAGTTTTTTGTCCCTAATTCTTCTCATATATAGGCTTTTTCAAGTAAGAAACAAAATGTTTCATATTTTATAATTTTTGGCTCATTTGTCTATTTCCATGTGACCAAATATGCCAGGAAGAAGCTAGAACCAACAGTAGAGGTTGGGATATTTGTAGGGTACAAAAATACTCCCCACAATTATCGGGTGTATTCTCCAGCGCACAAGATGAGAGTTGTCAGGAGAGATGTGAAATTTCATGAGGAGAAAGCCTTGTGATTGTCTCTTGAGCAGGAGCTTGACTTGCATGCAGAAGAGGAACTCTTAGTTCAAAAGGATAAACCTCAAGATGTGGAATAGCCACAAGCAGAGGAACAGAGAGTGGTAGAAACCACTCATCCAAAGCCATCCACTAGAAGTGGAAGGAAGTGCACCAAAGAGGCTGACAAATTGATGCTAGATGCAACAAAGAATCTAGGTGCACCTACATCACAGCGCAGGCAGAGAAGGTCCCCAGACGATTATACTGGATACATGGCTCTTATGAGCAAATGTATTGTGACAGAACCATCCTCTTTTGAGGAAGCAGTGCAACAGTCAGTATGGGTTGATGCCATGGTTGAGGAGTATGACTCCATTATCTTAAACAATGCATGGGAAGTGGTCCCAAGACCAGTGGGGAAGTCAGTGTTTGGATCCAGGTGGATCTATAAGATGAAGCCAGTAGAAAATGGGAGTGTGGAGAAATGCAAGGCTATATTTGTGGCCAGAGGATTCTCATGGGTAGAGGGGATTGACTATGAGGAGAATTTTTCACCAGTTGCAAGGTAATCATTGATTAGATCCATCCTTGCACTGTCAGCACAGATGGGATGGCGGATACATCATATGGATGTAAAGACAGCCTTTCTCAATGTAGTTATTGAGGAAGAAGTGTACATCGAGCATCCAGAAGGTTTTGAGACCTTAGACAGGGAGTCACATGTGTGCAGACTCAAGAGAGAATTGTATGGGTTGAAGAAAACACCTTGTGCATGGTACACCAATATTAACAACTATTTCACTGGGTTGGGCTTCACAAAGAGTGAAGTGGATGTGAACCTATATCATATTTTGGTTGATGGTAATATTTTGATTATTGTACTTTATGTAGATGATTTGATATTGACAGGTGATGAGCAGCTCATAAATTCTTGCAAAGAGGATCTTGCAAGAGAATTTGAGATGAAGGACATGGGGCTCTTGCATTATTTCCTTGGCTTGGAAATATGGAAAATATATGCGGAGCTATTTGTATCTCAAGGAAATTATTCCAAGGATATTTTGAGGAAGCTCCACATGGAGGGCAGAAAACCCATGGGGACTCCTCTTGCAGGAAACTGGAGGAAGGAGGATGCTACTTCAAGTGAGGTAGTGGATGCTACTATTTACAGGCAACTTGTGGGTTCACTTATGTATTTGGTGAACAAGCGGCTAGACATATTATATGCATTTAACCAGCTTAGTCAAGCTATGGTTAATCCTAACAAGCTCTTTTGGAAGGTAGGGAAGCATATTTTGAGATATCTCAGGGGCACTACAAAGTATGGATTATGGTACAGATGGACAGAAGGAGTGAAGCTTAAAGTCTTCACTGATGCAGATTGGGTAGGCAGTCCATCAGACAGAAAGAGAACATCAGGGGTCATCTTCAACATAGGATCAGTAGCAATTTTTTGGTACAGTAGGAAACAAAGATTAATTTCACTCAGTTTAGTAGAGGAAGAGTACATGGTAGTTAGTCAAGATGCATGCAATATCATGTGGATGAGGAAGATACTTGTTGGTTTATTTGGTCATCAGATGGATCCGATGGTGATACACTGTCATAACCATAGTTGCATCAAACTCTCGTTTAATCTAGTATTCCATGATAGGTCCAAACAAATTGATATCTATTACCACCATCTCATAGATTGTGTTCTGAGGCGCATTATGTTGTTTTAGTACATTCCCACGAAGGATCGAGACGCAGACATCTTGACAAAGGCCCTGGAAAAGAACAAATTCAAATACCACAGAGGCAAGATTGGGGTAGTTGATAATCCCTTTCTTTTCCTGGATATGAACCATGGTGGCTTGGTTCGAAATGTTGAATTTATCAAAAATGGATGTGATTGATCCAAAAAACATCTCTACACAAAATACTAATCACAGAAGCTCAAATCTATAATTTTAAACCTATATGGATGGGAAAAATTACATGAATTTTAGTTGTTTGAATGATGCAAATCTCTGATTGCAAGAAAAAAGTATGATCTCGCATTCCTCAAAAGATGTAGATACGCCTCTGTCTACCTTATTTGTGAGATCAGTCTTACTCATGGATCTTTTCCTAAAGATGAACCACAGTGGCTTGGTTCGAAACATCGAAATTATAAAAAATGGATCTGATTGATCCAGAAAACATCTTTACATGAAATAATAATCACAGAAGCCTCAAATCTATAATTTTAAACCTATACGAAAGGGAAAAATTACACAAAGCTCAGTTGTTTGAACGATACAGATCTCTAATTGCAAGAAAAAAGTTTGATCTCACATTCCTCAAAAGATGTAGAGATGCCTCTATCTACCTTATTTGTGAGATCAGTTTTACTCATGGATATTTTCCTGAAGATGAACCACTATGGCTTGGTTCGAAACGTCGAATTTATCAAAAATGGATGCGATTGATCCAGAAAACATTTCTACACAAAATAGTAATCGCAAAAGCCTCAAATCTATAATTTTAAACCTATATGGAAGGTAAAAATTACACGAAGTTCAGTTGTTTGAACGATACAGATCTCTGATTTCCAGAAGAAAAAAAATTTGATCTCACATTCCTCAAAATATGTAGAGACGCCTCAGTCTACCTTATTTGTGAGATCAGTCTTACTCATGGATATTTTCCTAAATATGAACCACGTTGGCTTGGTTCGAAACATTGAATTTATCAAAAATGGATTTGTAATATCCCAAAAGGGAGAATGCAGTAATACTTCACACAATATAAGAACTTACAGCAAGATAAACAATAAACCTAAGTACAAATCAGAATATGCAAAAAGAGTTGAGCCATTTTATTATATTGGATATGAATCAGTTACACAAGTACAAGATATAGGTAGATCTAGCCAAAAATATGAGCTAGGATCACCCTGAAAACATGTGTGAAGTAGGTACAGCGTAACTGTTGAGGCTCTGCAGCAAATATTATGTTGTCTCTTCAGCAGAATATAAACATATGGTTGCAGGCTGAAAAGAGAAATTCAGATATACTCAAAATTGGAGCTTTGATGATGCCAAGATTCAATATCTAGCCATTGTGATGGATTCCCAAGATAACCCAGAAAGGATTTTCCAAATCTGCAACTTTGGAAAATCACCTCCCTAGGTTTTGATCCTTGATCTACTGGGAAATACAGATCTAAAGCTAGATCTGAAGAATAGATGGCTGAAATGTGTGCTCAGATCATATATATGCTTGAAGGGCTGATCCCTTCATCATATCTATGAGATGAGAGCTCTAGATCTACCTCCTCGATCCTCAAATGATGAATTCAGCTGCTGCAACACAGCTGCCAACAGAAAATACGTTGTGAGGGAAAGAGAGGCCTTCTGCCTACTGAAAAATGCTGCAATAAGCTCCAGGATTATGGTGATACTAATGGAAATTTGAATGAATTATCCTTCATTATATTGCTAGCTGAAGTAATAGCAACTTCCTTCCTCCTTTCAGATCTGCAATATGGACAACGTTATTCCTAAAGGGAATACTGCTACTAGGAGGTCAATAATATTTTTCCTGATGCCAAATCTGCAAGGTGGCTTTGGGAATGCTGATCTATAAACCCAAGTGATGGGAATAATCCCTCACCTTGTTCTCCAGCTGAAGTACTGAAGACAACTTCCACCTTCCAAACTGATCTTCAAAAATCTATAGATTTTTGAATATGAATGTTCTGCAGAAAGTAGAAAAATGAAATGGCACTTCAATCCTAATGTATAATGAAGTAAAAACCTCTTACTTAAATATCACTCAAATAAAGAGGAGGGATTCCTTCCCAGGAACACCCTGTGCTAAAAAACACCTGCAATCTCTGCTAAACAGCCCAAGAATTTAGTGGAATGTTAGTTGACAATTCCAAATCTAAAAGATCATACATCAAATAATCCAAGATGCCTTTCACCTTTGCCTTCATCTCCTTTATAATGATTGAGCAATCCCAAACCTTGGCCCTAATCTCAACTACGTTGTCTCATGTGGACAAGATCCTCCAAGTGGGACAGTGTTGTTTGACCAAATCAACCAAACAGTCTAGGTGCAATGTACACCTCTTCCATCATGTGTGCTTCATTTACACATGATCCTCCACCACTTGATCATTAATGATCAATGACCCTTTGTTTGACATATTCAAGATCTTAGTTGACTAAATCAACCCTCCATGATCTCTCTCATTAAATGAGACATGATCTCCAATCTCATTCACATTAGTAGTTTCTCAACTACCTCTTTTTGCAGATCTAGTCTAGATTAATCCACATTCACACACACAAAGTGGATATTTATTCTTATTGAGGATTGTGGGTCCCTCCACCCTTTAATTTTCTTGATTCATTAAGAAAATCAAGGACTCTAATATTCCACATATGATGTGAAAAGTTGGGAATATTACAGTCCCACCCCCCGGCAAAATGTTGCTTGTCCTCAAGCAACTCCAAAAGTAGATGCAAAGCCATCTATTCCCCTCCAAATGGCATCCACATAAGGAAGGCTTCCTCCATTTTCTGCAATAGATTATGCATGTTTGGTTCCAAACTTGTCTTTTAAAAGCATAAATAATGACCTCCAGTTGTTTCGTTAGATGTCCTCCTCCCATCATAAAGTACCAAGTGACAACCATATGATGTCCAACATCATCATCAATACATGAGGTGCATACAATAAGGTGGTTCTCTTCACAAAGGAAAAGCTCCATCACACAATACATATCTTCATCCCATGTTTCATGAATTAGATTGAGCATTGAGATGCTCTCCTACTTAGCCCTGTTGGCCTTGTTGGATCCAAACTTCATCATTCCAACGTTATGCAAAAGAAGAAGGGAATAAGTAATATGGGTAGACAAAGATGTCAAACCATATTCTCCTAACAATAACCACCGGAGCAAGGCCCTTTTCTGCCATCCTCCATCTCCTCCATGTAATATGGACAAGCCAAACTCCCCCAAAATGAAGCCAAGAAACAAGAGATCTTGCTGCTTCCTCTGCTCCTCATGTGCATCAAGAAGCAAAAGCATACTAATGGACATATGAGATGTCACATCAACCCAATACAAAGAAACATCACTAATGCACATCATGAGATCATTATGCCAAATTTTACACAATACAAAACACATAGACATAGGGAATGTCATGTGGTGGCCAACCTCTTTCATGTGAAACCAAAATGAACATGCCTTCCCTTGCTACAATTCATCATTGAAAGACAAGGCATGATTCAGAAAATGATGAGCTATTGGGTGGTATCCATACTCACCCAAGAGCAGCCAACGCAGCCTTGCCTCCTTCTTCATTTCATATGTGTTTTTCAAGTCATGGATCAGAAAAATAGGTGCCCTTGGAGAGTGACAGAAATCTCTCAATGGAAACCAACGCAACCAAGCATGCTAATCCATACAAATCTTCAAGTGGTGTTTCGACCCCTTTCTTATCATCCTTACCCACTCACTCCCATGTGGATGCTGAATGAGGTATTTCATAATCATGGCATCCTCCCTTTCTAGAATGCCATCCTTCCCAAACTATTGAAGAACTTTGCATTTCATAAAATGTTGAAATGCATCTATAATGAGATCTCTTAGTGATATTCTCTCTCCATCAAAGGCCCTCCAAAACCAAAGAAGTTTTGGATTTACTACAAGTAGAAGTTTCTATTTGAGGAGTGAGAGGCTCATTGAGAAAGGGTCATCTAGAAAGGAGAAAAGGTTTCTCATCCCAAGATGTCTATTATTTGTCATTTTTTATTCCACTGCTTCATGAGTGAATCTACCTCTAGAATTATTCGAGAATGATGAAGCCCTTTCTTTTTCACAGCTACTAAGTGACAACGTTGTAGATCTGCAGGTTAATACATATGCTGTCTCAAAGTAAGGCGCAATACCAATCTCATGATCAGTCATTGTACATAGGATAATGCTAATCCCACTTCCTACAAATCTACATCTCAACTCAAGGGGTTGAATGTAGCTCAACAATGATTAACAGGGATATTTTTTAGTCTCTTCCTTGATTAGATCAAGGTTCCTCTGCGATGTGATATGTCTCGACTTCAAATCATCATTTTTTTCTAATCCTTAGTTATGCATTGATCTTGAAATAATATGTGCTGAAATTTTATGCATACCTTGGATCAACTGATATGTGGGAACCTCTTGACAGAACACAAGAGTTCCTCCAACTGAGACAATAGTATCTCCAACTGCTGGTAAGAGTGATGGCCTCTTTTCTTCAAGTGTACTAACGCTGGTATCCTTCTCCTCTTCCTCATGCATCTCCAAATCCATGCATGGGACTCCATAAGTCAAGAGCTAAAGACTACTTTGCAAAGATGCAAGTGTCTCTCCTCCATATATAAGTACTTCTACAATAGGTGGTGAAAGTAGTGACCTCTTGTCCAGAGTGACAAGATTGACATTCTCCTTGGTTTCCTTGGGAGATGCTCCTTTGTAGCGCAAATTTTTCTTCTCCACATCAAACTTATTTCTCAACTTGTGAAAGAAATCTGAATATTGGTCACCTTTGCATGCTCTAAGTGCCCAAACCACCAATCTTCTGCTTCATCTAAGAGATGAAGTGCTACAATTTTAAAAACCTCTTCTTCAACCATAGGATGTAGCTTGAAAAATGAATATAACTCCCTCCTCCAAGGCTTGACATTGCCTGAGGAATATCCATCAAATGTGGGCAAATAGAATCTATTATGCCTCTTCCTTCTATTGCTGCTATAGGATCCTCTTTCTTCTCTAATCTGGAAGAATTGTTGGAGATTTAGCTTCTCCTTGAAAGCTCTAGACTGTGCCTTGTATTATTGAAGATATAGACTGAGAGTCTCATGAGTCTCAGGTTCATGTCTTTCTTCACTTCTATACCTCTCACCTTCTTCAAAGAAAGTGGGCATAGTGGATCTATGAGGAGATCTAGGATTCTTCGGTCTTCTTTGCTGCTGATAGGAAGTGCTTTCCTCATCAGATCTTCTTCTTGGATCTTCTCTCTGTTCTTCCTCCTTCATTTGATTGACCTCCTTGGAGAGAATATGAAGAAAGGAGTGATATATCTCACATCCTCTGTGATAGATCTCATCTATCTATTCTTCTTTCAATGTAAAAATATGAAGTGTCCACAAGCTGAGCCAAAGATCATGCTCTGATACCATTGTAATATACCAAAAGGGAGAATGCAGTAATACTTCACACAATATAACTTATAGCAAGATAAAAAATAAATCTAAGTACAAATCAGAATATGCAGAAATATTTGAGCCATTTTATTATATTGGAGATGAATCAGTTACACAAGTACAAGATATAGGTATATCTAGCCAAAAAATGAGCTAGGATCACCCTGAAAACATGTGTGAAGCAGGTACAACGTAACTGTTGAGACTCTGCAGCAAAAACTACGTTGTCTCTTCAGCATAATATAAACATATGGTTGCAGGCTGAAAAGAGAAATGTAGATCTACTCAAAACTGGAGCCCTGATGATGCCAAGATTCAAGATTTGGCCATTGTGATGGATTCCCAAGATAACCCAGAAAGGATTTTCCAGATCTGCAACTTTGGAAAATCACCTCCCTATGATTTGATCCTTGATCTGTTGGGAAATACAGATCTGAAGCTAGATTTGAAGAATATATGGCTGAAATGTGTGCTCATATCAGATCTATGCTTGAAGGGTTGATCCCTTCATTAGATCTATGAGCTAAGAGCTCTAGATCTACCTCCTCATTCCTCCAATGATGAATTCAGCTTCTACAACATAGCTGCAACAGAAACTGCACTTTGGAAAATCACCTCCCTATGATTTGATCCTTGATCTATTGGGAAATACAGATCTGAATCTAGATTTGAAGAATATATGGCTGAAATGTGTGCTCAGATCAGATCTATGCTTGAAGGGTTGATCCCTTCATCAGATCTATGAGCTGAGAGCTCTAGATCTACCTCCTCATTCCTCCAATGATGAATTCAGCTTCTACAACATAGCTACAGCAGAAACTGCATTGTGAGGG